>OV651818.1:65990934-66590934 GCA_927349885.1 Psylliodes chrysocephalus
TTTCTAGTATATTCCAGATATAAAGAGATATTTCTAGTTTGGCGGAGAAGCATTGTGGAATCCACCAGAATTTTAAATTTGTATATAAATATTGGTGGAGGAACAACACTGGGCAATCAGTTGAAGATAGACAGTGGTGAATATAAATAGTGAACAGTTTAAAAAAATTCGAAATATATAAATTAGAATAGTATTGTTTAAAATAAATAAGTGTTTAAATAAATTATTAATAAATAAACTGTTCTTTAAAATAAACAAACATTACAATAGAAGTGGAATTCCAGTAATATGGCTGTTAAAGCGAGTTCTTGAAAATGATGATGGTTCTGAAAACAGAAGACAGTTGGTCATTTCAAAGAGTAGAGTAGCCGAAGTACTTCGTCAGTTTTACGACAGTCCATCAGGAGGACATCTCGGTATTAAGAAAACCCTTCAGTGAGTTCGGGAAAGGTTTTACTGGATGAACAGTTCAGATGATGTAAAGGACTGGTGTAAGAAATGTACCACATATGCTATGAGTAATAGACATCAACGAAAAAGGAAAGCTCCCATGAAGCAATACAACGTTGGAAGCCCATTTGAGAGGATCGCCTTAGATATTGCTAAATAACTCCCTGCGACCGAGGATGATAATAAATACATTTTGGAATGACAGACTTCCACCCACTTTGTAAAATATTCCATAACCACCAAAATGTATTTATTATTATCCGCGGTTACGGGGAATGGTCCAGCAATATCTAAGGCGATCCTCTCAAATAAGCTACCAACGTTGTATTGCTTTATCGGAGCTTTTCTTTTTCGTTGAAGTCCATTACTTATAGCATAGGTTGTACATTTCTTACACTAGTCATTTACATCATCGGAACTGTAAAACCTTTCCCAAACTCTCTGAAGGGTTTTCTTAACACCGAGATGTCCTCCTGATGTACTGTCGTGTAACTGACAAAGTACTTCGGCTACTCTACTCTACTTAGAAGCCATTTTCCAGAGTAAAAAAGTCCCACTGAGCCCAATATGATTTAACTACTGGAGAGAGTTTCGATACTTCTTGCGAAGTAGGTCAACGATTTTCCTCTTTCCATTCTCTTATCTTCTTTAAAACGAGATCGTTCTCTTGTTCTTCCCTAAGTTTGACAGGGGCCCACTCATCGCTGACAACCGACGTTCTTCGTACTGTAACTTCTTTAGCAGATGTGGCCAACCCCTTTCCAATTAGAGTTCCTTGACCAATACCTTCATTGCACTTCGAAGGTTCCGCCATGACAGTCGTTGCTTTCTCTACAGTAGTTCCTTGCAACCGCATTACTTTTATGGTTTTACTACTTTCAGGCAACATAGTTCCTTTCTGTATAGCCACCGGCACGGGTTTTGGATTCGTAGTGTTCTTTGGGCGTTTGCGCGAACTGCTTACATTTCCCATTTCACCGCAATTCCAGCACCTAATAGTCTTCGGTTGCTTCTCAATAATAGTTTTTACCATGTGAAATAATTGGTCCAATTTATTTCCCTGTTCTTCTTCTTTTACAGTTCTTACTTCACTGTATCCACCAGAAGCCAGCGTAGCCGCTTCATATTCAAGAGCAACAGACAAGACCAATATTTTGTGACGGGCTAAAGAAGTGTTCTTTGCATTTCATGGTTGCAAAGTCCATCTACAAATGCTTGAACGGCCAAACATTCAATCATGTATTCCGGAGCTGATGGGTAGGCAAATCGCACCATCTTCACAATATCTAATTCACATTCTTGAAGCGTCTCGTCTCGTTTCTGTTTGCGATTCTTTAACTGTGATTGGTATAAATGCTCCAAGTGTTCGTGGCCATATCGCATATTTAGTCTTTTTTTGAGTTGCTCAAAATCATCTGTCTCTTCCACGGGGTTTAATCTGAAGGACATCTAAAGCGTCTCGAACTGCGATGGTCAAATACATTGCCTTCTCTCGTTCAGACCATTTGTTTGCTCTGGCAGCTGTTTCGTCCATGACATCTTCCCGTCAAAAGTTGGGGCTTTACCACGAGCAGAATTTACAGCTCCTTCCAAATTCAACTTCGACTCTACCTCATGGCACTTTACTTTACCGTTCTTGGTTTAGTCTACGTGTTCCATTTCTTCTATCTTCTTTTATTTTCTTCTCTACAGAAGACATTTTTTTCTCCTCGACAGAAGACATTTCATTTCTTATAAAAGAGTTATCAGAGGAGACTTTGATTTCTAAAGAAGATATTTCGTTTTACACGGACGACATCTTTTCTTCTAAGGAAGAAATATCAAACGGAACTTTATTTTCTAGAGAGGAAATGTCGGAAGAAACTAGTTTCTAATGAAGAAATTATTTATTGTTTCGGCCTTTACTTGATGAAAATAGATATTATCTTAAATAATTAAAACCAAATTTGGTAGACTTTCACAAAACTTTTATTTAAAAAAAAAATTAAAAAATTAAAACACTACACATGACATGTTTCGAAGTACAACTTCTTTTTTAAATAGGATGAGGAGGTGAAACGTATAGGTACTCATCTAAAAAACCTAGAAAATTATTTAAAAAAAAAATGCTTCAGAAAAATATAACTTACCCTTCGAATGCTATTTATCAAGAGGTAAGGGTGTATATTAAAGGAATATATACATTGGACTTAAAATCCATATGTAATTGCCATGAAACTAGAAGTGAGGTTTCTGGGAATTTAATTATAACAATTGTTAACAAAACAATAGGGCACAAAAGTCTTAAGTTTTTGGAACCTAAATTTTTAAATATATTATCGAAGGAATTTTCTTTTTTAACTTATTCACTATTTTATTTTAGGAAAAAAAATTATACATTTTTTTATTTGTGAAAATATAAACACTGTAAAAATACGAGTATATTTTAATGTTAGAAAGATGCACTTAATGTAGAATAATAAACTAAATAAATAAAACCAACCCACAGACAGCTTTGGCTTTGTGGGATTTGTTTCTTTGTTTGTGTCAATGTTTTATATGTGTGAATAAATTAAAATGTTAAGTTTAAGTTGATTGTAATAATTGATGCAAATAAACTATTAATATTAAGCTTATTTTAATTATTAATAATAATAACAAGGTATATTACACAAGTGTAAGTAACCTACTAAATCCACTAAGGCTAAGCCAGCACGTAAATTTGCTATTGACTTTTTTTTATAATTTTTTTTATATACCTTTTCAGTTACATATATATTTATAATAATTCAATAAAATGATGAAAATAATAATTATTAAAACACATCTATTGAATCATATTAAAAAAGAATAATTATAAAAATAAAAATAATTATAATCGAATAAAAACATTGAAATTACAGGGTAAATATATAAAAATTAAATATTAAAAACTAAATACATTATTATAAAGTATATCAAAATGAAAGATCATAGGGCGTATTGTATTTGGGTACCAAGTTAATCCCCTACGACCTTTTATAAATCGCTACCTGAAATCGATCCTTGATCTGGGCACTCTACCCAAAAGATGCAAATTTTCAACATCTCGATTTGGCCATTTTTGTACCTGCTGGTTTAGGAAGAATGTGATGGCCAAGGAAATTAAAAATCATTGTTTAGATGTAATTTGGTCTATTTATTATGGTCTTGTTTATAATAATATCCCAGACATTTTACAAAAGTAAACCTTCCTAATTCTACATATCTCTTAATTTTATCATCTATAAAATTAATTCTTTTTAAACGTTTTACATCTTTGACTCGCACAGGTTCATTAATATTAATACTATTTATTTTAACATAGGTATCAATCTGGAACATTTTTAGCCCATCAATAAATAAATAAAGAAAAGTATGCGTTTTATAAAATGAAAAATTAAATCTAGCGTGAAAAGACTAGCAAGCATTGGTTGTACGTTGAATGCTTCTTGAAAAACGACCAAATATTTGGTGGAAACAACGCACAATCAGCAAATTAAACTACTTTAGGATCATCTGGTAGAATACTCATAAGATCAAATACAAAGCACTCTAAAACTTTCACGGGTTCCAAAAACTGTAAACCAAAGACATAATTCAGCCATTTTTCTATATCGGAGTCTGCCTTTTTGTATTCCGATGATAATCCCAGTTGCTGTATTTTCCTATACCAGCTCTGCCCAAGGTGGAACCGACATCCAACCAATTATACTTCTGGCCAAACATCTCTTAGAGCTACATGGATACTTTTCTCAAAATCAGCCACTACAATCTTAGTTTGGAATATAAGTCCAATATCATTACATTTTCCTACAATAGGAAGTATCGCTTTCTTTTATGATGCAATTAGCTTATTGGGCAATACACAAAAAACTAAAGGAATATAATGTCCATCAGAAACCACATGCAGTGTAAAAAGTTGAGTAAAATAATTTAAACAATATCGGAATGTTCTGTCCACATATACATTCTTTGAATTGCATAGAACTGACAAATTTGTATCACATGAGAATACAATGATTTTATTTTCTTTATCGAGTGCACAAACAAAATTTTCTCCTTTAAGCGTTTGGCAGACCATTGATGATAACAAGGAAATTGTTTCTGAGTCACTTTTTGGTAGTACGGGCTATATTTTTCTTCTTTCATAATATATGTTTTCCTCAAGCAAGCAATATCCTTTTGGGTCAGCGTATCCAGAGAAAATTTGCCACTGTCAATAGCCGTCCTTATGACTTTGGCAGGTTTTTCAACTAGATCCTCTGCTGCACGTTTTTTCGCAATTGAATTTACTACAACAAACATACTTAATAGTGGAGACAAAATGCGACAAAATAAATAGACAGTATAATTACAAAGTGTAGAAAACTTACCCATTAGACGATTTATCGTTCTCTCGGAGCTGTCATGGTTGTGATGTAGTTCACTTCTTGATACGATTTTTTCATCTCCACTGCCAACAGTCCAAGTTTTAGCGCTGTAAGTTCGCTTGCTACATGGCCAAAAACACTTACCGCTTTTTAGTTGCTTTTGAAAAGTGAACTTAAAACTGTCATACACCAAAAGAACTTTCTTTTCCGCGGATGCTACGTACTCCCTACCCCTAGAACACTTACTAGAGAGTACGCAAAAGAGAATAACAAATTAAGATTTTAGCTCACCTCAATATCCTCTTCTTTCCTTTTGTTTTACCTATTTTACTTATCAGCTTTGACTACCCCTCTGTGACAATGCTGCTTTCTCTACTACTGCTGCTTCAGACACTGCTACAGCGGTTGCTAGTTGTCGAAACAAGGTAATTAGACACAAGAAATACCAAGAAAATCAGACGGAGAATTCCACAGATTATTTACCTAACGAATAAAAGAAAAATGTACTATTACTTAACTTCTTTCGTTAAAAGTCTTTTTAAATTAATATTTCTGAAAACATTCAGTTAACGAGTATTATTATTTGCCCCTGGTATAAAGCAAAAATAAATGTAAATGTTATACACAGCATAAGAGAACTTTCAATAACAAAATAACAATAGTATTTGCATAGATAACCATATCAATATACGGAGTGGCCCAAAAGTCTGGAAACGGCCAATTATCTCGTAAATTGCTAATCCTAATTGTACACAATTTGGGGTACACCTATTTTGCAATGTTGCCATATTTGCCGTTTTTCTTATATTATTAGTCACTTTGGTTTTTCAAATTGATCACCCTGTATATTCAGTCAATATTGGAGTCTCCCATTTAATATGAGTTCAACGATATGTAACACTTATGATTTTATGTAGTCTGGAAGGTCTTAAATAAATAAAACAATCCCAATGAAATGTGTTATACGCATTCTACCATCGATTAGGGTACTGTCAACTCATATGTAGAGCACATTTTGAATACTTTATAAAGTAACCATTATGTTAAAAATGTTATAATCTTTCAATTGTTACGTTTTAATGTAGTTGCGTTGCCAGACTACATAAAATCATAAGTGTTGCATATGGTTGAACTCGTATTGAATAGGAGATTCCAATAATGACTAAATATATAGGGTGATGAATTTAAAAAACCAAAGTGACTAATAATTTAAGAGAAACGTCAAATCTGGCAACATTTCAAATATTAAATATGAAATCACCGTATCCCATATTAGGTGTACCCCAAATTTTGTACAATTAGGACTAGCTATTTACGAGATAATTGGCCGTTTCCAGACTTTTGGGCCACTCTGTATATTTTCCCTTTGGGCAATTGCCGCAAGTTCACAGGGTCTATGCAAGGTTACTTAAATAATTAAAAATAAACAAGTTAAGATTCGAATAACGATTCCAACGACATTAGAGAATAGGACCGCATTTTTTTTAATTCTTTTTTTTTTTGAAACCGCAAAAACACAACAGTTATTATCGTGATACCAACTGAGTACAGATAGATAACCCCTTCAGCGGGTTTCATTCTAAAAAAAAATATATTGCTACAAAGGTTCATGATTATACCGGTGTACTGGTAAAATTAAAAAAACTCAGTTTTTATGTTCATCAACCCCATAAATAATAAATAGGTGTTTACCAAAAATAAAAATTGTGATCTTAAAATTCGGCCCTCGAGTTCCATGGCATCTCGTATCTCATCCAGCGGGGGAGTCGTCTGAACAGCCTTACCAGGTCACCTTCCCAGGTCTTTACAAGAGTCAAATGGGTCCACCTTCGATTTATGGATAGGAATACTGCGATCTGCGACCTCAAACCAAGAAAAATACTCCAATATCCTAGGACTGCTACACTGCTAAGTACGTTTTTGGATTTTCAATGTTCCAACACCAATATGGCGACGCCTGTTGCTCTCGTGGCGAAAACTATCAGCCAAAGCTTTTTTTTACTTTTAGCCGGGCTCCGTCTACACTTTCGTTCCTTTCTTTCGGAATGATTAATGTAATATTTGTTGGGGTGCAAATCCCGCAGAACAGTAAACAAAAAAAGAGATACTTTTCTTTTTTTTTTAACTTTTTCACCACCTAACAATTCGACCACCTTTGTCTAACCCAAAAATTAGAACAGCCTCCTTTCTTTTAAACTTTCGCCGGTCCCTCTTCCGTTCTTCTCTTTTTTATCCTAACCTTATTTCCACAGGTCATTCAGCCAACATTCAATTAAATAAATCCATACATTCAATTTATTTGACAAGTATTCCCCGAAATCTTTCGAACAAATTATCAACCATTCTTACTAAATATAATGTCAAAGTTTATTACCATAAAATATCTTGTAATAATTAGTGAATTGAAAACCTGACTGTTACATAGCCTAGTCGCACAACAATTGTTAACCGGAAATTGAAGATTCCCTGAAGTGTCAACTAACATTTGAACCCACATACTTTGATTTTCTTACTATACGGAGAATGGTCGCACTGCGCAGCTTTCTGAGTGCCTTTTAAAAGGAGATAGAAAACTCCGCCATTTTGAACCCTTATTACGTGTGGCCTACATCTTGGCGCAATATTTTTAATAGGTGCGTTTTATTCATCCGCTTCTGCTTCGGAATTGTCGGTTTTCTTGTTTTAATTTGACAAGTTAAAACGACTAAACCGACAATTCTGGAAGCAGAAGCGGATGATTAAAACGCACCTGATATTTTGCTTGCGGCTGTCAGTGTCAGTGAATATTTTTTGAGTCACAGATTATTGCTAAAGAATCAGTTAGCTCACTCGGACCAGTTGAAAGTTTCAAAATTAGATCCACTCCAGGGATACAAATTTAGGATACGCAGAAGACAGCTGTTTTATTATAGGCGGTTGTTATATATTGCATTATCCGAGTTGTGCAGTGTATAAACTGGAACATTGAGATCAAAAGTGCCGACGCAGAGTGAGCGATCTGATTCTTTAGCTATAAACTGTTGCATAGGGTTCAAAATGGCCGAGCCCTATGTTGGGCGTGTCGGACCTCTCTCTTGCGCCGTATAGTAAAGAAAATCAAAGTATGTGTTTGAACCCCACAGATTGCGTTGGCTTCTTTGATGTCGGGGTGGTCAGATTTTCAATGATAGTTGACGTTTTTGTCGCTTATTTCTACAAGGAGAAAAGTAAACTCTAAAATTGCAAATTAGCGATGTACACTTAGAAAAAAATTAAAACATGTACATATAACATTTAAATGTATTCTAGGCAAATAAATTAATCAAAATATTGTGTAACTTAAATAAATGAGTTCCGGTGAAAATCTAGATGTGTCAATTTCAAAATTTTATCATTAGAATAAAATAAATTACTTTTGTATGCCATTCATTGTATGAAATGTGTTAAACATTTTTTGGTTTCTTCCTGGAACTAATAAATTAACTCAGCACCTTATTTTTTTATTTAAAATGAGGTTATGTAGGTATCTTTTTAGAAGTGAAACAACATATAATAATAATATTTATTAAAACACACAATTACAAATTAGTAAGTTTTTAATGAATTTACAATACAAGAATTATTTTATTTCAATTTTTGTTCCTACGTACAAATTTTTGACTTCAGATAAGTTTTAGCAAATGCCTGTTGTAAGTCACCCGTTAAGCACAATGCTGCCCAATTGCTTATATTACCTATGTACGGGCACGGTGGTGTAGCGGTCTATCGCGCTTATATTCATTTATAGGCAAGTTTATGAGTCTGAGACTGCTGGGTTTCGAATCCCAGACCAGACCATGTGGATTTTTAATTAAATTGCATGGTTCGGTTTAGGATTTGATGTGTGGCGTATTAATAGAAATTCAATTTCTGTTGATATGACATGCAGATTAAAAAAATTCGCCATACATTACCGTCTCGATGATGGTGGGTGAGGTTTTCCTCACCTGTAAGTCAAATGGCACCATCAATCATCTTTAAGTCGCCCCGGAGCGCCACGGCAAATAATAATAATAGCCGTCCCTTTCCCCGGACAAGCTCAGCTTTTGGGGTTAAAATTCACTCGTAAGGGGGTGAATTAGGGAGAGTATTATTATTATTATTATGTATATAATTTAATACTATTAACGTCACATCATAAAAATTAGATGTTTATATTTAACGATTTTATGGTTTAAAATTTGTATGGGAAAGGTTATCTGCTGCGGGATTTAAATATTTAATGGCTAGAAGAATCAACAGTGACTGTCTAGAAAAATTTGTTGGGTCCATTAGGCAACAGGGTGGTAATTTAATTAATCCAACACCTGTACAATTCGAAAGGGCATTTAAAAAACTTTTTTGTCAAAATTATCTTCATTGCAATTCCATGAATTGTAATGAAGACCTGGACAAGCACTTGCTACAATTAGATGTAAAAAATATTGTCTTTCTGTATCCTGAAATAAATAAAAACACTCGAGAAGCTGTTTTTCTTCCTAATTACAGCTACAGGACAGAAGATATAATAGTTGAAAATCCATTTAAATATGTTTGTGGCTATTTGATCAAAAAAGCTTTAGGCATACATGGATGTGATACATTTATTAAATTTTCAAAAGAATGTGAAGATTTGGATAGTTCACAGATTTTAACATATGATTGCAAATAAAGCACTTATGGAGGCCTAAAAACTCCAAATGAAAAGTTTATTATCTATATATTTAAATTATTATATCGCATAGCTTTTTTTGGTATTATGAAAGAAATAGAATTTAATCATCCTTGTCCTAATTTCCCTAACGTATATATCATACAACTGTTTATAAGATTATAATTATTATTGTTTAAGTGCTTAAATATTGTATAAATGAAACAAATCAAAAATTAAAAAACAGTTAAAATAACAACACCACAAAATACATTTTTTTGTTTTCTTTTTGCTACTTTACAAGAAATACATATATATTTTGATTAGATGTAGTCAATCAGAACATTTTTAATCAATGGACATAGTGAATCAAAGAACATCTAATTCATTATAATAATTTGGAGGTAGGATTTTTGATTAAGAATGTCCAAAGGTTGCACATGGTACGCTTTCAAAAATGTCTCGTTCATGTTCAATGATAGTCTCAACAGAGGAAGCACTTGGTCGATGTACTAGGGAGAAGATAGACATTTGGCTGATGACCTAGATGGATAAAAAATGTGGGAACAGCAGTAGGCAATAAACGTTTACGGTTTTAGAAAAACAATTCTTCTCAAAATGTTTCTCACACAACCTGTAATTCCGATGAAGACTGTTAACATCTATGTTACTTAAATCTTCCCTATTACAAGCTCTTAACCACATGTTGGCCCTAAAATATAAAAAAGTTGATAACAAATGTTTAGATTGACGGTAGTTCATAAATTATATATTTTTTACATTATTTTTGTTGAAATTGTAAAAATTGTCCTCAAGACATTTAAATAATAATTATTTGGTTGTCAAATAAATATTTGGTTTTCAAATACAAAAATTGAAAGTATTTTCTTAAGACATACCTTTCTGGCTCCATGGGAAATTCAAAATAACTTGTCCCTTTGTCTGTTTACTCTGTTTGAGATGGACAAGGGCGATAGACACATCTATTTCTTTTCTGATCAGGTGCAGAAGTCATTTCAAAAATATCACACAATAAATGAAAAACTAAATAATAAAAATGTCTTAAAATATGCACTGCAAATACAAAAATAATGACATATTTACATCGCATTGACACTATTGACGTTGACGTTTTTGTCGCTTATTTTCGGACATGCGCAGAAAAATATGGACCCCTCATAAAAAATTATCTGTCGCTACCACTGATCTGTATTAACAGATCAGTGGTCGCTACTGTATTGTTCTTTATACTGGGTTTTAACTACTAAAGATGCGTTCCAAAATTATTTCAAAGATGCGTTCGAACATTTTTGTTTCTTCTAAAATAGTATTAAACTGAATGACTTCTGAAACTGTATCACGGATACTAGTCATAGTTTGGACACCCATTTTCAGAAAAAAAGGTGGTCTTTACCGTATCGCAAACAAAACGCAACTGATTTCATCAAAAACCGATAAACGATATTTAACGTTCCATTCCTTTAGATTATCTAATTAGTCTCGTTGAGATGGATTTACCTACCTATTTAATGTGTGATTCTCGGAAAACAAGTCATTAGGTACCTATAAAAATTTAATTATTAGATATGCAGTTACATTATAGTAACTTTAATTACAATATAAACAAATAAAAACACATTAAGATGTTGAAAATAAATGTAGTATTTTAAAATTATTTAGTTTCGTTGAGATTGTGCAATTTACGTTTTTAATGCGTTTCTGGTTATCACCAAATATGTTGTGTATTTTTTTATGCGTCCTTTACTCTTTTCCCAACTTATCCATGTCGGACATCTCAGGTAGAGGATTAACAAGAGTGCCCAAATCAAGACTTCCTAATTTGGGAGAAATGGAGGACAGTGCCCAAATCAAACATATTACGTTCAGCACAGGTACAAAAGTGCCCAGATCATGACCGCCGAGATCAATCACATTATTTATTTAAATGAATATCACAATTTTTTTTAAACTTAGAATTGCATAGGATCGACTACGGCGTGAACTTCATGCCTATTCATTTGCAGCGTGTGTCTTTTTATTTTATTTTTAAAAATATTTGCGCATTTTGTTTCTCTTATATCTACAGGCAGATAATTAAATAGACTAAAAGAGTTATATAAATATTCCCTAAACTCTCTATTAAATATTTTTTTGTTTAGTGCTTGGTGATCGATATATAGCTGTTAAGTTAACATGTGACAACTGTAATAGACTGACTGATAGCCTTTTTGAAAAAATACGGTACACCCATGAAAATCTATCAATTTTTCAAACCTTATTGGAACGTTGTTAAAATAAGCAGCTGGGAAACATTTTTAGAGATGCTAATTAATTGTTTGATTAAGCGCTAATAATGGTTTGTTATTTTTTCGCCTGGCAACCCTGCGTCTTCTGACACCCCCTGGAGACACGCAGGAAATGAATCTAACTTCGGAAAAATAAGCTAGAAGTAACAAATAACAAATGAACGAAGCCCAATAAATATCTAGTTCTCGTTCGTCGACGTATTTTATTTTGTTTGCTTTATCAGAAATGGGATATAATTCGTCTCCCTGAGAGACTTTCCGGTTACTGTTCTATATATTTTTGACAAACAACTGAAATAACAAATTGAAAATTTAATTAGTTTTAATTCCCTTTTTCTTCTACAAATTCTCAAAATGGAACGTTACAATGTTTTCTTACAAACCATTATTTGTCTTTTGTAGAAATATTTTTGTTAGTGACTTTAGATTGATCCTAATAAGTAATTTTGTTTGGTAAATATAAACTGAAAAATTGCATTACAAGGTGGACCATCGGTAACGCCTCAGTCTGTAGAGCCAAAATTATTAAATTTTTTTCCTCATGATGTGAAAAGTCAACAATTTAAAAAAAAATCAATTATGCAGGGCTCTCCGTTAAAGTTATACATATCAAAATTAAGATTTTTAAATGGCACACCGTGTATTTTATTTTATATTGAAATTGACTTCGCTTTTCCCATTATAACAATACCGAATAGTATGAGATAATAGGATATTTTACACACTATAACCAGTTTTATAAGAAAATCGTATTGATTTTAATGACTTGTATACAGCAAAAGAAACAATTAATTTGATTGGAAAGTAATTTTTTACGGTAACATTTTGTGCCGATGATTTGTCAATTTGAAGTCTATACAGGTTGAGTCAGAACTCAAATACATAATAATATTCTCATAGAAGGTCATAGAAAGTCATAGAAAGTCATAGAAAGTCATAGAAAGTCATAGAAAGTCATAGAAAGTCATAGAAAGTCATAGAAAGTCATAGAAAGTCATAGAAAGTCATAGAAAGTCATAGAAAGTCATAGAAAGTCATAGAAAGTCATAGAAAGTCATAGAAAGTCATAGAAAGTCATAGAAAGTCATAGAAAGTCATAGAAAGTCATAGAAAGTCATAGAAAGTCATAGAAAGTCATAGAAAGTCATAGAAAGTCATAGAAAGTCATAGAAAGTCATAGAAAGTCATAGAAAGTCATAGAAAGTCATAGAACGTCATAGAAAGTCATAGAAAGTCATAGAAAGTCATAGAAAGTCATAGAAAGTCATAGAAAGTCATAGAAAGTCATAGAAAGTCATGGAAAGTCATAGAAAGTCATAGAAAGTCATAGAAAGTCATAAAAAGTCATAGAAAGTCATAGAAAGTCATAGAAAGTCATAGAAAGTCATAGAAAGTCATAGAAAGTCATAGAAAGTCATAGAAAGTCATAGAAAGTCATAGAAAGTCATAGAAAGTCATAGAAAGTCATGGAAAGTCATAGAAAGTCATAGAAAGTCATAGAAAGTCATAGAAAGTCATAGAAAGTCATAGAAAGTCATAGAAAGTCATAGAAAGTCATAGAAAGTCATAGAAAGTCATAGAAAGTCATAGAAAGTCATAGAAAGTCATAGAAAGTCATAGAAAGTCATAGAAAGTCATAGAAAGTCATAGAAAGTCATAGAAAGTCATAGAAAGTCATAGAAAGTCATAGAAAGTCATAGAAAGTCATAGAAAGTCATAGAAAGTCATAGAAAGTCATAGAAAGTCATAGAAAGTTATAGAAAGTCATAGAAAGTCATAGAAAGTCATAGAAAGTCATAGAAAGTCATAGAAAGTCATAGAAAGTCATAGAAAGTCATAGAAAGTCATAGAAAGTCATAGAAAGTCATAGAAAGTCATAGAAAGTCATAGAAAGTCATAGAAAGTCATAGAAAGTCATAGAAAGTCATAGACAGTCATAGAAAGTCATAGAAAGTCATAGAAAGTCATAGAAAGTCATAGAAAGTCATAGAAAGTCATAGAAAGTCATAGAAAGTCATAGAAAGTCATAGAAAGTCATAGAAAGTCATAGAAAGTCATAGAAAGTCATAGAAAGTCATAGAAAGTCATAGAAAGTCATAGAAAGTCATAGAAAGTCATAGAACGTCATAGAAAGTCATAGAAAGTCATAGAAAGTCATAGAAAGTCATAGAAAGTCATAGAAAGTCATAGAAAGTCATAGAAAGTCATAGAAAGTCATGGAAAGTCATAGAAAGTCATAGAAAGTCATAAAAAGTCATAGAAAGTCATAGAAAGTCATAGAAAGTCATAGAAAGTCATAGAAAGTCATAGAAAGTCATAGAAAGTCATAGAAAGTCATAGAAAGTCATAGAAAGTCATAGAAAGTCATAGAAAGTCATGGAAAGTCATAGAAAGTCATAGAAAGTCATAGAAAGTCATAGAAAGTCATAGAAAGTCATAGAAAGTCATAGAAAGTCATAGAAAGTCATAGAAAGTCATAGAAAGTCATAGAAAGTCATAGAAAGTCATAGAAAGTCATAGAAAGTCATAGAAAGTCATATAAAGTCATAGAAAGTCATAGAAAGTCATAGAAAGTCATAGAAAGTCATAGAAAGTCATAGAAAGTCATAGAAAGTCATAGAAAGTCATAGAAAGTCATAGAAAGTCATAGAAAGTCATAGAAAGTCATAGGTGTTTTGCATTGTACTAAAAAGTGTACAATTACTTATTTTATTCTGACACTTCATTGTATCCTAACACTTTATAAATTGCGTGGTAAATTACATAAAACATATATGGGGTTCGATCACATACTTTGATTACTATACGAGGCAAGAGAGAGGTCCGACACGCCCAACATAGGGCGCGGCCATTTTGAACCCTGTGACACAGTTTACAGCTAAAGAATCAGATCGCTCACTCTGCGACGGCACTTTTGATCTCAATGTTTCAGTTTATACACTGTGCAACTTGGATAATACAATATATGACAACCGCCTATTATAAAACAGCAGTCTTCTGCGTATCCTGAATTTGTATCCCTGGAGTGGATGTTATTTTGGAACTTTCAACTGGTCCGAGTGAGCTAACTGATTCTTTAGCAATAAACTGTGACTTCAAAAATAATATTCACTGACACTGACAGCAGCAAGCAAAATATCCGGTGCGTTTTAATCATCCGCTTCTGCTTCCGGAATTGTCAGTTTAGTCGTTTTAACCTGTCAGATTAAAACAAGAAAACCAACAATTCCGAAGCAGTAGCGGATGATTAAAACGCACCTATTAAAAATATTGCGCCAAGATGTAGGCAACACGTAATAAGGCTTTAAAATGGCGGAGTTTTCTATCTCCTTTTAAAAGGCACTCAGAAAGCTGCGCAGTGCGATCATTCAAAGTATGTGGGTTCGATCGAGTTTTACGTTACAGATTTTAAGCTCCATTTTGTTCCATTGTTTGAAAATATTCTAAAACAATGATTGTATTCACTCTATAGAGTTAGCGTTTTACAATCAGAACAGACCCCTATGAGAATTTAGAATTCAGTGCAACCAAAAAATCGACAGACGCCTATGCCAGTGAGCTCCCTTTACAGCGGGGAAGATGTCGTCACATCGGCGCCGCCACCTCCCTCCTACCGAGACAAGTGACAGTCTAATTATTTGCGGAGTTTCAATTACTCGCTTCGTAATTGGGCGTCAAACTGCGAACGGAATTAAATTATTTGTCCGGTTTCGAACTGCCTCGGATCGTACGTCGGAAATAATATGCGGAAATTGTTATAAATGTTTTGAAGAAAGCTGCAAACAGTGGCGGAAACGGGGGTGTAATTATTTTATTTATATTTTAAGAGTTCCACCCTGAACAAGGTAGATCTATTGTAATATCCTAGGAGCACTAAGAGTTGTCACATGAAAACTTATATCAAATTTTGAATGTACTAGGGCCACCAAAGAATAATATGTGAATGAAAAAAATTGACACGTCAGGTTTCCTTGTGACATCAAAACATATATTTTCGTAAAAAGTACAAACATCAGCTACATTTAGAGATATTATTGCTTAATATGGAATAAATACTTATGATTTTCATGAATATTTGGCTTCTGGAAGGCCTTTTTTAAGTCTCCAACAATAATCTGTTAGCATTCCTGAACTCCATTTCCCTTGATAGCGCTTCTTCATTAAGGAAATGTCATGATGGAACCTCTCGCCTTGTTCGTCACTCACAGCACCCAATTTTGCCTGAAAGAAATCCAGATGAGAGTTCAGCATATGTATTTTTAAGGACATATTACATCCCAAAGTTTTATATGACATTATAAGTTCATTTATTTTCCGATTTATGGTTTCCTAGAAAATTTTGGACAACGTTCACAAAACATTTCCAGGCGAGTTTTTCCCTTCGAGCATATATTACTAGAGCCATCGTCCAAATGGACTTTGTTTTAGTACAGGGGGGAAAATAGTGTCTAGTATTCCCATTGGTCTGTTTCGGTTTGCTTGGCATGTGAAATCGTTCGAAATTGTCAGAACTGTCATTTGATTTTTCATTTTCATTAATTTCTAGCTTATTTTTGTAGTTTATAAGTAATATATTGTATTTTATTACTTTACTGATACAAATTTTAACAATGGTGAGAGTTTGTGTAAGTTGTAAACAGACATAAGAAAAGGCATCGTCAAGGACATTTTACAAATACCTAAGTAACTATTAGCGTCTCTACCATTTTATTTTAAGAAACATAGTAGGTACCTACATTTTATGCAAAAGGCCGTTAAACATGAATTTAAAATAAATAGTAAATTTAGTGAATTAAATTTAATCAACTTGTATTATATATGAGGAATATTGTTTTTGATTTTGGACTCTATACAGAAAAGTTAAAAAAAAATAATCATAATTTTTCAATACAAACAAGCTTTTAAGTCATTTTATCATGATAATGTTGAAGATGTTAAATCAATAATAATCCTGCCGAAAAAACGCATTTGGTGAAACATATTAAAACTTACTCCAGAAAACATTTCAAATAGTGATGTTTCATTATCTAATAATTTTTCTTTATATAAATATTTATGTCAAAGACTGGAAGAGGAAGAACTAGATTAAATCCAGGTACATTGCCATCAGCAGTTACTGAGGCCCCAGAAGAAGATGAATCTAAAAGGTAAAGAACCCTGCACTTTTCTTGTGGGTTATTAGTTCAAAATTTTTAATTTTTCAGTGATGACCTGAACCATGAAGCCTCTGTTGCAGAAAAAGAAAATGCAGAATTAGAAAACATATAAGGAACTAAGTACTTTTTAATACAACATAAATTTAATTTTAAGATAATTACCTATTACTACCTATATCTTTTATAAATCACAAAAACTGACAATAATTATTTTGTATTAAATGTACCTGTATTCTTTAATTAAGTAGACTACTAGTCGTTATGAAATAAGCAAAACCTAATGTGAGTTTTTCAATAAAAAAGTCATTTTAAGCTTCTTTTATTTGCACTACTAGTCATTAAGAAACAATCGAAGCTTAAGACAGTTTTCCAATAAAAATGAAGCTTCACTTATTTGTTAACGACTAGCAGTGCAAATGTACCTAAGTATTAACTTGATTTATATTTGTAGTATATCGTTTATTAATCTATTGTACATTGGTTACGAACAATATTTTTATATTTAATAAATTATTGGAAAAAGTTCTTGTATTGTAATTCTCGTATACGTGTGTTAAGAGATATCATAAATATTTTTATAATATACCTACTATTTATTTATATTTTTGATTTTTAAATATAAGCTTTTATTGCCTATTATTTCAAACTTCATTTTTCTTTTATATACTTTCTGATGTTTGAATGAAAAAAAATCTAATGTTTCCAATACAAATAATAATAATATTAATAATAATAATAATAATAATAATAATAATAATTATTATTATTATTATTATTATTTACTATTACTAGATAGATACATACTTAAATAATGCAAGTTTATGAAATATGTGCATAATTTAAAGAATTTTGAAGGTATGTATCAAATTTATTATTTATATTAATTGCAAATCCCGTAAAAATGATGCGACACTGGCAATAGTGTCCAGGCATTTTCCCTCACAACGTAAACAAACCCTATGGAATGCGGACTCTATGAAATATATATGCTCGAAGGTTTTTCCTGTTCATTCAGTTTTTCTTCAAAGCTCTTACGTTTTATCAGTTGCCATATTTGTGGACCTACAAATATTCCCTCTTTAATTTTTGCCTCGCTGAGTTTGGGGAATTTCTCGTTCAGATATACTGCCATCTTTAGGCATAGCTTCTACAAAAATGTTTATCAGGCCGAGCTTTATGTGCAACGTGGTAAAAGAATGTCATCAGGCTTTACTAAAGGATATAATTTTTAACAATTTTATGGCCTGGAGTAAGTAATTTATGCTCGAGCCACACTTTCTTTGTATAGTGATTTTTTCTGTCCCTTACGGTCCCGTTCACAAATGAAACAGCAATAATCAATATGACATTTACCTGTTTGCCTATGATGTCTTTATCTATGTTTCTTGTAAGGATTCAGATAACTTAGTAAGAGTTAATTGTCAATGAAACTCTGCAAAATGTTTATAAATGATGTTGCAATCATTTGTTAAAAATCAACACAAATACCTAAAACAAAATATAAGCTGATAAGTAATAACTATATGAAGTTTGTGGACAGGTACGGTGGTGTAGCGGTCTAACGCGCTTATATTCATTTATAAGCAAGTTTATGTGTCAGAGACTGCTGGGCTTCGAATCCCAGACCAGATCATGTGGATTTTTAATTAAATTGCATGGTTCGGTATAGGATTTGATGTGTGCTGTATTAATAGAAATTCAATTTCTGTTGATATGACATGCAGATTAAAAAAATTCGCCATACATTACCGTCTCGATGATGGTGGGTGAGGTTTTCCGGGGTTTCCTCACCTGTAAGTCAAATGGCACCATCAATCATTTTTAAGTCGCCCCGGAGCGCCACGGCAAATAATAATAATAGCCGTCCCTTTCCCCGCACAAGCTCAGCTTTTGGGATTAAAATTCACTCGTAAGGGGGTGAATTAGGGAGAGTATTATTATTATTATTATTATTATTGTTATAAACAATATAGGAAATTGGAAGAAAATCTATACAGTTAGAAGAAAAATTCAAAAAAATTCAAATATTTAAGGGTAATTATTCGAAAACAGATGACATTCACAGACCATATGCAAATACTGTTATTAAAACAATTGCAGTTAAATTTAATTTCCTATTTAGAATTTTATTAAAATAATTGTTATATTATTACATTATTTTTACTAAATTTGATTATTGTGATATTAGCAAACTAGCCAAAAAAATAAAAATAAAATAAAAACCGGAAACATACCTGGATCTACAATAATATAATATATATAAAAGATAAAAGAAGGATTATTGGGCAAATACCGCAAAAAAAATTAAAAAATGCCTAAAGGCAAACCGTAGACACGTGTTTCTGACTATTGGTCTTCATCAGTACGGTGTAGGCAAGTTCAAAAGAGAATGGAACTAGCGATGAAATCAAATCAACAGGAGATCACTGGCTTAATATCTAAACGAAAAAAATTGCTAAAGTACTTTTTCAAAAGTTCAAAACAGACTAATAAAAAATTGACTGTTATAGCTCATACATTAATACCATAACTTTTTTTTTAAACCAAGTCTACATTTGTTGAATTAAACTGAAATAAAGATATTAACGAAAAAAAAAACAACCTAAAAAAGTAAACTCTTCTTTACTTATTCTTATTTAGTTAAATGTGTGGCCTTTAATCACTGTATTATTAGGTAAAAGTATGTTTTTTTTTTAAATTCGTAAAAGCGTGAAACGATAAGATACCAATAACGGCCGAAATTAGAATATCTTCCTATGCATAGAAGTGTTTAAAATAATTTTAAACATGGAACATCTCGCCATAATATAACATTTACAATCTAGTCATTTCAAGTTTTTATTTTAATAATATGGAAAAATTTTATTAGTACGAACAAACAATTAAAAAAAAATATCTATAGATAGGTAAAATAAATATACCCAATAGCAAAAACTGCATTAGTTTGAATACAAAAGTACATTTAATTTTCTTCGCGTACAGCGGAATTAATAATATCACCAAAATTAGTTATCAATATCACTACAGATGGGATTCCAAACAGATATCTATCACTATCAGCAATTTCGAATAAGGGGTAATTAAAAAGAGTATACGTTTATCGTAAATTAATTTTTATAGCCTATGATTATATTTGTTTCATTTTTCAAATGTTTCAAATATGAGATCATGAAGGATGGTATCCAGGGCTCCTTCTCACCTTTAATGCAGCATGTTTTAAAAACATACGTTATAAAATTCACCAAATTATATGTTTCTTGGAATAAAATAGGGCAAAATGGGCTCTATAATTTTATTTAAAAACGATTATTTAAAGGATAAGGTTGATATCTTTCTAGTTGTAAGAGATATTGAAAAATGTATTAAAAACATTTATAGGATGGCTTGAGTGCCACATTTTAAAATTACATATAGGTGTAGGGTACACTAGCAGCTTTTTCAAGAAAATGAAAACTAAATCTCAAAACTGTTACATTAGGCTAGGCTGCAAAAATGAATGGTGCTCAGAATCCATCGTGCTTGGATCCAAAATACATGCTATTTCATGGTATACGGATGGTTCCAAAATAATTGAGGGAACTGGAATAGGAGTGTGTGGGCCTAGAACCAGGCTCTTTGAAAGTTTGGGTAAATACCCGAGCGTCTTCCAGGCGGAAATTCACGCCAATGAGAAGTGTATCTAGTTTAACATCAAGAGAAACTATCGCAGAGAAGAGATTATCATTATGTCCGATAGCCAAGCAACCATCAAAGCGCTAAGCTCTTACGTAATCAGCATAAAAATGGATCAAAGATGCCTTGAAAAACAGAATGAGGAAAATACATTTACTCTCACTTGGGTCCCGGGGCATAACGGGGTAAATTTATTTACCCCTCGTAAAACAACAGTAAAATATAGTATAAATTGTTTTCATTCACAAATAATAATTTCTTATAAATCTAACCGAGGCGCCACTTTTCAGACGAAAAATCTTTCAATGTAAGGGTTTCGTATTAGCCCACTTTAAAAGTTTATTTTTAATTATTTAAAAAAAAAATATGTACGTGTAGTTAAAGGTTAAATCTATGCTTTTTTGAAACCACTTTTTTAAAATTCCTTTTAGTTTTTTCTAAAAAAATTGAGAAATTTTGTAAACATGTTTTTTTATTATTATTATTATTATTATTATTATTATTATTATTGTTCTATTTTCTCGATTTATCGGTAGTTTCTTCTACAACGGGAAATACCAAGTTGTAGTAGATCATGCCTCTTGCATGTTTGGTATGTGGTCTGAGTTGAGAAACTTCCTGACAATAGTGCACGTATTGAGTATGATTGATTTTTTGAATTATGGTATGGATATATTCCGGAATATTTAGTGTTCGTAGCATTTGTATGAGGTTCTTTGGTATTATGCCCATGGAAATGATAAGCGGTATGACGACTACCTTGTCTTGTTTCCAGATCCTCTTAATTTCTATAGCCAGTGGTGTATATT
Source organism: Psylliodes chrysocephalus (assembly GCA_927349885.1). NCBI lineage: Eukaryota > Metazoa > Arthropoda > Insecta > Coleoptera > Chrysomelidae > Psylliodes > Psylliodes chrysocephalus. The sequence goes on from OV651818.1 coordinate 66,012,346, forward strand.
TGTCTATTTTCTCTCTAAATTTTTGTTGTATGTTGTTATTGTTTGGTATGGAGACGTCAATCAGATAGGTCTTCTTTTTCAATTTGTCAATAAATACTATGTCAGGTCTATTGGCCCTAATTGTCTTATCAGTTTGAATTATAGATCATAGTATATTTTATAATGTGGATTTTCAATAATTGATTGAAGCTGATATTGGTAAAATGGTGTTGTTATATTATTATCTATTTTATTCAATTTGATTAGCTCTAAATGTATTATTTTTGCGACGTTATTGTGTCTCTCAGTGTATTCCGTGCCAGCTAATAACTTACATCCTGCTGTTATATGGTCGATAGTTGGGGTCTTGGTACTTAATGAAGGGATGATAACAGAGGTGAGTGACAAACCTAAATATTTTTTTTGTTTTTTAGTCCTTTTAAGATTACTTTTATCTGAAGAGCACTGTATTTACAGACTGGACAACTGAAAACTGTCCGTCCCGATATTTGGTAGTGATTAAGAGATTGTGAAATTAATATTCTGTTTTTTATCTTATTAGTACAAATACCTACATGTTAACTTCATAGTAGATTATAAATATCAGTGAAATACATATTTCGACTCATTTTAGCACTTTTTATTAATGATTTATGATTCATTCTGTATAAAATATGTTAAATATTTCATACGAATTATCAAAAATGTTTTAATTCTGAATTTTAAAAAATATGTTTTGCGCAACAATTTTTATCAATACTTTTATATTTGGATTTACTCTTAACATAATATCCTATTCAATATTTTAATTCATTGATTTAAATAATTACAAAAATAATAAACACAATATAGGTAACATGTTTATTACTAAAAAATTGTTTAGTATACATAACCATACCAGGGAAGGTAGTAGCGTAATAATGAATCTACCGGGTTATAGACTGGATAGCGTGGCAAAGATGAACCTTGAGATGAAGATGAAGCCGAAGCTGAAGCTTGAGCCGATGATTCAGATGGTGAAGAAGCCATAAGTGGAAGAAACTCTGGAATTAAAGACGCAGAAGGAGCCTTAACTGCTGGAGATTGAGGTGGAGATTGAGGTGGAGATTGAGGTTCAGTTTGTGCTACAACTGGTGGTATAGATTGTGGTATAACTTGTGGTGCTACATGGGATGGATCTTGCGGTACAATTTGTTGTTGAACTTGTGGTACAACTTGTGATTCAGTTTGTCGTTTTTTTCTTGGTTGCGCAATTGGAACACCTTCTACCCACATACCAAATCCAAACAAACCTGTAAAGAATATACAGTTAGGTATTTTGAAAATTTATATTTTGGTAAATAAACCAGATATACTTACCAAGATAAAAAAGTTTGAATTTTAAACTAAAGAGAATTCAGTGTATCCAAAAATTTTAATTTTCTCTGTTTTATTAGGTATTTAAATATGATTGTGCATAACTTTTAAAACACATTGGCTTTATTTGTATTGGAATGAATAATAAAGTGCGCTTGCATATTTAAAACAAACAATCGACACGGTATCATAGTTGCTATTTACAGGACGAGTCATTGATCGGTAAACGGCTACTAACTGGTAAAAGGCAACATTGATAATACATCCTTTCGTTTTCTGCATATGTGATCAGCATTTACTATTCACTCCTCACTCCAACACAAGCAAAGCGGAACCGAATGTTATGTATTGGGTGTACTGCGATCGAAAAGATCTAGAATGTCTTCTTTTGTCTTTTGTCGCTAAGATAGCAAAGTAATAGTCTACATTTATAACGACCCCTCCAATCCTATGTTTCCAAGTAAATATAGGATCTCAAGTGGCTCCAAACAGGATAGATCGCGTTCTTGTATTTGGTATTATCCTTAGATTCTGTATTGCAACATATTCAGTTATAATGTACAGTAGATACATATATTTTTAGTTATATGACTATGGGCGATAGATTGGCACCAATGATCTGTTTTGGGTATCTGTGTGTTCCTGTTCTCGCTTAAATACTTCAATCCATGATATTTTTTGCTCCTTTAAATTTTCTACCGATGATGCCACAATACTATGGCAAATCTCGACAAAGATAATTAAAAATGCTAATAAATCAGAGGAGGCCTTAGAACTCATATACCACCCATTAGCAGAGATATTTTCTTTTTCATAAACTCATACTTAATTATAAAAGTAATTTTAAAGAACACACAATCGTGCCATCACGTATTAAGTTTGCTGATTTTCTCATAGATCACATACATCAGATCTTGACCAAATGTATATGGGACCACCCCCTATATACCATCTTTCAAAAATTATAGAAATCAGATAAATTGGTAAAAAATTATCGCTGAATATACATAAAAAATTTAGGAGTTATTGATTTTCTTATGGACCCCATTATCAGATTTTGTCCAAATTAATATGGGACCACCCCCAAGGTAGGTGCACCTTTATAGTAACAAAGAATCATAAAAATTAGTGAACATGGTAAAAAATTATAACGCTGAACATACATAAAAAAATATTCCGACAAATTTAAAACATTTTCCTTTTTTGAAGTCGGTTCAAAAGTAGAACGCTACAATCTTTGATATAATTTCGTTTGCGAATACAAGCGACAATTAAATTTATGGTCTGGTCCACTGCTCTTAACTCGCTTTCTGGCTGATTGAATAAATATATCCAGTTTATATTGGATATCAAGAAGATATTTACACTCTAAGGGTGACGATTTTCCAAACCAAGAGCCTCTGCTCTGGCCTGAAGTCTCTGACCATGTTACATGGTTGTGCACCTCTTCACGAAGTGCTCATGCATGCATGGTAGAGGTGATCTCATGCATGTAAAAGATAATCTCATCCTCTAAGTTAAACCCAAAACAATCATCTATATGGCTACCAGCAACTGCAAAAGCACCAAAAAACCAAATTCAGCAAAGGCTTATAATTGATTATAATTTTTAATTTTAAGTTATCTCTTTGTATTTTCTACAAGAATAGATCTTAGTGTACTAATCATGATTATACATTTCGCAATTTAACAATGTTAGCCTTATTTTTCCCCAAACCATACGATCAATCAAAATATATAAGGATTTTTATAAGTATTTTGCATGGGCGACTTTTATTGTGATATAATTTTTCGATGATGAGAGTGTGTGTATGTGTGAGTAGGCTACTTTTAGAATTAACAAGTGGTTGTGTAATAAATGTTAAAGTTTAAAATTCTTGTTCTTGCTGGTTGGTGATAAAATTGCAAAGTTATACCAAAAAATCTGATGTGTCCAACACATGACTTTCCTATCTAGTTATTATATGCTTTTTCCGGTTATTTTGTACAACCTATTGCAGCATCTCTATAAATGTTTAGAGGATAAACTAAATATATACATTGTCCACATACATCTACCTCGAAACATTCTTCTATAGATATTCATGGAAAACGAAAATACTGAAAAATTAAAATTTCCTACAATTTTTTCATTACGGTCCATTTTAGAAAAATCATGTATAAACAAAAATTATAGAGATCGATATCGCAAACAACTTTTATTTCAAAAACTTTCATAAAATTCAGAATTTTGCACATTTATAATCATTGCCAGCGTTCAATTATCCCCTTAAGTGAATATTATAATGCCCCACTTTATCCAAATACACCTTTTAAAATATAATATTATCAACACAAAGAAAAAATTAAAACTTTTTAAATTTAAAATCCCAGTTATTGTAATTATTTTCCAAACCTTCAGTTGATTATTAATCGATAATAATCATACATCCAACTTGAATGATAGCTAATAATCATGCTTGGTGCATTAATGCTGTTAATATCTCGTAGGCACGATTGTCATGTTTCGTGTATTAGCTTATGCTAATATCGACAGTCCCAATGCTATTTTACTGCTTTCGGCCAGTTTAAAATAAATCAAAGGTCCCATACTCCAAATATTGGTCCTCCTTAAGCTATTTTCCTCGAATCAGCTTCCATAATGTTGTTAATCCATGTGATTTATCTTTCCGATTCCAATGTTATTTTTTGCATGCAAATGACAGACATTTTTAAATCATCTTAACTTACCTCTAATTTTCCTTCTTGTTTTATATTCTTCTTATATTATAAAAATATAATATAGCTAAATAAATATCATTAGTAAAGTTGAGGATGGTCTGACCATTTTTCTAATTGTATGATAATTTTGGACACTTGCTAAGAAACTAAATCGTCTTCACTAATGACTTTTTCTCCACATTTATCACGGAAGAGATTTTAAAATATTCTAAACAGTAAAATTACACTTACCCATAACTAAAACGGAAAATAACTTCATGATGATGAATCACTAAAATTGTTAAAGTAGTACAGAAATATATTAATTTCATGTTTTATAGAAAAAGTTATGGATTGTTTTACATAAAATATGTTAAATGTTTCATAAAATAAATTCGAATTTAAATGGATATCTAAGAAATATGCACAAAAAAAAACCATTTTCGTCATTTTTTATTTTTCTACTGCATTTTACATTATTTAATACTACTGATACGACAGTAAGTGGGAAAAACGTTTCGCATTTTTGGAAAAATAATTCAAATTATTTTACTTTGCAGATCACAGACAAATTTAAATATTTTGGTATGTGCTTTAAAGGAAATGTCAGATAAATGTTTATAATTCATGTATGCGTACATTTAGAAAAATCTCCATTTTAGTGGTCTGGAGACCGGGATAGATATTAACTAGTAAAACAATTAAGTCAATTAGTTGAATTATGTTATGTTGGGATGGAATGGGGTGTTAATACACTGCCAGCAAAAAGATCCCATATGTCCCCTTCTGTCGCTAATGCAACAAAAAATGTCTCGATGTATATATCTTCTCAAGGAAGTGTAGGATTTGGAGTGGCTTCAAGTTAAGTATGTCTCCCTCTTCTATTTGATGGGTCGCGGAATTTTGTTCGAAAATTTTTGTTCGAAGGAATTTTGTTCGAAAGCATTTTGTTCGAAAGCATTTTGTTCGATAGGTATTTTGTTCGAAAGTTATTTATTTCGAAACCATTTTGTTCGAAAACATTTCGTTCGAAAGGTATTTAGTTTGAACACATTTTGTTCGAATAAATTTAAAAAATATTCTTCCTAGACAAATATAGTAAATTTCGAACATGGCTTTGTAAAGCCGAAAGTGCTCGCTTATTGTTATTAATTATTTATACACACTAAGGTACGTGTCTATTTGTTTTTTTTAAGTCGTATAAATCAAATTTGTAGAAAAATATAGGGCTTTTGATATAATTTGCTTAAAAGTTGCGTCGTTTGATCTGTTAAATGTTTATTGAAATAAAACTAATCGAAGAAAGATGATATTTTTTATTGAAATTTAATTTTTTGTTTAAAAAAGTTTTAATAGTACCAGGTCGCAGAGGATATTAACCATCTGTTGTTATAATAATATACATATTTGTAATGACAATACTATTTAAACAATGTCAATTATAAAATCTTTAAAAATTAAATTTGAGTTCACTTAAAGTCTGTTCCTTACAAAATTATTTAGAAAATTGCAAATCGATGGCTTTGTAGCTTTAACCTGAGTCAAAAATTATCTATGCTAGCCCTCGACATTGTTGTTTGTAATGGATGTATTATTCTTGATACTATAATAACAACTCCTATGTGGACATGTAGGTTTTTTCTAACTCTTCTTTCCATTGTTCCTATCCACACATCTTCAATATAGTTAACTATATTTTGAAATTCCGCGCCCATCATATTATGTTCCATAATGACATTAAAAGCATGTTTAATCAAATTTTCGGGAACAAATGCAATGGCTTGCAAACGTTTAGCCTTAAACGAAAAATCAGTATCGCTATCGTATTTTTTTTTAATCCACTTTTTTGAATTTGTCTATAGAAGCATTGCCTAAAATGAAAGGAGCAGCCGTAATGCTTCTCAGAAGGGAAAATCAATTTTAGGGAATTCATTACAGGTATCTCGTAATCTGTCATTATTGCCGTTGCTCTTAGATTTCCATTTAATAGTTTCCTTATTACGGAAAATACTCTAATATAAGTGCTTTCTGCTTTATTGGGCATTAAAGTATAAATTAGTGGTACCACTAACTTGTTTACTTGACCATTACTTACATAGAGTTGGTAAAATATGTTAGGCACAGTTTTGAATGTACCATCCATATACCAATACGTTGCATTTGACAATATGCGTAAATTTTTAGTTATTGTGTATGTTATCGGTAAGTTTAAGAATCATCTTCCAACCGATCCCTTACTTAAAATTATCAGGGAGGTGCGGGCCGTTGCAAATTTCACACTTGACGAAGGTGGGTCAATAGATTGTTTATCTATTAATTTGGTTGTTAATAGATTTCAGTGCAAAGGGCGCCACATTACGGTTAGAAAAATGTTACTTGCAGAGGATCAGGCCGTGCGCGATTAATAACTTATTTTTTGACTTTTTTGAAGAAAGAACATTTTAGGACAAAGTAAAAGATTTGCAGCAGGGATATATAGAATTAGATTTTCCAAATTATTTCTTATAATGACATGATTAGTGCCTTAAAATACGTAATATTGTCACCTTTTTCTATCTTGAATAATAGCAATGTTTAAAAAAAATTAATCGTTTTGTTCTTATACATCCCTAGAAATACGTTTTCTTTCATCACCTGCACAAGTAGTTTTAAGTAATTTTGAAAAATAAAGTTGTAATTGCGCACGAGCTTAACCGCTGTTTTTGGCTTAAAAATTCAGGTGGAGGATGGCCCTTAACTCGTTTTTGTCCTTTGGAAGGGCTGGGTAATTGTTTTCTCGTCTTCTTTTATTTCTGATCGTTCTCCTTAAGCTTGAAATAGCAGGTATACGAGCTAATACAGAACTACTTGTTGAAGTTATGGCTCCAGATATAATTCCTTGCGGAGTTTCTATGGATGACTTGACTTTAGTGTCTATTTTTCCCAAAACCTCTTTAACATCGGCTGCCTCCGGTTTTCCAGGATGACTATGTTCTCTTACCTCATTATGTTTACCATTCCGTGTTATCAGTCTTAGCATCCAGTTTTGAATTCTTCACATTTCCAGTAAAGCACTGCTCCTTTTTTTCTATCTTATATGTAGAAGTAACCATCGATATACATCATTTTATTGCCAAATTTAGTTTTTAAAGATTTTATAACTAACATTGTTGAAATAGTATTGTCATTACAAATATGTATATTATTATAACAACAGATGGTTACTATAGTTTTCAATTATACTTTAATAGAATACCTAGAGTTAAAGAAAAATAGACACGTACATTAGTGTGTAATTATTTAATAAAAATAAACGGGTACTTTCGGCTTTACAAAGCCATGTTCGAAATTTATTACGTTTGTCTAGGAAAGATATTTTTTCAAATAAATTAGATATTCGAACAAAATGTTTTCGAACTAAAATACCTTTCGAACAAAATATATTCGAACTAAATAACTTTCGAACAAAATGGTTTCGAACTAAATAACTTTCGAACAAAATAACTTCCGAACAAAATGTTTTCGAACAAAATAACTTTCGAACAAAATGTTTCCGAACAAAATTCCTTCAAACAAAAAGATTTGAACAAAAATGTTCGAACAAAATTCCGCGACACCTATTTGATATTCTCCTAGAGAATGCCCTTGGATTCTAGAGTGCAACACATTCAGTCAGAATGTGAATGGGGGTTTCGTCCTGTTTTTCACAAAATCTGCACACACTTTATTCTACTACTCATAGTTTACTAAGGTGTCCTTTGAGTCGGCAATGTCCAGTAAGGATTCCTGTTACAATGCGTAACCTGTTTTTGCTGAAGCAGATACAGGCTTCCGATATGTTCTGGTTATCTTCACCCAGAAGTATCTAAGCCTGTTTTAGCTTCAAGAGATTGTTTCGGTTATAGGTTCTTCTACTGCCCAATTCTTTTTTAATATCTCCTAAGGGTATGTTACTTGATACCGCAGAACTGCTCAGGTCCCAAAAAGTATGTTTTAGCCCTTTTCCTTGCTAGACTATCTGCAATCTCGTTACCCTTTACCCCGTTATGTCCCGGGACTCGTGATAGTAACTGTATTTTCCTTGCTTAGCTCATTCAGTTTTTCTAGATATCTCCAGACCATTTTTGAGCTGATTACCTAAGAGCTCAGCGTTTTGATGACTGTTTGACTATCGGACATGATAATCTCTTGTCCCGCTTTATACGTTTTGTCTCAGTTAACTTTTGACCACCAACAATACTATTAATAAAACTTCTATCTTCTTTGTGACAATGAATGACATGAATTTAATTTGACATAAGTTAACCTATCTTAGACAATGTGACAGCATCTCCCTACCTTCTTACCTTCTAGTTCCATGTGAGGTATGCATACATTTTTGTTTAACTTAGATTTAGTTTTTAAAGAAGTTCGGTAAAAATTAAACACTTTTAGTAAACAAGATTTATAATTTTATTCTATTTACATAAATAGTAGGCATATGTATAATTACTTTTTTTACTTGGCTGATTCGTGGCGAATTTTTGAATATTTTGAATTTTTTATTATTCGATAATAATAAAAAATAATTTTAAAATATTTGATAATTTGAAAATTGCATTTTAATTTTAATATTTTTTATATTAAACGAACCAAGGAAAAAAAAAGTGAACAACATCTTCTATTGGCTGGAATATGGTAAACTGTGGAGCTTTAGCTTGAGGTACAACTGGTGGTGAAGTTGGAACTGTAGCGGAACCAGAATTTGGATTTTGACCTTCCACTTCTGTAAGTGCTCCTATTGCAATTAAGCCTACAATAAAAATTAGAATTAGACATAAATATATTAAATGAGCATAATGGAGGTTTAATCTCTGAACATAATTAAGACATCGAATAAACTTTTATTATTTAAGAAATTGGGCAAAATACTATTTACACGTACATAAAAAAATACATTAATAAATTTGTTATTAGTTTCTGTTTAATTCTGAATCATTTTCATAATGATTAATAAATATGATCTATCTCAACATATTCTATTTAAAAAATAGTATTTATAACTTAATGAAAATAGCAAATGTTTTCGAAGTTATGATTGACTTGAAATAATTATTCAGGCTACTGAAAAAGACACATAGAATCAATCAGGAGCTGCAATGCTCTACTGACAGTGACACTAAATAGATTTTTCGTAAATTTTCGTATTCCAAAGTGATGTTTCGGCAGATGCATAGTATGCGAAGATGAGTTTCGTCTTTTTCCGTGGATAAACACCTATGGAAAAATATTTTAAACTCTTCAAAATTTTATATTCCTTTTATCTTTCATCATTTTCATCTCAACTCTTTTTCTGGCTACTTGGTTTGTTTTCTCGTTTCTCAACAATTTTTCTTGGTCCTATACCCATTCAAGAATTACCTCCAGACCTTTAGAGAGCGAATTCAATATTAATTAGGATTATATTTCTACTTTAATTAGTCCTCCTATTGCTTGTTATCCTTGGATTTTCGAAATGTTTCACGTTTATATGTATATAAATTACTAAAAGTATCCAACTTATATTTTCAATGGTATGATTATTATCGACAATTTCAGTCACCATTGTCAGTCCCAACGACGAAAGACTAAAAATCTCTATAACGTGTGGACGGTGGGTTGCCCCGCCGTATCCTCCTAAATTATTAGGCATCTTCTAGCTTGTGAGCCAGCCTACATAGGTGCTTCTATGAAATTGTCCAGTGCTAGCCGATATTTGTAGAAAACAAATCTTCTAATAAATGAGAGCGTCAGTCAATCGTGTTTGAACTTCCTGCAGATTACGAATTCTGACAACCCCATGTAATAGAGATGCCTTCGTATTTGGCAATGTCCAGTTAGAATGCCTGTGATCAGGCGCAGATTCTGTCTAGTCATAGTCAAGTAATTGTTGGCTAGTGGGTTGTCTGAATAATTTAAAAGCTCCCTGACCAATCTGCAGCTTCTTATTTCATCTCATTTTTTTTTTATTTTACAAAGAAATGTTCTTAAATTAGGTCTGACACTACCGATGTTGTCTGTCCAATAAGAGAGCCAGGTGCAAAAAGTATTTGGTTGGCTGTCTTCTTGGCTAATAAATTAGCAGCGGATTTATTTCAGTGTAGCTTGACCTTTGATCCATCTTAAGGTGACCACATTGTTGATGGATATTTCGGCCAAAGCTTCGTGACATTCTAGTACTAACATTAAGTAAATTCGTGGTCTGTCCAGGGTAAGTAGTGCTTGTCTGCTATCTACATAGACGAGCATGTTCCTTCCAGTGGTATTGTTCCTGATAACTTATTTTGCTGCTATGAGAATCCTCGTGAGCTCGGTTTGAACTACACTGGCACACAGCCCATTTTATGTTTAGGATCTAGAGTATATTTCATATTCTGAACATTGTTTCGTTTAATAACCGTCGCCTGCCACCTCCGGCTCTTCTATTTGTTTCGTTATAACTATATATGGATCATGGAAGATATATCTCAGTTGGATAGAGTCCATGTTCACTTGAAGCAGTGGAAGCGTATTAAGCGCCTCCTGCCAAAAGTGAAGTTTAAGCCCCACTAGATCCTACATGAGGTTCTATTCCAACCGTGCGGGGTTGCGTTATTGTCATTGTCATTAGAGCAACCTCCTCGATGTCGAAGTGAGTTAAACTAAGAATGACTTCCATGGCTCTGGCTGGTTTGGTTTTTATGGCTCCTGTTATGTTAAGACATGCTACTATTTGAATTTGTTTTAGTTTGTGTTCAGCTATCAATTGTCGGGTCTTTGATACTCAGACAACTGCATCGTATGTCAACATAGGTCTTAGGATAGCCGGGTAACCATGTGACGTCTCTGGAGGAGAAACTCCAAGTGCGCCCCACGGTTCGGCGACATTGTTCCTAAGCAATTACTCTGTTTTCTGTCAGTGTTAGTTCCATATTAACTTTGGCCATGAAAATAAATCACTTTATTCTGCTTTACTTCATTTATCTCAGAAAGATTGTTCTGGATTAAAAATTATCAAGACCAAAAATGATGGTCTAAGAGAACTAACACCTACAGTTTGGGACAACTAAAGGCTATGCAAAAAAAATAATTGATTACGACTAAGCAAAGCATATAATATATGTATAAAGATAGAACTGGCCATATCATTAATTTGGAAGAGAACAAAACAATAGATTTTTTAAATTTAGTATTATTTTGTAGTACAATTATTTTTATTTGGTTTTTAGTCATTTAAAAAAAAAGGTTTTTGGATGCGTTTCAAAACAAAAAGACAAATTATAATCAATATTCTTTTAAATCCGTATCTCAGAATAGTTTCTATATTATACAATAAAGAAATTATTTATTTAACTCAATTTGATGTTGGTGAAAACTTGTACTTCTGGCACCGCCACTGGTCATGCTTTATGTTTTCTTATTTCGTATGTTTTTAAAAAAGGAGGAGGTTCTCAATTCGTCGCAATATTTTTTTTATGTATGTTTAGTTTTTTTTTGTTAGTAAGGGGGTACGTTAAGAATAGTCCCATATAAATTTGGTGAAAATCTAATAATTGGATCCTGGACAAAAATCCTCAAACTTTTCATATTTTATGTATGTTTTGCGATAGTTCTTTACCACCTTGTCCGATTTCTATGATTCTTTTTTTATTAGTAAGGGGGTACTTCAGGGGTGGTGCCATATAAATTTGGTTAAGATGTGGTGGCGGCATTTGTACGATTTTGAAGTCGGTTTTTTAAAATTACTTTTAATACTTGTGTCTTTATCAGTTATAAGAAGGTAATATTAGATATAGCCCAGAACAGTACGCATATTTATGACGTACATACTATAAACGTATAAATATGGCTTATTCTTGTACAGTTTACAATTTTGGACCAGCAAGTGAATGAGAATAAGCAAAAAAGGAGAGTCTACATGCGAAATCACAAAAAACAAGATTTAATTTTTAAGTTTTCGTGAGTTACAAAACATATATTTTTTTTATTTAATCAAATATTTAAAATACCCGTAGTCATCTACTATTCATGTAAAGCTATTATTTATGTCATGTACCTATAAACATATCCTATATTATTGTAAAATAGGTATCCCAAAGGAAGTTCCTTTTTTGAATAAACATAGGAAAAAATTAAAACTAAATCCATTTAATTCTGTTGATTTTAAAGTAAAACACTATTCTAAAAAAAAATGAAATCTAGTTAACCTTGTTAATTATTTTTATTTAGTGTTTGCTTACTATGATTGCTGATGCAATTTTATTTTATTAAACTGAAGCTGTATATGCAGCTGAAAATGTAGATTTTATTTGTTTATCCTTTTCGGAGTCTACCGACTCACCCAGTGTTGCTGCAATATTGGTTCTTTTCACAATATTATATTATTATTTTTAAAATATCGATAGATCCCAAAATCAATCTATATAGTAAGATACCTTACATATAAATAGTTGCAGAAACCGATAGATTTTCAGATCCAAAACACAAAATTAAGTTTAATCTTTTTGTGTTAATCAATATTTACTCTCAAATGTATTTATTATGTGTTACAAAGGTAATTAATGTATTTATTAGAAAAACACAACTTACCAATCAATAAGACAATGAACAACTTCATCTTGAATGAAGAAAATGACAAATAATTAGTACGACTATCAATATTCTTTATAAACGAAATATTTAAGGTTACTTTTGCATAAAATATGTAAAAATTTTCATAAGATGCAACAGTGGCCATTTAAATGCTAATTTAAGTAGATATCATAAATACGTTTTTTCGTATAATAACATTCCTTGTCGTCATAAACTTTTACTTTTCTGTTACATTTGATATAATATAAACTCATTTCGTTTACTAGGAATACCCCCAGACTCCCCGAATAATAATTATTACAAACTTTGCCTATATGTAAATAACCTGTCTGATAATATTAATTGTTATAATTAATAAACCAACAATAAAACACTATGAAATAAGAACAGTAGATTACTTGTTTAATACGAGTCAAATAGGGGCAAGTTCCTAAATCTACTAAAGCATAATGTAACGATGGTTTATTTTAAAATAGTTTAGTTATTTAAAACAATTTATTTACTAATTAATTTAAACATACTTAAGCATTATTTCACACTAATAATTTATTTAACAATTAACCTCTACTTGACAACATTTATATTGAAACTTGCCAAAGAATTCACCTATATTATACGAAAATGAAACAATCTAGAAAAAACCAATCAACGTTCGCGAAATCCTTCCTCCAAGCGTCGCGGTGCGTACTAAGAAACATTCTAGTTGAATCTCGATTGCTAGCAGGCCAGCGTCAGACGTAACGGCCGAAGGTCGAGGTCAATAATGAAACAGGGTCGGTCTCAGATACGATCGCACGACATTGGCCCCTCCTTAGATAGTTCCTCTTGGAACTAAAATTGAATGATTGTATCTGTAACTGCACCCTCTTTTATCATTTCCATTTGCAAAGAAATAACAAGGTACGGTTTTCGCTGTAATCTGGACACTAGGCGCATGGTTGTAGACCAGTATTTGGGCCTTGGTATCTTGAAAGATTACTTTCAGTGTGTCTCTAGTGGTCCTCCAATTTAGCTGGTTGCTCTCTATTATTCTCTATTTTTGGCATGGCTGAGCATTGACTCAGGTACATGCTCTCTCAGACTAAGTAATGCTTCCCATACATCATGATAAGACGATCGATTTAGAAAGGTGTTCTTTATTACCAAATAGAAAAGGTAACGCGATTGATCTTGATGTTTCAAGGCTTCTCCAGGGGCTGGTAACTGACCTTGAAGTTCTGACAATCGACTAAACTTCTTTGGAAACACAGATGCCAGACCTCGAGCATTGTTGTTGCTGTCGGAAGTACTATGGACCGTGAGCAGATCTTGTTGTTGCTGGCATAGTAATACCATATGTTGCTTTTCCAGTTCCTCCATATGCACCTATAGATTCTCCAAAGACAAGGCTAGGTGTTTCCTGTAGCAGGTTTACTGCTTCTTTCTTGTTATGCTCAGACTCAAATGGCGCCAGCCGGTTTTGGTGGAGTAAATTATATTAATAACTTTCTTCTTGAGGGTTAGTGCAACCCTTCTAGAAAATAAACAAATAAAATGCCTTATTGAAAATAAAAATTGACATGTTTTAGTGATATTGCGACAAATCTTAATTAATTAACAGAATTAGTTAAATTTTTTCAGTCTATATTGTAATGCGTGCCATTTCCGACCAATCCGGCCATGCTCTAATCCTTTAAGTCCCCCCTGCCTTGTTTGGGCTTTTAAGGCCCAAATCATCCAATTGCCAAAAAATATTTAAAGAAATAAGTCAACCCCTCCGTGCTACGCGTATGACTAGTTGTTGGGAATCATTCTTAAAATACACCAGTACGATGATAAATTTGGTAAATGCATATTCGAAAAATTGCCGAAACCACCAGTCTAATAAATGGTGAAAGCGAAACTAATCTGGAGCATACACTATTTTATATATAAATGGGCTGTGTTGCCGTGGAAGTCAGTCAGTTAAATTTGAAGTACATTTAAAGATAGACATTCGAATTGTTAAATAAATAGTGTGAAATATAAATAGTGATGATCTAAAAATCTAAAAAAATAAAAAGTGTTGTTTTTGTAAAATATGAAAATTGTTTTCTAAAATTCATCCAAACCTGGTAGCATGATAAGCTTGTTAGGTATTTTAACCATAGGAGGAACACGGCAAATAATACACAAGACGCTCTGTCGGCTTCATGGGTTGAAATTCACTCATAAGAGGGTGAATTAGGGACAGTATTATTACTATTTCTACCTGGAACCTCCCTCACGACATGACATACGTCTAAACGCCCATAATATTATTTGACTGATACTAATAATAATAATACTCTCCCTAATTCACCCCCTTACGAGTGAATTTTAACCCCAAAAGCTGAGCTTGTGCGGGGAAAGGGACGGAAACTATTATTATTTGTCATGGCGCTCCGGGGCGGCTTAAAGATGGTTGATGGTGCCATTTGACTTACAGGTGAGGAAAACCTAGAAAACCCCACCCATCATCAACGAAACCGGTAACGCATCCGTATATCCTTTTACCAGAACATTGGCTGACAAATGAATGCCGCGCCGTAGACACCTACGCTACCATAATAATTTACAATTAAAAAAAATCTATTTTATTATACTTAAACTAATGGTACACAAACAAAACCAAAAATATTACATTAGAAATGAATAATAAATAACAGTATAAGAAATCAATAACAGTACCTATTCGAAGTGTTTAAACTGAATAACACTATAAGTAAAAGACAACAGTATTAAAAATAATAAATAACAATATAAGACATTATTAGAAATACTGGAAATTAATAAAAATATTATATATTAAAAAAAGAATATTACAAATTATTATAATATAATAAGTCTGTCATTAGTGAGAATTTCATTAGACTGACCCCTCACATAATACTTCATCAACAAAATCTAAAACGTTACAAATATTAGCATTTTTTTATTACTAGAGCAATAAAAGTGAATAATTTTTATAATATTTTTAATTTATGATATGTATAAAGATTAACGTTTAACTTTTTCTAGATATTACTTTCTATTCTTACTAAAGTTGATAATATACTCCATATATTTGTTTTTTTTTTTGTTTAATTACCCAAATAATAACATCGATTATGGCATCAAAAATAAGACAATTATTAAATACTTTTTTTGTACAAGTAACATATTTAATCGTAATTAACAAATAACTAAAAAGAACGGGTTGTCCTTGTCTTGTCCTTCAATGAACGAAGAAATTGACATTATCACTTTAGCTGGACATTGTGGTATTTCGGTGAGTAGACCTGGAATTTACCGAAGAGCTGCGATTTGAGGTTGTCCCGGTAAATTAAGATTACCTGGGAATTGAGGTTGTCCCGGTAAATTAGGATTACCTGGGAATTGAGGTTGTCCCGGCCTATTAGCATTATCTGGCATTTGAGATTGTCCGGCATATTTGAAGTACCTAATATTTAAGACTGTCCCGGCATATTAGGATTACCTGGAATTTGAGGTAGTCCTGGTATATTAGGATTACCTGGGATTTGAGACTGTACAGGTATATTAGGGTTACCTAGGATTTGAGGTTGTCCTGGTATGTTAGGATTACCTGGGATTTATGGTTGACCCGGTAAATTAGGATAACTTGGGATTTGAGATTGTCCCGGTATATTAGGATTACTTGGGATTTGAGGTTGTCCTGGTATATTAGGATAACCTGGGATTTATGGTTGTCCCGGTATATTAGAATTACCTGGAATTTGATATTGTCCTGGTATGTTAGGATTAACTGGGATTTGAGGTTGTCCTGGTATATTAGGATTACCTGAAATTTAATGTTGTCCAGGTATATAACGATTACCTGGGATTTGAGATTGTCCCGGTATATTAGGATAACTTGGGATTTGAGGTTGTCCTGGTATATTCGGATTACCTGGAATTTAAGGTAGTCCTGGTATATTAGGATTACCTGGGATTTGAGACTGTCCCGGTATATTAGGGTTACCTGGGATTTGACGTTGTCCTGGTATATTAGAACTACCTGGCATTTGAGGTTGTCCTGGTATGTTAGGATTACCTGGAATTTGAGGTTGTCCCGGTAAATTAGGATAACCTGGGATTTGAGATTGTCCCGGTATATTAGGATTACTTGGGATTTGAGGTTGTCCTGGTATATTAGGATTACCTGGGATTTGAGGTTGTCCCGGTATATTAGAATTACCTGGAATTTGATATTGTCCTGGTATGTTAGGATTAACTGGGATTTGAGGTTGTCCTGGTATATTAGGATTACCTGGAATTTAAGGTTGTCCTGGTATATTAGGATTACCTGGGATTTGAGGTTGTCTTGGTATATTAGAATTACCTGGGATTTGAGGTTGTGGTATGTTAGGATTACCTGGGATTTGAGATTGTCCCGGTATATTAGGATAACTTGGGATTTGAGGTTGTCCTGGTATATTCGGATTACCTGGTATTTAAAGTTGTCCCGGTATATGAGAATTACCTGGGATTTGAGATTGTCCTGGTATGTTAGGATTAACTGGGATTTGAGGTTGTCCTGGTATGTTAGGATTACCTGAAATTTGAGGTTGTCCTGGTATATTAGGATTACCTGGGATATGAGGTTGTCCCGGTATATTCGAATTACCTGAGATTTGAGGTTGTCCAGGTATATTAGGATTACCTGGGATTTGAGGTTGTCCCGGTATATTAGGATTACCTGGGATTTGAGATTGTCCCGGTATATTATAATTACCTGGGATTTGAGATTGTCCTGGTATGTTAGGATTAACGGGGATTTGAGGTTGTCCCGGTATATTCGAATTACCTGGGATTTGAGGTTGTCCTGGTATATTAGGATTACCTGGGATTTGAGGTTGTCCTGGTATATTAGAATTACCTGGGATTTGAGGTTGTGCTGGTATGTTAGAATTACCTGGAATTTGAGGTTGTCCTGGTATATTAGGATTACCTGGGATTTGAGGTTGTCCTGGTATATTAGGATTACCAGGGATTTGAGGTTTTCCCGGTATATTAGAATTACCTGGGATTTGAAGTTGTCCTGGTATATTAGGATAACCTGGGATTTGAGGTTGTCCTGGTATATTAGGATTACCTGGGATTTGAGGTTGTCCCGGTATATTAGAATTACCTGGGATTTGAGGTTGTCCTGGCATATAAGGATTACCTGGGATTTGAGCTAGTCCTGGTATATTCGAATTACCTGGGATTTGAGGTTGTCCTGGTATGTTAGGATTACCTGGGATTTGAGGTTGTCCTGGTATATTAGGATTACCGGGGATTTGAGGTTGTCCCGGTATATTAGAATTACCTGGGATTTGAGATTGTCCTGGTATGTTAGGATTAACTGGAATTTGAGGTTGACCTGGTATGTTAGGATTACCTGGAATTTTAGGTTGTCCAGGTATATTAGAATTACCTGGGATTTGAGGTTGTCCCGGTATATTAGAATTACCTGGGATTTGAGGTTGTCCTGGTATGTTACGATTACCTGGAATTTGAGGTTGTCCTGGTATATTAGGATTACCTGGGATTTGAGGTTGTCTCGGTATATTAGAATTACCTGGGATTTGAGGTTGTCCTGGTATGTTAGGATTACCTGGAATTTGAGGTTGTCCTGGTATATTAGGATTACCTGGGATTTGAGGTTGTCCTGGTATATTAGGATTACCAGGGATTTGAGGTTGTCCCGGTATATTAGAATTACCTGGGATTTGAGGTTGTCCTGGTATATTAGGATAACCTGGGATTTGAGGTTGTCCCGGTATATTAGATTTACCTGGGATTTGAGGTTGTCCTGGTATATTAGGATAACCTGGGATTTGAGGTTGTCCCGGTATATTCGAATTAACTGGGATTTGAGGTTGTCCAGGTATATTAGGATTACCTGGAATTTGAGGTTGTCCTGGTATGTTAGGATTAGCTGGGATTTGAGGTTGTCCCGGTATATTAGGATTACCTGGGATTTGAGATTGTCCCGGTATATTAGAATTACCTAGAATTTGAGATTGTCCTGGTATGTTAGGATTAACTGGGATTTGAGGTTGTCCCGGTATATTCGAATTACCTGGGATTTGAGATTGTCCTGGTATGTTAGGATTAACTGGAATTTGAGGTTGACCTGGTATGTTAGGATTACCTGGAATTTTAGGTTGTCCAGGTATATTAGGATTACCTGGGATTTGAGGTTGTCCCGGTATATTAGAATTACCTGGGATTTGAGGTTGTCCTGGTATGTTACGATTACCTGGAATTTGAGGTTGTCCTGGTATATTAGGATTACCTGGGATTTGAGGTTGTCTCGGTATATTAGAATTACCTGGGATTTGAGGTTGTCCTGGTATGTTAGGATTACCTGGAATTTGAGGTTGTCCTGGTATATTAGGATTACCTGGGATTTGAGGTTGTCTCGGTATATTAGAATTACCTGGGATTTGAGGTTGTCCTGGTATGTTAGGATTACCTGGGATTTGAGGTTGTCCTGGTATATTAGGATTACCAGGGATTTGAGGTTGTCCCGGTATATTAGAATTACTCGGGATTTGAGGTTGTCCTGGTATATTAGGATAACCTGGGATTTGAGGTTGTCCCGGTATATTAGATTTACCTGGGATTTGAGGTTGTCCTGGTATATTAGGATAACCTGTGATTTGAGGTTGTCCCGGTTTATTCGAATTAACTGGGATTTGAGGTTGTCCAGGTATATTAGGATTACCTGGAATTTGAGGTTGTCCTGGTATGTTAGGATTAGCTGGGATTTGAGGTTGTCCCGGTATATTAGGATTACCTGGGATTTGAGATTGTCCCGGTATATTAGAATTACCTGGAATTTGAGATTGTCCTGGTATGTTAGGATTAACTGGGATTTGAGGTTGTCCCGGTATATTCAAATTACCTGGGATTTGAGGTTGTCCTGGTATATTAGGATTACCTGGGATTTGGGGATGTCCTGGTATATTAGAATTACCTGGGATTTGAGTTTGTCCTGGTATGTTAGGATTACCTGGAATTTGAGGTTGTCCTGGTATATTAGGATTACCTGGGATTTGAGGTTGTCCTGGTATATTAGGATTACCTGGGATTTGAAATTGTCCCGGTATATTAAAATTACCTGGGATTTGGGGTTGTCTTGGTATATTAGGATTACCTGGGATTTGAGGTAGTCCCGGTATATTCGAATTACCTGGGATTTGAGGTTGTCCTGATATGTTAGGATTACCTGGGATTTGAGGTTGTCCTGGTATATTAGGATTACCTGGGATTTGAGGTTGTCCTGGTATATTAGGATTACCTGGGATTTGAAATTGTCCCGGTATATTAGAATTACCTGGGATTTGGGGTTGTCTTGGTATATTAGGATTACCTAAGATTTGAGGTAGTCCCGGTATATTCGAATTACCTGGGATTTGAGGTTGTCCTGGTATGTTAGGATTACCTGGGATTTGAGGTTGTCCTGGTATATTAGGATAACCTGGGATTTGAGGTTGTCCTGGTATATTAGGATTACCTGGGATTTGAAATTGTCCCGGTATATTAGAATTACCTGGGATTTGGGGTTGTCTTGGTATATTAGGATTACCTGGGATTTGAGGTAGTCCCGGTATATTCGAATTACCTGGGATTTGAGGTTGTCCTGGTATGTTAGGATTACCTGGGATTTGAGGTTGTCCTGGTATATTAGGATTACCTGGGATTAGAGGTTGTCCCGATATATTAGAATTACCTGGGATTTGAGATTGTCCTGGTATGTTGGGATTAACTGGAATTTGAGGTTGACCTGGTATGTTAGGATTACCTGGAATTTGAGGTTGTCCTGGTATATTAGGATTACCTGGGATTTGAGGTTGTCCCGGTATATTAGAATTAACTGGGAATTGAGGTTATCCTGGTATGTTAGGATTACCTGGAATTTGAGGTTGTCCTGGTATATTAGGATTACCTGGGATTTGAGGTTGTCCCAGTATATTAGAATTACCTGGGATTTGAGGTTGTCTTGGTATATTAGGATTACCTGGGATTTGAGGTAGTCCCGGTATATTCGAATTACCTGAAATTTGAGGTTGTCCTGGTATGTTAGGATTACCTGGGATTTGAGGTTGTCCCGATATATTAGAATTACCTGGGATTTGAGATTGTCCTGGTATGTTGGGATTAACTGGAATTTGAGGTTGACCTGGTATGTTAGGATTACCTGGAATTTGAGGTTGTCCTGGTATATTAGGATTACCTGGGATTTGAGGTTGTCCCGGTATATTAGAATTACCTGGGATTTGAGGTTGTCCTGGTATATTAGGATTACCTGGGATTTGAGGTTGTCCTGGTATATTAGGATTACCTGGGATTTGAAGTTGTCCCGGTATATTAGAATTACCTGGGATTTGAGGTTGTCCTGGCATATTAGGATTACCTGGGATTTGAGGTAGTCCCGGTATATTCGAATTACCTGGGATTTGAGGTTGTCCTGGTATGTTAGGATTACCTGGGATTTGAGGTTGTCCTGGTATATTAGGATTACCGTGGATTTGAGATTGTCCCGGTATATTAGAATTACCTGGGATTTGAGATTGTCCTGGTATGTTAGGATTAACTGGAATTTGAGGTTGTCCTGGTATGTTAGGATTACCTGGAATTTTAGGTTGTCCAGGTATATTAGGATTACCTGGGATTTGAGGTTGTCCCGGTATATTAGAATTACCTGGGATTTGAGGTTGTCCTGGTATGTTACGATTACCTGGAATTTGAGGTTGTCCTGGTATATTAGGATTACCTGGGATTTGAGGTTGTCTCGGTATATTAGAATTACCTGGGATTTGAGGTTGTCCTGGTATGTTAGGATTACCTGGAATTTGAGGTTGTCCTGGTATATTAGGATTACCAGGGATTTGAGGTTGTCCTGGTATATTAGGATTACCAGGGATTTGAGGTTGTCCCGGTATATTAGAATTACCTGGGATTTGAGGTTGTCCTGGTATATTAGGATTACCTGGGATTTGAGGTTGTCCCGGTATATTCGAATTACCTGGGATTTGAGGTTGTCTTGGTATATTACGATTACCTGGAATTTGAGGTTGTCCTGGTATATTGGGATTACCTGGGATTTGAGGTTGTCCCGGTATATTAGAATTTTCTGGGATTTGAGGTTGTCCTGGTATGTTAGGATTGCCTGGAATTTGAGGTTGTCCTGGTATATTAGGATTACCTGGGATTTGAGGTTGTCCTGGTATATTAGAATTACCTGGCATTTGAGGTTGTCCTGGTATGTTCGGATTACCTGGAATTTGAGGTTGTCCTGATATATTAGGATTACCTGGGATTTGAGGTTGTCCCGGTATATTAGAATTACCTGGGATTTGAGGTTGTCCTGGTATGTTAGGATTACCTGGAATTTGAGGTTGTCCTGGTATACTAGGATTACCTGGGATTTGAGGTCGTCCTGGTATATTAGAATTACCTGGAATTTGAGATTGTCCTGGTATGTTAGGATTAACTGGGATTTGAGGTTGTCGTGGTATGTTAGGATTACCTGGAATTTGAGGTTGTCCTGTTATATTAGGATTACCTGGGATTTGAGGTTGTCCCGGTATATTAGAATTACCTGGGATTTGAGGTTGTCCTGGTATGTTAGGATTACCTGGGATTTGAGATTGTCCCGGTATATTAGGATTACTTGGGATTTGAGGTTGTCCTGGTATGTTAGGATTACCTGGAATTTGAGGTTGTCCTGGTATATTAGGATTACCTGGGATTTGAGGTTGTCCCGGTATATTAGAATTACCTGGGATTTGAGATTGTCCTGGTATGTTAAGATTAACTGGGATTTGAGGTTGTCCTGGAGTTTGAGGTTGTCCCGGTATATTAGGATTACCTGGGATTTGAGGTTGTCTCGGTATATTAGGATAACCTGGTATTTGAGATTGTCCCGGCATATTAGGAATACCTGAGATTTGAGGTTGTCCTGGAATATAGGGAAAGTCTGGCATATAAGGAGTATCTGGCGTTTCAGGTGTACCTGGCGTTTCAGGTGTATCTGGTATATAAGGAGTACCTGGTATATATGGAATACCTGGTATATAAGGAGTACCTGGTATATAAGGAATATCTGGCAAATAGGGACTCTCTGGCATACAAGAGCAATCTGACATAATTGGACTATCTGTTATATTAGGACTATTTGGCATATAAGGACCATCTGGCATATAGGGACATGGAGCATCTGGCATATCAGGACTATCTGGCATATCAGGACTATCTGGCATATCAGGACTATCTGGCATATCAGGACTATCTTGCATATCAGGACTATCTGGAATATTAGGATTATTTGGTATATAAGGACCATATGGTATATAAGGACATGAACTATCTGGTATATAAGGACCATATGGCATATAAGGACATGAACTATCTGGTATATAAGGACCATATGGCATGTAAGGACATGGACTATCTGGCATATCAGGACTATCTGGTATATTAGGACTATCTGGCATATCAGGACTGTCCGGCATATAAGGACTATCTGGCATATAAGGACTATCTGGCATGTAAGGAGCACCTGGGATTTGAGGTAACCCTGGAGATGCATGTCCATTTTCTGCAGCCATCTGCCGTTTTGCTCTAGGTTTTGCAGAAATATCTTCCAGGAAAAAGATAATTTCAATCAAACCTATAACAACAAAGAAATAACCATTGTTAATGTCATTTAACGTCAAATAAATTTAAAATATTTATAAAATAAATAATTCAAATAAAATATAAGATAATTAAATAATATATTCTTGTTTAGATGGTGTATTTATTGGATGTTCGATATGTGTAGGTAAATAATCTAATGAAACTTAAAAATACTAGATTTTAATGGGTATTGAGAAGTACTGCAGATACGTTTAATTGGCTTAAATTTAGACAGAACAATTTTCTGAAAATCGTGTTTTTAATATCAATATAAAGTGAAAGTTGCTGTCTAAAGAATCAGTTATTTCTATTATTGCTTCATCAGTGGTCTAGTGGAATTCAAACCTTCGACTCGCGCATTTAAGAGTTTTAGATTATCACCACTGTCACTCCTATTACAGAGATTCCTTTAAAAATAAAGCAATTGGTACAAGTAACTTTTATGTATATAGGAAGCTCTTTTAAAAGTAAAGAATACACATTAAGATGGTTATGCCTTAAGTAATTCATACCTACTGGCAAAAATTTGGTACCCACTAAAATAATAAAAAATGGTGACATTTAGAAAAAATACATAAAAACAATTAAATACTCTTTTGACTTAAATAATTTAAATAATTATTGTTTTAAAATTAAAATTGAAGCTCTAGACAGATGACTATCATTTCCATTTTAAATTTTGATGACCAATAACCAACATCAAAAATATACTTCTCTATCAGAAATAAAAAAAAAGGTTAGTTTCGCAAACTAACTAAAGTTAAATAGCTAAGTTGTTGACTTTTGTATTGAAAATGTTTGAAATTCTAAACCTTCTGTGACATCGCTGATTTTTGTAACGACCATCCTAGGTCGGTGAATCAAAATTGGATGCCGGACCTCTTACTATCAAAGAGCAAGTTATATAATAGTTCTGTCGTTTTGTCCAAAGAGGATAAAAACTAACTTTTTTTATAGAAGAATGCTCTAAATTATCATTATTTAGGAAAATATTAACAATGTTGATAGCACGATTTCTAGCGATATATTTAGATTGATTTAATTCCAAACAGTACTTTTAAATTTCTTTCTTGTTAAAGTAAATCATTAATTTTGCTACAAGCTAAAGTTATAGTAAATTAACAAGTGTTAATAATTGTGAGGTATAGATAACAAATTAAAGTGGACTGGATAATGACCCCTGTGGAACGTCCAAGAATGTTTACAGAACTGGATTAATTCTAGAGATTTAAAATATTGAAATTACATTTTTTAAAGGATATATAGCACCACCTAGCGACTAGTTACAAGTTTGTTTGTTTGTTTAAATATTTTTTTCTCTAAACAAACAAAAAGTTCTCGATAAAACGCCGGTCCCCACCCTTATTAAATCACCCTGTAAAATAAATAATAATATTTAAACATTATTTCTGATATTATTAGCATTATTTGTCAAAATATAGAATTATTTATTGCAAAAAAAAATAATAACTTACCAATAAATAAAAGTTTAGTGAACTTCATAGTAAATAACTATAATAAAAGGAATTGATTAATATGGATCAGCAATTGGCCTTTTATATATAATTTAAAATTCCGTTTGCATAAAATATATTAGTTAATATGTTAAGGTTTCATAATATTCAACATTTCTGTCTTTAAATTCGAATTTAAATAGATATCGAAATTTAATATCGACGAGTTTTTTTCTACATTTATTTATACGATATTTATGAGGCTAGATAACATAATATTACTAGATTATAAAACTGGAAATGATAATGTTAATAATTTCATATTATACACGGTGTTATTAAACCCCTTGCCAGTATTTTACAGATATGTTGGGGCGGTCTAAAGAAAACAAAATCCTAAATACAATTTTTCTCAAAAGTATATAACAAAAAACTGCCCAAATTTTGCAATTTTAAAATTAAGCGATTATGGGCAGTTACAACAAATACGATAATTTTAACTCCATACATTTTAGGACCTTGATTTATGCAATGTAATTTTTGTTTGTATTAATTTTGAACTTTTGAGAAAATAGGTATTTTGCTTTTTCAAACAAACATTCTCCCGGAACTGATGGACTACCGTATGAGTTTTACAATAACCTCCCGCGTAAATAGAATATTGTTACGCAGCACCCTGTAGTAGCCTGCAGCTATCATAAGAAACGTACAGATAGAGAAAGAAGTGGAATGTTACTCATCGTCGTACAGTGCACTGCGGTCGTTATAAGTAAAAGTACAAGTAAAAGAAGATAGAATATTCCAGTAATGTCTGGAAATGTCATCATATAGATCAGTCTTTCCAAGTCCATCACTAAGACCAACAAGAATTAATTACAGCAGCTATGCGTCCCGAAGAAGCCAATCACCCACACCGAGCCGGCTCTCTAACAATAACCAGAAAGTAGAGCATCGAGGAGGTCTCCATAGCAACGCAGACATTCTCTTCGGGCAACCCCGTTTAGAGGAACAGTGCTGGTATGGTAAAAGGCTCGAAGAACGAGAAGAACCGGTTGATAAAGTTACTCTTTAGGCCATTACCATCAAGCCAGAGGGCGACGAAGAAGAAATCACCCTTGAAAGTCTGAGACAGGGACAGAAGAAAGACAATGACTTAAAGGTTGTCCGAGAATGGCTTAAAAATAAAGTCACACCTACTTGGCAAGAGATAGCCAAATACAGTAGAACTATAAAAAGCTACTGGACCCAGTGGGATTTCCTGTAGCTTCACGATGGCCTATTACACCGGAAGTACATGGAGTACACGTAGTCCGCCAAGTGATACTGCCGAGGTCACAGGTGAGAAAAGTATTGGAAGAGCTTCATAGCAGCCGTTCAGGAGGACACTTTGATACTAAAAGGACACTGGCACGAGTTCGGGAAAGATTTTATTGGGTCAATTGCCGACGGAATGTAGCGGATTGGTGTAAAAAATGTGATCTATGCAGTGGCAGAACAAAGGTCTATGGATTTGCACGGGAACGACTGAAAATCCACACCGATAAAGCAGAAGCTAGAATGAACAGGCCTTCCACAGATACACATTTTAAGAGAGGCGACAAGGTATGGCTGTGCAATCCCAAACAGCGAGGAGGACTTCGTCAGAAATCGCAACGGAACTAGGAAGGCTCCTACCCCGTCCTTAAGGAAAATCAACAACCTGATCTGCCGCATTCAACTGTCAGCGGGAAGTAAATTCAACATAATTCACATTGGGAAGATAGCTCCATACCATGGTTCAGATCCTTTCCATTAGTTCCAACTAGGTCCCAGTAATCAAGTTATTCGGGCGAATAACTAGAGAGGAGGGAGCAATGTTACCCAGCACCCTGCGGCTATCATAGAAAACGTACAGATAGAGAAAGAAGTGGAATGTTACTCATCGCCCTACAGTGTACTGCGGTCGTTATAAGTAAAAGTACAAGTAAAAGAAATTTTTACCAACATTATTCTGGATCGATTAACTAAATGGACAGATAACATTTTACCTGAATGTCAAGCAAGATTTCGGCAGGGTTGTGGTTGTATCGACAATGTCTTCACCTTGATCTCTCTGATACGTTTGCACATCAGGCTTCGAAAAAGACAGTTTTTTTGCTATATTTGCTGATTTCCCGAGGGCTTTCGACTCAATTAATCACCTTTTACTCTAATAGAAACTATTCAACATTGGAGTATCTTCTAAAATTCTTCATGTAATTAAAAATGTATACTTAAATGCTACAGTTCGGGGGAAAGGAAATAATGGTATTTGTGTACGATAAAGTCGGGTGACTTTTTGTTCACAAAAAAATTATACATCCTATTTTTAAAATATAACTCACGCTGGTTACACTGTAAGGTATTAAAACTACCCAAAACACTTTATTTAAAGGCAATTGAACGCTTATGCTTTTAGTAGTATAAAAATTTAACTCATTACAAAATAATCGAAATTGAAAGGTGATATAAAATTTGTAATATTTTTTGTTATTATCTTTACCGTAAGCAAAAACAATATTTTTTTAATGATAAAATGTGTTTTACTATCAACTGTGATGGGTGGCTTTAAAACAGCAAGAAATATTATAGAGAAAACAATGTAAAATGATGGGTGAGTCAAAGTCACCCTCTACCTGCGGGTGGCTTTACACGCCCCTTTTTTATTTTTTATTTGAAAAGTTGGACCATTTGAGATATTTTTCTTAATAATTTTTAAAATATAACTAAAGACTAAATTATGACGAAAATGCGAATTTGGATTTGCTTTTATTTAACAATTGAAACTAGGTTTAAATTTTGACAGTGAGTCAAAGTCACCCGACTTTACAGTACAAATAAAAAATAATTAATTTTTTTGTAAAACATGAAAATTGGTTTTCTAAAAATCATTCAAATCTGGTAGCAAGACTTTTTGTTAATAGGTATGCCTGTTAAGCATTTAAACCTCAAGGAGGACATTTCTACGTGGAACCGCCCTCTAGACATGATATACGTCTAGTCGCCCATATTATTATTTTATTGATACTAATACGAGTAAAGAATTTCTATTTCATATAGGTTTGTTCCAACAGGTCTTCTGATTATCAGATGGACGTCAGATTCATGCGCATTGAAAATAGTCCGTTCCTACAGAGCCACGGATAATCCGATGAACTGTCAGTAAAACGTTCCAACAAATTTTCTGATTCGTACATGAATGTGTCAGAGGATTGTCAAATCTATCAGAGGTTTATCGCTTGTACAAATAATCAGCACATGCGCTTTTGGGTCATTTCTCGTTCGTGCCATTTTTAAATGTTTTGGATTTAAGTTAAGTTAGATTAGTTGGCTTTGTACTCGTATTTCTTTAAATTGAAGTTAGGTTGTGTAGTACATTTTTCTTTTGTAACTAGGTATTTGTAATAAAAATCGACATTTGAAATTTTAAAAATCGTACATAAATATATTTTTCAAAAGATAAGAAAATGAGTGATATTGAAAGTGAATATAATTCGGAAATATCCTATTCGTCTGATGAGGAAGATATTTTAATGTCACATCGAACAAAAAATACAAATTTTCTTGGTATGTATCATATAATTTTTTAAATGGTAAGGTGATTATTTTTTTTTGTTAGAGGAAACCATCCCAAATTATGACGATAATACGTTTTTTGAACATTTCCGTGTGAGTCGTAATGCATTACAAGATATTGTAAATTCATTTGAAGCAAGTCAGTTTTATAAAACACAGTCCGGGCATTTTGGAAAAACGACAGCTACTGAACAAGTAAGGTGGTGATAAATATACTTGCTTTAAGTAAATTTTAATAATTTTAGGTTCTTCTCACACTATGGTACATGGGTCACCAAACTGTTAGTTTTCGAGATGTTGCTGATATGTTTAACATTACTATAAGTTCATAATACAGAATTTTACGACGAGTAATATTTTGTTTAAGTAATATGTCGCCCCAAATAATTAAGTGGCCGACGAATGAAGAAAAAATGATAAGTGAGGAACATTTTCAAGCCAATGGATTTCCAAGGGTCATCGGCGCAATCGACGGATGTCACATTAAAATTGATAAGCCTGATGTTGACAGTGACTCCTACATCAATAGGAAAGGATATTACTCAATACATATTAGTTAATAATTTCAAAAATAGGTATGGTTATTTCTATTTTGTGATCATCTTTTTAGATGCAGGCAGTATGTGACCACCAGAAGAAAATTATTGATGTTCTTGTGGGATATCCTGGTTCGGTACATGACAGCAGAGTTTTTAAAAACTCTACCTTGTATCGAACATTAGAGCAAAAGTGTGGAAATTATTTTTTGTTGGCAGTGGATATCCATTGACTCGACATGTGTTAACTACTTTTAGAGATAGGGGACAATTACCAGACAGGCAGATATATTACAACGTCAAACTTGCCAGAAATCGATACAAGATAGAGCATTGTTTTGGAATGCTGAAATAAAAATTCCGACAAATGTACCATGTTAAGATCAAGGACATACGATTTATAGTTCATATGATTCGAGCAGCATGTGTTCTGCATAACATAGCCCTAAATGATGGAATTGATTTAGGCGATATTCCTGAAGGTATGAACGAAGATCAAATTAATAGAAAAGCTGAAGATGACAGAAATGCTGAAAATATTAGAAACTTTATTGTTGAAATTTTAGATATTTAAATAAAATGAATTGGTTACTAAAAACAGCTTTTTATTAAATCCAAACAAAACTAGTGACATATAAACAAAAACTAAAAGTATTTATTTGAACTCATGAACTTAACAATAAATTATTTTACTCTGTCTGCTCAATTAGCTTTAAACTTTTTACTTATACAGTAAGGACGTAGGTATAGGTTGGAATTTTTCTAACAAAATGCTTTCACAGGTCAATTGTTATTTTCTACTGAGCGTCTTACGTTACAATTGGATGTACTAATGACGTCATCGATTTTCTTTTAAATAGAACATTTTCTTTTCATTTTAAAATTCCTCAATAGACGATTACAAAAGTGTATGTAATACTTATAGTCCAGTCATTGGTTTCTGAACTCGAGACAAATGTTATATTAGAAATTTTGAATCTAAAATTTTATTGATTAATACATTTTCAATTTTTATTAATTTAAATAATTAATAGAATACATTTCAAAATTAAATTAAATGTTAAAAGTACATGCCATTGACTTCCTGGCAATAACCAAGTCAGTTTCTAAATTCCTCTGACACTCTGGTCTATATAAGTTTTACAAACATTTTTGTAATCGTCTATTACTGGGGAATTAAAAAATTAAGAGAAAAATATGTTCTATTATTAAAAAAATCGATGACACCATTAGTACATACAACTGTAGCATAAGACGTCTCATTTTCCTTCGCAGGGGTTCTAAACTAAATCCTTGCAGATGACACTTCCTCCCACTTTACAAAATTCCAGCTGGAGGATACCACCTCTTAGACTATTTTAAACTACAAACACA
The DNA here is from genome assembly GCA_927349885.1 of Psylliodes chrysocephalus. Taxonomy (NCBI): domain Eukaryota; kingdom Metazoa; phylum Arthropoda; class Insecta; order Coleoptera; family Chrysomelidae; genus Psylliodes; species Psylliodes chrysocephalus. Next base: position 66,042,578 of record OV651818.1, read on the forward strand.
AAAATTGAAATTTCAAAATATACAAACATAATAGACAACCTAAACATCATGACAAATGCACTTTTTTTCTTTTAATATCACATTTCTTTCTTTTATTAATTCATTTCTTATTTTCATTTGTTCAACTTTTTCTTTCTCGATTGCAAGTCTCTCATCATAATATTTTTTTTTTTTTTATTCAACATAGTTTCTAACACTGTAGACCTTCTTTTCCGTAGTTTTTTATTTTGTGTTGAAACTATTTTAGTTTCGGCAAAACCTATACGTCTTTTTTCCGATTCGTCAGCCCTATTTATATTTTCTTTCTCTATTATGTTAATATTTTTTGAACACAAAGGCTCATTAACCAGCGTGTCTGCCTCAAGTAAAAGTTCAGGAAATACATTTTTTTTTTACCCAAAATACAATTCATTTCCTCTTCATATTCAAAAAATGTTTTTCCTCTGCCAGTGGACGACTGATCATCAACGTATTTTTTATATCCTCGTTCCAAGACTCGCCAACGATTTTCGCACTGGCTTGGACTTACTTTTATTTTTAACAAATTTTGCAACTTATCAGCAATTTGTTGCCACATTATTTTAATGGTTTTTATTTTAAAACTCCCCACTTTGTCTCTGTTTTCTTTATATAAATCTAAAAACAATTTTGTTGCGTTTGTAGTCCATTTAATGTATCTGTCCACCTCATAAGTATTTAGGTTAGGTCCCTGAATAATAATAAATTCAGACAATTCGTTTGGGACAGCTAAAAAAATATATTATGTTGACAAATATTATTTAAAAAAATACATAATTTACCTAACACGTCATTATTTTGTTCCATTGCTTTATAATATCTATGCGTTCCAACCAATGAAGTGGAGAGGGGTAGAATGATAACTGTCAATGAAAAAGTCTGGACACTATGCACAATTTCGTTTTGCACATTTTGTAAACAAAATTCAGGGACGGTTTAACAACATTTTGTGCAACAATTATAAAATAGTGCATCGAAAAATAATTAACAAGTATAATTTAATACTAAATCGGAATAAAAGCATAAAAAATCATAAATATAAGCAAGATAACAAAGAATTGACGCCAAAAAAGCTTACAACAGCCAAAACACAAACAAAAAACAGAGCTGAACATGAACATAATCGCTGAATAAAGTCGATCCTGGAATTTGTTTACAGTGCTTTAGGGCAACCTCTCCTTATCATTTACGTGTGTAAGAGTGGAAGGCTGAATCACGCATAATTTCTACACTCGTGATGGATGCGCAGACGGTACCTTATCGTTCTACCCTCTCTACTTCTTTGGTTCCAACAAGTACAATTCTCTGACACAAAAATGGACGTACATCTTACTGACATGCGCAGTGGTTAGTTTACGAATGCATTCATGTACGAGTCAGAGACACATCAGAACTGAGCTGTTGGAACGAACCTTATACTTACAGTATTTAAAATGAATAATATTACTAGTGATAAATAACAGCATTTAAAATGTACAACAATATTAGAAATTATTAGAAGTATTGGAAATTAATAACAATATTATATATAAAAAAAGTATAACAGATTATTATATTATAATAAGTATTAGTCATTGGTAGGAATTTTATTAGACTGGTCCCTCACATAATACTTTATCAACAAAATGTAATGCTTTACAAATATTTGGAATTTTTTCATTACTAGAGCAATAAAAGTGAATTAATATTTTTAATATATAATAAGTTTATTGTTAAACGTCTAACTTTTTTCTAGATATTACCTTCTACCCTGTATACTTGTTTTTTGTTCAATTACCTAAATAATAACATCGATTATGACATCAAAAGTAAAACATTTATTAAATACTTTTTAAGTTCTTTAAACAAGTTTTTATTTATTCGTACTCAACAAATAACTGAAAAAGAACGGGTTGTCCTTGACTTGTTCTTCAATGAACTAAGAAATTGACAATATTACTTATTGATTTTATTTGGAATATAAAGTGTACCTGGACTTTGTGGTATTCCGGGAAGTAGAACGGGAATATAAGGAAGACCTGGGATTTGAGATTGTCCCGGTAAGTAAGGATTACCGGGAAATTGTGGTTGTCCCGGTATATAAGAATTACCTGGAATTTCAGGTTGTACCTGCCAATTGGGAAGACCTGGTATTTGAGGTTTTCCCGGCATATTAGGATTACCTGGAATTTGAGATTGTCCCGGCATATTAGGACTAGCTGGTATTTGAGATTGTTCCGGTATATTAGAATTACCTGGGATGTGAGGTTGCCCTGGTATATTAGGATTACCTTGGATTTGAAGTTGTCCTGGTATATTAAGATTACGTGGGATTTGAGATTGTTTTGGAATATTAGTATTACCTGGGATTTGAGGATGAACCGGTATATTAGGATTACCTGGGATTTGAGGTTGTCCCGGTATATTAGAATTATCTATGATTTGAGATTGTCCCGGTATATTAGAATTACTTGGGATTTTTAGTTGTCCTGGTATATTAGGATACCCTGTGATTTGATATTGTCCCGGTATATTGTGATTACCAGGGATTTGAGGTTGTTCTGGTATATTAGGATTACCTTGGGTTTGAGGTTGTCCTGGTATATTAGGATAACCTGGGATTTGAGATTGTTCTGGAATATTAGTATTACCGGGAATTTGAGGATGAATCGGTATAGTAGGATTACCTGGGATTTGAGGTTGTTTCAGTATATTATAATTGCCGGGAATTTGATATTGTCTCGGTTTATTAGGATTACCTGGGATTTGAAATTGTCCTGGCATATTATGATTACCTGCGTTTTGAGGAAGTCCCTGTATATTAGGATTTCCTATTATTTGAGATTGTCCCGGTATATAAGGATTGCCTGGAATTTGTTCCGATATATTAGGATTAACTGGGATTTGAGGTTGTCCCGGTATATTAGGATAACCTGGGATTTGATATTGTCTCGGTATAATAAAATTACCTGGAATTTCATATTGTCGCGGTATATTAGGATAACCTGGGATTTGAGGTTGTCCCGGTAAATTAGGATTACCTAGGATTTGAGATTGTACTGGTATATTAGGATTACCTAGGATTTGAGGTTGTACTGGAAGATTAGGATAACTTGGAATTTGAGATTGTTCCGGTATATTAGGTTCACCTGGGATTTGAGATTGTCTCGGCATATAGGAAAAACCTGGGATTTGAGGTTGTCCTGGAATATATGGTGCACCTGGCATATAAGGAGTACGTGATATGTAAGAAATACAAGGAATGTAAGGAGTACCTGGGATATAGGGGGTATCTGGCATATAAGGACTAACTGGCATATAAGGACTAACTGGCATATAAGGACTATCTGGCATATAGGGAATACCTGGAATATAAGGATTTCCTGGCATATAAGGACTATTTGTTATACAAAGATTATAAGGACTATTAGGCATATAAGGAGTATTTGGAATTTGAGGTAGCCCCGGGGATGCTGGTTCATTTTCTGCAGCTCTTTGTCGTTTTTCTCTAGGTTTTGCAGAAATACCTTCTAGGAATAAAGTAATTCCAGTCAAACCTATAATAACAAATAAATAACCATTAGTAATGTCATTTTTCAAATAAATTTTAAATATTTATAAAAATTATAAAATAAATAATTCAAATAAATTATAAAATAATTAAATAATATATTCCTGTTTAAAGGTGTATTTGTTGTAAGTTCGATAAGTGTGGGTAAATAATCTAATGAAATTTAAACAAATATACTAGATTTTGCCAGGTATTGAGAAGTACTGCAGATACGTTTTATTTGCTTAAATTTAGACAAAACAATTTCCTGAAAATCGTGTCAATGTATCAATATGAAATGAAAGTTGTTAATGTATATTATATTACAGTAATTTTAATGGCTCAGTACAGTGGCGACTCGTGGGCACTAGCGGCAGTGGGGCACATACTGGAAAGGAATCCCGGAATTCGTTTTTCCCTAAGGAAAACAAGTTCTCCGTTTAATAAAAATTAAATATATTTCAAAACACTCAGTTGGGGCAATAACGATTTCTGAATGTGACTACAGGGAGCTAAACAGCTAAACGTGACTATTCAAAATGCATTTAACTATTTAATCAAAAAATCATTACATTTTGTCCCATTTATAAATATTATTGATTTTTTTTTCATCATATTATTGACTGCTTTATAAAACAAAAGTTATTTTTCTTTGTAGTTTTATTTCTTAACTATTCCAATGGTCCAACTTACGTTTTTTCGTAATCACAATAAATAATTATCATGGTCCAACAAACTCGTACCTTAAGCCGAAACCGGCATCGCCTTTGTGAAGGAGCCGGTAAAGATGCCGCTGCGTGCATTCGTATCTGGTCTAGGCAAGGTTGCCAACTTTTAAAATTTTATTTACCGTACCGCTCAATTCATATTACCGTACATGGCCTCCCACTACCGTACACTTTTATTTTGTACAAAATCTATATTGTGTTCAATATTTTTGTTGGGCTTCTAAAAAACAAAAAAAGATCCTCATCATATTTTAATCAATCTCTAGTCCTTCTACCTAGCTTCAAAAAAAGCTTATTTTTGTTCAAAAAACAGAAGAACAGGTCCTTTTAAAGAACATGTGCTGTAAAAAAAAATTAAATGGCATTTTTACATTAGATTAGACAATGTCATTTTATTCATCATTTAGGACCGATTCCACCGTTATGTTAAACGAAGTTTAAAATGACATTTTTACATACAACGTCATTTTAATCTCCGTTTAACACAACGGTGGAATCGGTCCTTAGTGATTTAAACTTCGTTTAACACAACGGTGGAATCTAGGGTTGCCACCTTCTTCTACTAAAAAAAAAGGTCGACTAATGTGTAACAAAAAAGCCCTCGTCCTTCTACTGAGCTTCTAAAAAGCTTCTCAGCTTGTATATTTTTGTACAAGCCAGGTCCCTTTCCCCTTTCAAAGATATCGAAGAGTAAAACAGGACATGCGCCGTCAAAAAGGACATTTTAAGCTTTGAAAAGTAGCAAGGACATTTTGCTTGAAAAAAAGACTGTCCTTTTCAAAAAAGGACAGATGGCAACCTTAGTGGAATTAGTCCTTACACAACTCAAAGTCTTTGTTAGTTCTGTTCAAAATACCGTACGTTTACCGTACGTTTTATGTAAATACCGTACTTTTATGTACGGTAATCACTTTGGACCGTATACCGTACATTAATGGAAATTACCGTACAAATACGGTAATTACCGTACGATTGGCAACCCTGGGTCTAGGTAATCTGTGCCATGGATACAGCACGTCACAATGAGGATAGCGCCCGGCTTGTGACGTATAATACATCGCATGTGTTTATCTCTTGCTAAGCGATATTGTCGTCTCCTTGGTTTTCGCATCACAATGAGAGAGAAAACAACAGAGGCACACATTTACTCTGCCCTGTACCCATATTCCACTTAATTTCGGAATTCTCGGAACGTCGCTTAAAGCCCGGTCGTCCAGTGTCGTGCCAACGCGGTTTGCGCTGAATATTATGTAAAATAATAATAGGGCATTGAGGAAAATATAAAATATGTAAGTTATTTTTTTTGTTTATTATACTAGAGCACGTGCCCAAGTGCCCTTACGGTCAAACCGCCACTGGCCCAGTATATTTAGCGTACTTGGATTATATAAAGTGAAGTTTTACTGATAAATAGTTTTTATATGTCTTTCAATAAATAATATTTTCTCACAATATTTTTCGTTTAACTGTACATTACTATAGGTATTAATCCACATTAACAAAAGTTACTATCTATAAAATCAATTTTTTGTTTTATTGGTTCATGAATGCAAGGTATCTAAGAGATCTATCGTTTTGTCCCGAGAGAATGAAATCAACTATTTTTCCAAAGAATGCAACACTGAAGCATCATTATTAAGGACAATATTAACATTTCTGATAGCACGATTTCTAGCAACATATTTAGATCGATTTAATTCCAAACAGTACTTTTTAAAATTCAGGCCTTGTTAAAGTAAATCAATAATTTTGCTACAAGCTAAAGTAATTGTACATTAACCTAGGTATGCATTTGGCAGATTATTAATGCAAGTTGTAATAATTGTAAGGCATAGATAACAAATTAAAGTGGACTGGATAATGACCCCTGTGGAACGTCCAAAACTATATACAAAACAGGATTGCTTTCAGAGATTTAAAATAATGAAATTACATTTTTTAAATCATATATTGCGCCACCTAGCGACTAGTTAAAAGTTTGTTTGTCTGTTTGTTTAAATATGTTTTTTCTTTAAACAAATAAACGGTTCTCGATATAACGCCGGTCCCCACCTTTATTGAATCACCCTGTAAAATAAATAATATCATTTAATTATTATTTCTGATGTTATTACCATTAATATTTGTCAAAATGTAAAATTATTATTGCAAAAAATATAATAACTTACCAATGAATAAAAGTTTGGTGAACTTCATAGTAAATAACTAATAAAATGAACTGATTAATATGGATCAGCAATTAGCCTTTTATATACAATTTAAAATTCAGTTTGCATAAAATATATTAGTAAATATGTTAAGTTTTTCATAATATTCAACATGTTTTTCTTTAAATTCGAATTTAAATAGATATCGGAATTTAATATCGTCGATTTTTCTTCTACATTTATTTAAAAGATATTTATGAGAGGCTAGATAACATAATATTAATATCTTATAAAACTGGAAATGATAATTTTTATAATTTATTATTATACACAGTGCTATTAAACCCCTTGTCAGTATTTTACAGACGTGTTGGGGCGGTCTAAAGAAAACAAAAACCTAAATACAATTTTTCTCAAAAGTATATAACAAAAAACTGCCCAAATTTCGCTACAATACGATAATTTTAACTCCATACATTTTTAAGTGATCTATTTTAGAACCTTGATTTATGTAATGTAATTTTTGTTTGTTTTAATTTTAAACTTTTGAACAGTTGAAGACCCTTCAAACTATAGAGGAATCGATTTGGTAAAATCATCTTCAAACATTTTTACCAATATTATTCTGGATCGATTAACTGAATGAACAAATATCTGTAACATTTTACCGGAATGTCAAGCCAGATTTCGTCAGGGTTGTGGTTGTATCGACAATGTCTTCACCTTGATCTCTCTGATACATCTGCACATCAGGCTTCGAAAAAGAGAGCTTTTTGCTATATTTGTTTATTTTAAAAGAAAACAAAAACTTAAATGTCATTTTTTTCAAAAGTGCATAATACAAAAACTAAATTGCGCTATTTTAAATTTTAACGATTATTAGTAGTTATAACAAATACAATAATTTTAACTCTATTGTTATAAGTTAAAAGAATTAACTTTAAAAGTATTGTTTTAAAATAATTTATTACCCTGTATACTATAACACCCTGTATAGCCACTTCATAAAACACGTGTTAACATAGTTTTATAACGCTTTATTAAATATCTCGTCAACAATGTTTGAAATGTAATTAATTAAGGAACAAAATAAAGAATATCTTTAAAGGGCATAAGGCCTATCACTTCATCGCGTTCGGCTGGTCGAAAGTCAAGTCCCCAGTCTCTCCTGGTCCTGGACACTGCAACGGGCAGACGTGGTACCGTCGACCCCAGTGGCGGCGATATCCTAATTCGCTGACTATAACACTATAAATTTGTGAGTTATCTATTTTAAGACTTTGATTTATTCAATGTAATTTTTGTCTGTTTTAATTTTGAACTTTTGAGAGAGATGGTATTTTGGTTTTAGTTTTTATTTTTATATCTTCTCGAAACGTCTGAAAAATATTAGCAAAAGATTTGGTAACACCAGAGACAATAGAGACGTGTAACTTAATAGGAAAAGGACCTCGCAATAATCTTATGGAAATTGGGTTTTTGTCAAATTGTCTGAATTTTTGATATGTTGTAGATCTTGTCATCCTGAACAAAAGTCTCCATGAGCACAAAGTGCCAAAATGAATATTTTGGCAGCTACGGAGCTGCCAAAGCTCCCCTGACCCGTTGCAAAACTATTCATTTTCAATACTATTTACAGATGTCAAAAGCATATTTTAATTATTCTAATATATGGGGTAATGTTTTTGAGGTCACTGGATTTAACCCTCATGACCGTTGACAGCTGTCAATTCACTGTCAACGAGGAATATAAAAGTAAATATCCTCTTTTCACATTGAGAGCTTGGGTTTTTGAGGTCGCTGAATTCAATTCTCATATCAGATTGGACAAATTGACCGTTGACAGCTGTCAATTCACTGTCAACGAGGAATATAAAAGTAAATTTCCTTTTTTCACATTGGGAGTTTGGGTTTTTAAGGTCGCTGAATTCAATTCTCATGTCAGATAGGACAGATTGACACTTGACAGCTGTCAATTCACTGTCAACGAAGAATAGAGAAGTAAATATTCTCTGTTGACATTGAGAGTTTGGGTTCTTGAGGTCGCTGAATTCAATTCTCATGCCAGATTGGAAAAATTGACAGTTAACAGCTGTCAATTCACTGTCAAAATAGAATAAAAAACAAAATATTCTCTTTTGCTGTTGAGTTTGTCAACTACCATTTTCTCCAATTCTAAAAAGAATTGAATTTAGCGAGTTGGCTAACATAAACTCTCAATGTGAAAAGAGGATATTTACTTTTATATTCCTCGTTGACCGTGAATTGACAACTGTCAACGGTCAATTTGTCCAATCTGACATAAGAATTGAATTCAGCGACCTCAAAAACCCAAACTCTCAATGTGAAAAGAGGATATTTACTTTTGTATTCCTCTTTGACAGTCAATTAACAGCTGTCAACTGTCAATTTGTCCAATCTGACATGAGAATTGAATTCAGCGACCTCAAAAACCCAAATTCTCAATGTGAAAAGAGGATATTTACTTTTATATTCCTCGTTGACAGTCAATTGACAGCTGTCAACTGTCAATATGTCCAATCTGACATGAGAATTGAATTCAGTGACCTCAAAAACCCAAATTCTCAATGTGAAAAGAGGATATTTACTTTTATATTCCTCGTTGACAGTGAATTGACAGCTGTCAACGGTTAATTTGTCCAATCAGATATGAGGGTTGAATCCAGTGACCTCTTAGTCATTGACAACTGTATATAGTATTTAAAATAAATAGTTTTGCAACGGGTCAGGGGAGCTTTGGCAGCTCCGTAGCTGCCAAAATATTGTTTTTGGCACTTTGTGCCTATGGAGACTTTTGTTCAGGATGACAAAATCTACAACATATCAAAAATTCAAACAATTTGACAGAAACCCAATTTCCATAAGAGTATTGCAGGGTCCTTTGTTCGGTGGTTCATTTAAATTACATATATGACTTTCTTTCTCTTTTACTTTGATCTTTACATATATTTATCTCTCTCCAATAAAACTAAGACCAATGTAAGAGGTCGCTGATGTTGCTGGTTTTTTGACGTCGACGTATAGATTAGAACTGACAACTGACAATGTTATGAATATTGTTATGAACGTGGGTATTTTAATAAAATTAATTTAATTTGAGCACCGTTTATTTCTTTGAGTCTGATTTTGTTGTTTAATTAATTTTCTTTGGGGGGAATGTTTATTTTCGCATATTATTTTTTGCAAGTAATTTCTGGAACCAAAACCAAAAGAAGTATAATGTGGTATTGGCAAAGGACTTTTGAAATGATTTTAATTTTAAATCAGGATGCATTGCAAAATAAATTTGGGGACATCAGGTCGGTTTTGGATTTTAGAGAGACATCAATCTCAAGAGAAGTTAATTTATCCTGCAGAACAATCAGTAGTTTAAGTAGGATTTGCTATAACTTTATTAGAAGATTTCCTTGTTAAACAATTGTAATATACCAATTGCTTCAAATGAAATTGAAAAAATGTTAAATTCGAAATTAAATTTTTCATGGGTAAAATGTTATATTCATTCAAACATAGTAAGGTAATCTATAATTAAGGGAGTATGAAAAATAGGTATACCCTGGTAAGGGACAATGACAAAAAAATTACAAAAATGTATTCATCTTTAAATAGTATTTATTATTAATGATAATATTTGCTATGTTTGAGAGGTACCTCCTGCTGCAGAAGGTCCACCTAGTCACCAAATTAGGAGACTAGGAAAACTTTTACATGACTGGGGACACAACAGGAATGCACAAGCACAAAATACACAAACAGACGACATAACAGGGGTAAGCCTTCAGCAACGTCCTCTTTAAACGAGGATAGTATGTCATCCTTCATTACCTTTTAGAAGGCATGGCATATAAATTGATCTTGATGACCCTAAGAGGAGTTAGCAGGGAGTGTACGGAATGGGTCTAGCAGGTTTCAATCCAGTTTACAGGATGGGACCTTACTCGACTCGGGCCTTACACATTTGTGTGAGTGTATGTGTGTGTTTGTTTCGTTTCGATGGTTTCTATTAAAGTAAACAGTCATAACATATCGATACCTTTTTGCCAGACTAACGTAAGCGACATTTTTGTTCAAATGGTACTTATGATAGTCTGGCAAAAAGGTATCTATATACTCTATACATTATAAAATATATTATGAATATGTAAAAACTGTGACTTTTTTTGTAATTTGTCACAAAATGATACGAGATACTTTCTAAACGTAGCAATTGTAGTTTGTTTTTCTGTACCTTACAAAAATATAATTTATAGAAAAAGAGTTTGGTGTAGTTTAAATATTTAATAATCAATAGAATTTTCAAGTTTTTTTAGCGAAATTTACAAAAGTAATAAAAACTTTATTCACTGCTTATATTAAACTGATTAAAACCTCCTTTATTATATAATAAAAAATTTGATGTTATTAGAAACTTTTATATTTGTTGATATTCAGTGAAACAATAGTTTTTGTTTCTCCTGTAAATTTGTATAGAAAACCTATTTATTTCTGAATTCATGTTTGAATTTCTCGCCCCAAAGCATTTTTAATTTTCCCGCTATTTACTAGTGGCGCCATCATAGACTGGTTGTGGTTACAATCGCCCAAACAAATTTTACCGAACAAAAAAAATACATTGAGTTACACGTCTCGCTGGGTTGTCTCTGGTAACACCCTCTATTGTAAACTGTTGAAGGAGTCCTTCAACATAATAAAGTTAGACCTGAGCACAACAAATATTTGAAATATTTATATTTGGCATAAAAAATCTCAGGTCCTATTCTGGCGCACATTTAGATTTCTCGATATTAATACACAATCCATGTCACAGTCATGTGGATACTTACCTTAAAAACGATTGAGCAGACGTGTCAATGCAAGCGACGCTTCTTGGCCCGCCAGTTGTTTAGCCGCTACTAACTAACTTCATAATTTATTTCCCACATGTTTTTTGAAGCACCCTGTATAGTTAAATAAAACAAAAACAAAATAACAACAACATGATAGGTGGATAGTATCCAAGTGACTTATATTGCAACAAAGTGAATATGGGCTTAAGTTTTCAAAATTTATTACTTGATAAGCGAAAATAGCAATATGGAATGAAATATAAATAAGAAAATATATAGGAAATTAACTTAATTATACACACGTAAAATATTATAACATCACTTTTTCAATAGACTCTACATAATAAATATGCACCAAAATGACAATGCTCGAAATGTCTTGAACATGTAAAAACGGTATTCATTTAGTCAGTTTTTCGAATTCTTTGAAAATTTGTAAATAAATATTCAGATAATCATTTTTTTTTTTTCAGTTTATATTTAAATACAAGATGAAGACTTCTTTTTAGAGATTTCACTAAAAAGGATCTAAGTTTTTGGTTGAGGACCTTTCTTTAGAAGAAATGTGATAATGAAAGGTCTTATTTTTTTTTTAAATTGTCGCGGAAACCTACCTGAAAACTTGTCCTGTGGCCCCACCTGGCTCCCGGCGGTCCTGGTTACAATATGACACAGGTGATACCTCTTTACCTCTTCAGTACACGCGGGGATATTTATTAGGAAAATGCTAACTCGTGTTTTAGTAGTGTGCAACAAATATAGATGACGAATAAGTTTCTTTTCGATACCAACTTTGATTACTCTATTCTTAAAATCCAACTGGAAACCATGTAAGTTCATTATGTCCATTTTAAATGTAACGTTTTCGTTACTAGCGACAATAATAGTATGAGTGAACTTTTCTATTCCAATTCCTAAATGAAACTAGATTTTTAACAGTGCTGTTCCTAAAGTGGCTCTGGGAAACAGTAACAAAGCAAAACACACAGAACACATAGAGCACGAGGCTAATAACCTTAGTAGTTGATACCGATGACACAAAATAAAAATAAAAATAATAATAATAAAAATAATAAATGCTTTTATTGGCCAAACTAAGTACCTAATACAAAAAAAGAAAAGAATATATATATAATACAAATAGTTTGCCAAATGGCAATCTCTGATAAAAATCAGTTTTGCTCTTCCACTTAACCAGCAGGCATATAAGGGCTACCTGGCATATATGGACTACCTGGCATATAAGGACTACCTGGCATATAAGGACTACCTGGCATATAAGGACTACCTGGCATATAAGGACTACCTGGCATATAAGGACTACCTGGCATATAAGGACTACCTGGCATATAAGGACTACCTGGTCCAGTATTTGCAGCTTGTCGTCTTACTCTAGGTTTTGCAGAAATACCTTCTAGGAATAAGGTAATTCCAATCAAACCTGTAACAACAAATTAATAACTATAATTAATGTCAATTACCAGATAAATTTAAAATATTAATTATTAAAATTGTAAAATAAGAATATTTAAAATAACTGATATGTTTTTGTTCAGATGGTGTATTTGTTGTAAGTTCGATATGTGTAGGTAAATACTCTAATAATATTTAAGCAAACATACTAGATTTTTGCCAGGTTTTGAAAAGTACTGCAGATACGTGTTATTTGCTTAAATTTAGACAAAACCATTATTCTCACCACTGCCACCCATTCTACTTTAAAAATAAAGGAATTGGTACAAGTAACTCTCTTGTATATATATTAGAGGCGTCAAAAGGGAGTAAATGACACATTAAGACGCTCATGTCTGAAGTAATCCACACTGGCAAAAATTTGGTACCCACTAAAATATTAAAAAAATGGTGGCGTTAAAAAAATACATAAAAACAATTAGACATTCTTTTGATTTTGCGTGATTATGACGTTTATAATTCATTTCAATTATTATTAGTTTAAAATGTTATACAGGGTGATTCATTAAGGCGGTGTGATAATTTCCATTCTAAATTTTTCAGAATCGTACGTAAGTATTTGAACCATACATTTGAACATCAGCCTGTTAATGAAACTCTAATGATGTTGATTATGATGATAATGTGCATTTATTTATTAAGTAAGTAACACACACTTTGATTATTTACATATTATGTACATTAGGTAAACTTGCTCTAAGAAGCTTAAATGCTTTTTAAATGTATCTACCTCCAGTTGGTGCCAATAGGTACAGTACGAATTACTTTAGACTTTAGATAGTTGGTAGTTGGAGACAGACTCGATTTGAATATATCTACTGCTGATTAGGCTAGCAAAGTTTGCTAAAGGCACGATGTGTGCACTGTGCCTGTCGAAGGATGGAGTTGGACTCAACTTGAATTTACAGATACGTGCCGGCAGGTACAATACGACAAGAACGATACTCATTTACTGTTGATAGTTCAAAGGTTGATGATCCACTCACTGAAACTGGCGTTAGGCGCCATTTCTCTTGGCTTATTTCATAATGGGCTCACTCGGTTGTAAACAGGTAGGGTTAGATTTAATACAGAACACTGTGGCCTCTTGGATCTATTGTATTCTCCAGCTTTGATGGTATTCAGGTAAGTCCTGTATCTCTGGTTAGTATTACTAAATTGACTTCAAAAAGTTCCTGGGACGTTCTTTCTGGTTCTATAAAAAGTGACAAGTCGCCGCCTAAGAAGAGCTTAGCATTCAAAGCTAACAAGGTACAAAGTTTCATCTTCCATGCAGAGTCTGACTACACGTGGTAGAAACATTGTGTAATCCTATCACATAAAGAAGTTTCAGCAAGCAGTGGCTAGTTAGTAAGCCTACAATGGTAGATATCTGAGGCCTTGCAAACTGTAATACATCAGCAGGCATGCGAAGGTTAGTCTCCTCAGTGAATTTGTTATTTCGTGGTTATCCACCTGTTCAATGCCTGTCGAACAGAGGTTTTGCTAATACCAAATACAGGTTCGGGTTCTGTAAATGATATTTATAATCCCTCTTTGGCGAGTTCATTAAATTTTTCATGTCCTTGGATACATTTATGCCCTAGTACTCATATTAGTTTTATCTTATTGTGAGTTGCCAGATCATTAAGTATTCCAAGACAGTTCTCGGTCAGCTTCGACTTGATTATGTTTCAACTAAAGGTCTTTATGGCTACTTGGCTGTTTGAGAGAATTGAGATGGTTTGTTTTTTACTTATTTCTTAAATTCTCTCGTACACCCAACTCGGTTGTATATATTTGTCTGAAATATAGTTGTATGTTTTCCCAGTGAGACGACCACCTCCTTAATTACTTCTTTCTAATTGTAGTTGACCTAAAAGAATCTGTTAAAGGTTAGGCGGGGTGTCATGTGATTTGATTCTATGTTTAATATGGTATGATTTACATCATGTGTTAATCTTGTTTGTTTAATATTCTCCAGTGGGTTCTGTTTGTTGGAGATCCAGCCTATATGCACTCATTTTGGCCTCCCCCTTTATTATCAGGTCAAGGGGTGGGTGTTTTAGAATAGTTTCCATAGATGCTGTAGGAGCACTTTTCAGTGCTCCTGTAATACAAAGGCAGATTACTGATGGCTGTTTTCTGGTTTACTTTTACCCACCAAACAGTTGCTCCATAAGTTATCATAGGTCTTGTTTTTGCCGAATATAGCCAGTTAACAAATTTCGGTTTTAATCCCCATGTTTTCCTAAAATGAAAGACAGTTTACATTTGTTGGTCCTTTTTATAAGTGTTGGTTTCAAATTATTTTACTACTTAGGATTAGACCTAGGTATTTTACTTGGTTTGTTGTGTTTATCATTCCTTTAAACAAATTTGGATTTATTAGACCTCCAGTTTCGTTTTCCGAGTAATGGTTATATCTTCTTAGGGTTTACCAAGATGTTTTTCCTAACGCACCACAAGAGCTCTTTGCACGAGTTGAAGACTATAGTTTGGTGTTTTCCGAGGATAAGAATAATTATGTCATCGACGTATCCTTGGACATACGGCTCTTGATTGATTATTTAGTGTTCTTCTTAGATTATCTGCCATTAGGTTCCGCAGTAGAGGAAAAGAGACTCTACCTTGTAACCAGTTGGAATATCAAAAACCTATTTGTTATTTTGTTCAATTTTCTTTTAAATTATCTTTTTATTGATCCTATATTTATAACAATCGATTACGTTTTGTCGAAGTTTCAATTATTTTTTAATTTATAATTCATGATATATCAAACATAGTATTAGTTCAGTAAATGAAGTTAGTTTTTTTGCTGTGGTTATACTGTCTAGTAGATTCATAGTAATTAAAAAATAATACAATATTAAATAAGCTTACTTTTTATCTGTTTATGAATTTGTTTACAAATACTGTAATTTAACTGAAATGTTGACTTTTGTATTGAAAATGTTTGAAATTCGCAACCTTTCCACGTGCTCAAGACTGAAGAAGGAGACACCATCCAAGATTGGTTTGAAGACCTTTTGTAACATCGCCGATTTTTGTAACTGCAATCCTAGGTCGGTAATTCAAAATTACTATCAGACAGCAAGATATATAAGAGATCAGTCGTTTTGTCCCAAGGGAATAAAAACCAACTTTTTTCAGAAGAATGCAGCCCTAAAGTATCATTATTAAGGGCAATATTAATATTGCTGATAGCACGATTTCTAGAAACATATTTATATAGATTTAATTCCAAACAGTACTTTTTAAAATTCTAGTACAAGCTAAGTTAATAGTACATTAACCTAGATATGCATTTGGCAGATTTTTAATGCAAGTGTTAATAATTGTGAAGCATAGATAACAAATAAAAGTGGACTGGATAATGACCCTTGTGGAACATCCAAAAATATTTACAAAACTGTATTGCTTTTAGAGGTTTAAAATAACGAAATTACATTTTTTAAATATTATATTGCGTCACCTAGCGACTAATTAGAAGTTTGTTTAAATATGTTTTTCTATAAACAAACAAACGTTTCTCGATATAAAGCCGGTCCCCACCCTTATTGAATCACCCTATAAAATAAATAATATTATTTAAACATTATTTATGATGTTTTTAATATTAATATTTGTCAAAATATAGAATATATATAGAACTTACCAATGAATAAAAATTTGGTGAACTTCATAGTAAATAACTAATAAAACGAAATGATTAATGTGGATCAGCAATTAGCCTTTTATAAACAATTTAAAGTTCCGTTTGCATAAAACATATTAGTTAATATGTTAAATTTTTCATAATATTCAACATGTTTTTCTTTAAATTCGAATTTAAATAGATATCGAAATTTCATATCGTCGAGTGTTGTTCTGCATTTATTTATATGATATAAGTAAAGCTAGATAACATAATAAATCTTATAAAACTGGAAATGATATTTTTTATAACTTCATATTATACACAGTGTTATTAAACCCCTTGCTAATATTTTACAGACGTATTGAGGCGATCAAAAGAAAACAAAAAACTAAATACCAATTTTATAAGAGTACATAATAAAAAAACTGCCAAAATTTCGATATTTTAAAATTTAACGATCAAGAGCAGTTACAACAAATACGGTAATTTTAACCCTCTAAATTTTTTAATCATCTATTTTAAGACCTTAATTTGTGCAATGTAATTTTTGTTCGTTTTAATTTTTCAAAAAAATTATATTTTGGTTTACGTTTTTTTTTAATATGTAAAATATTGACAAAAGGTTTGGTAACACCCTCTATTATAAACTGTTGCTGCTTGGTTCTTTTTAAATAAGCATAGTTCAAATAACAATGAGCGTTATTTAATTGTGTTACATATTATTAAACACTAGAGAAATATTATTCCAATTAAGTACGATCTCTAGTTTAATGTTTTGAAAATGATTTCAAAATAGCAACAAATTGGAACAAGTTTATAATAGTTGCGCATGAATTAAATATTTTGATTAGATAAAATAATTAACATGTGCTGGATGTTATTTTATTAAAGTTTTTTGAAAATGTTCATATGATTAGATAGACGTACAATTTTGGATAAACTATTTGGTATCTACATGGCAAAAAAATTTAACATTTTTGAAATACCAAATAATCTTATTCTTATTACCTATAATTTGGTTTTATACTTTCAGTTAGAAAACACATTATTTTACAGTATATATTTTATCTTTCTTTGAAATAAAATGTTTGAAATAGATGTAGTTTTGATCGGTTATAATAAATTGGTCTAACAAAGAAATTATAAATCGGATAATTATTGAAGTTTCTTTTATAAAGAACCAGAAAATTATTTTTTATGAACTAATGAGTAATGTGGGTGGAAATTTTGACTTTGATGGGAATTTTAAGTGGCTACAATATTTTTGAGAAATTTTTAAGGAATTTGATTCCATAATGACTTTAGTGTGAATTAATCTTTGATATCTTCTTTTTAATAAATATATAATATTTTTTTATTACTTATGCTACGTTTGAAAAATTCCTCCTGGAGCGGAGTAGAGATAGTAGATTTTTTAATCACGAGATTATCGAGCAAATTAAGCTTATCTGCAATAAAAGATCAGCTATGGATTTGGTTGTGTGTCCCGTTTCCGGTTTTTATTAAAATAACATACTTCTGTTAAATCACATTTGATCCCTCGTCTCATGGTTTTTGTTGCAAGTTGTAAAGTATTTTTCGTTTTTTGCTTTGACTTAAAAATAAACCATGTTATTATTTCTGCCTAACATTTTTTATAAATATTTTTTGCTCTTAACACGTAAATAATATGAAAAAGAATAAACTGCGACACAAGAGACATAGAACAATTGTCTGTACATCTCAGAGAAGTACATCTATTTTGTCAATTATCACAATAATTAAATTTACTCCGAAAGCTCTAAAATTTAATTCGGAGTAAATAGATCTTAATCGACTTACCAACTCTGCATTAAAAGACCACGGAGCAGATCCTATCGAGAAGCCATAGATGTATTAAAAGAACAGCTTCGAGTAAAAAGAGTAAAACGAAGTACTTTTCAAACGCAGCATTATTAGGTCAGTGATGTGTTAAAGCCTTAGATAAAGTTAAATCAATACCTCACACATGACATTATATCACAATACTTTGATTTCTATTCGCTCCGTGCGCGACAGCAGCGCCAATTTGTTTTGGTACTAATGGACTATTTCTGCCTATGCTGACAAATGCAATTTTTAATAGAATTCGTAATTAAAAAGTATATATGTTAGTTTTAATAAAAGTATATGGATTTGAAAAACAAGTAGAACATTAATTTATTGTTATTATATATTTTTATCTCTTAAATTAAAGAAAATTATGTATAATCAATAAAAATGAATAATAAAATATAGACAGGCAACAGTATTTACTGGAAAATGTATGAGAAGTTGCCTAAGTCTAATAAGTTGTCATTGAAGAATTATTCTATTCTATCAAAATAAAAAAATACCATTTAATAATAGTGTGAAGTTAAAATGTATAAAAAAAGGATCCTTATTTATATTTTTATTTTTGTTGGAAAGAAAACATAGAATGAATGATTAAAACTGGTTTACAATCAGTAAGTCACAAAATTGTATTCCAGCCACATATAATCAAAGGCAGAAATGTTGAAATCTAGTCCTTGTTGAATGAACATTTAAGAATAAAAGGATATTAAAGAACATCGTAAAATAATAATTTATTGTTTATTTCAAAACTTTCAAGTTTCTGATGTCTACTATTTCCAGCATTACTGTTATTATTACAAAAATAAAGGTAATTTTTCTTCTTATTGTACACCATTTCTTTGATTTAATTTTCACTTTGCTTCTGAATTTTTTTATATAAGTTTCACTGTTTTTTTGGTAGTATTTGTACAATTTTCAACACAGCAACTCCGGTTGCTTATTCTATTGTTTTTACCTACTTTTTTGAGAAAAAATAAAATGTATACATGTATTTAATATACCAAAATTACAAAATATCGCCCTAAAATGCACAAATTATCCGCAGCTAGCGCTAGTATCGCTTTTGCTTCCCTTTCCATGACTTCGCACGGAGCGAATACGGTGCAAGAGAGACGTCCGACACGCCTAACATAGGGTGCGGCCATTTTGGTGCAATTACTACTAGGTTAGGCAACACATTTTTCAAAAATGTTAAACTGGTAGCCTATATCTTGGTATTTTGAGATTTTAAATGAAGGCAACAAATGTAGAAGAAATGTTTATTTATTTTAAATAATATACAAGAAACTTTTTTGATGTAAAGTTATAATTGCGAGTGCATTTTGAAATAGAGGTGAGTGGTTTTAAATTATTTCTAAAGCTGTGCATATGATTTTACCTTAATATTATGATGATTTTCGCCAGTCCCATGCTATTGAACAAATATTTTATTTTTGAAATGTAATAAAAATCTTTGAGGCAAACAATCTAATATTATATTATGCATTTTTTCAGCTGTAAATATGGTACGAAACTATAAAATAAACACAAAGAAATGTGAGATTAAAGAAGCTCTAACTAAAAGATATTACCAGAGGAATATACTCTTGCAGGCAAGCTGCAAAAGATAGTTACTTTGTGTTTTTATCTTATAATTTATCTAAGATAGACACGTTAAATTTGTATAACAGTTATTTTTTTTAAATTAGTTATATGTAGTTGTTAAATTTTTAACTAAAACAGATGTATTGTTCATCTACAAATGAGTCTTCTTTCAGTTGTTACACAGTAAGAAATTGCTTAATATTTTTTATTCATGAAAATACACCTATATGGGTATTACTGCCACCACCTTCACCAATATTCTCGTTCTCAAAGAATACACAATTTTGTTAATTGTATTAACATTAGATTGCCAGTGTACATTTTCAAAACTCTTGCATATCTCCCTACTTTCTGCTTCTATAACAATCGATGGTCTAGCTATGCTTTTCTTGGTCCGTCGACTTAATATTGTAAAAAGAATGTCGACATATGGTGGCTCTAAAAGACGTTTCTGTTATTTTTATGATTCTTGTATATGTCTAAAGTAGTAAATTAATGAACCTAGATCAGTGGTACTTTTGCCTCTCAGAAATTACCATTTATCCAGATTTAGCAGAGGGGGATATTTTCTTAGTGAGGCTGTGGGCCCTCTACTGTCAGGTGTGTAAATTGAAGTAAATGCTTCAATTTTCTTGGTAATTGCCTTCTACAAAGAATTGTTTTATGATTGATTAAATACGTTTTCACATTTTACAAGAGCAATAATCAGTTACCTCAAAATACTGAGAACAGACAGAGTTTAGCTAAAAATAATTTCTAAACAATTTGATTAATTGTTTGTAAACACTATTCAAGTTAAGTGCTCCTAGGAGACCTGAAAAATAAAAAGCATTTAGAATACAACAATATGAACATAATTAAAGTAGTTACTGTTACTTACAAATGGAAAGATTTAATATAAAATCACCAAGCAAGGTTTTCAAGATATTTATTATTTGTTAATGGTGAAGGTTCGTAAATAATATCTTTGGGGACTGACTTTGGGTAAATAATATAACATAACCACTAAAACTATTGCGCCAAGATGTAGGCAACACGTAATAAGTGTCCAAAATGGCGGAGTTTTCCATCTCCTTTTAAAAGGCACTCAGAAAGCTGCGCAGTGCTACCATTCTCTGTATAATAAGAGAAAATCAAAGTATGTGCATTATATCATGTTTTGACATATGACATCTTTTATGTTTAGACATAATAACATATTTTTGTGGTGTTGTGATTTGATCACCGGCACACAAAAAAAAGTGCTCTGTTCTTTTGACCGCTGAATCCGAATCTGAGGTCAGTTTGGCCAATACACCTCCAAAATTTCGAGAAAACTTTAAAAAACCGAAAAAAATTACGAAAATCGGCAATTTTGGTGATAGAAAAAATTTTAAGGACTTAAACCAAGCATGATTTTTATGTATTTCGATCCGCTGAATACGAATCTCGAGCATATTTAGCCCATACATACTTAAAAACGTACGTAAACAGCAAAAAATCTCCAAAAATTTCGAAAAATTGGAGTTTTTATGATGAAAATCAAATTTTAAATACAAACAAAATGTATTTTACATGTTTTTTTGATCTGTAGAGTATAAATTTAAAGTTTATTTGGCCCGGAGCCCTAAAAAGATTTTAGTTAATTGCAAAAACTCTATAAAAAATTATAAAAATTGCACTTAAATAATTCTAAAAATTGATTGTACTTGATTAAGTTATTTTTTTCAAAAAATCTATTCTAAAACTTTTGTCTTCATGATTTCAATCCCTTCTTCGCTTATATCGAATCTTCAAATGACCTACGTAAAGGGTTCCTTTTTCGCTTTCTTAAATTAGAAAAAGGAATTCTCAATGGACCTTAAATTTAGATTTCATTCCAGGACTTTTACGTCGATCAAAATAAATAAAAATCATGAATAATTTCTATTTCTTTCATCATGAAAACTCCAATTTTTCGAAATTTTCGGGGATTTTTTGCTGTTTACGTACATTTTTAAGTATGTATGGACTAAATATGCTCGAGATTCGTATTCAGCGGATCGAAATACATGAGAATCATGAAAAATTTCGATAAAACATTTTTTCTTTATAAAAATCGCAATTTTCAGCAATTTTTGAGGGTTTTTTGGAATTTACTTATATATTAAAGGGCTTATGGTCTAAGTCAACTTTAGATTCATATTCAGCGGATCGAAATACATAAAAGTCATGCTTGGTTTAGGTCCTTAAAATTTTTTCTATCACCAAAATTGCCGATTTTCGTAATTTTTTTCGGTTTTTTAAAGTTTTCTTGAAATTTTGGAGGTGTATTGGCCAAACTGACCTCAGATTCGGATTCAGCGGGTCAAAATACATAGAGATAGATGGGTCCGGTCAAAAGAACAGAGCACTTTTTTTTTGTGTGCCGGTGTAGTATTTGATGATTATAATCACAAAGCACGTATCCTCTAGAGACCCCACGCCAATGTTAGGCTTTTAAACCAATTAGCGCCACCTTGTAGTAGAAAATAAAATTTACAGATGTCAGTAAATTCAAATTGTAATTTTTAGAAGTAAGTTGTAGTTCTTAATTAAATTTTAAATAATTTCAATTTAAATTATTTTATAAAATAAAGTATCGAACTAGTAAGTTCGAAACATTTATTTTACAAATTAATTTTGGTCAATTATGCCAAATTTGAGAAATTAATTTATTATAACAAGTCTGATAGGGAGAGTTGGTTTTGCATATTAATATTAAATAAATATAAGTTATATCAATAAATAATAAAATAGAACATTCTTAAAATATCTTTATTAATAACTTAAATAAATATTATTAGAACAAAATAAATACAAATATTAATAATACATATTTAACGAATACTTACTTGGAGCAGATACAATCTCAAATCTTTCAAATATCAATATATTTAAATGTGAAGTAGATACTAGGATATTACATTTTATTAACACTAAAGTAATATATAAATGTCTTTTTAACCGAGGACAAATGTAATATAGGTATTGAATTAAAAGGTGAATTCTTTTAACTATTCATTCAATGATAAATATTTTCCTTCCAAATACAGATTTCTATCGAAAATCCCTCACCCCGATAGGGACGCATTTTAGATAATTTTAATTTTGCACCCCCGTTTTTTGAAGCAAACTTGAGCTTTCTGTGTATTACTTATCCACCATTCAATTTATAGTACTATGTATCCCGGTAACATGATTTAAGAATTGTACTACCCCTCTTTTCAAACGTAAATATTTAACTCATTCGATATTTTGTTGCAGAGCATACTGAAACGAAAGTGCCTATTTTTTTGCTAATTCGCGTATTTTACAATATTTTTTAACAGCTACTGTAAAAGTTTTTGATTTTTCTGGCGGTATACTTATTGACAAGTTCTATGAGTTAAATACAAAATCTCAAATATTTACATGTTTCAGAAGGAATTATTGAGCTTTTTCCTTGTTAATTATAAACCCTAGATTTGTTAGCAACTCTAAAGAGAAAGTTTTATTTTCTATGTATTTGCTTTTTGTCTGACTCGTTATTAATATATCATCAAGCTTTATAACTAATATATTAATTTTGGGCCTTAATTTGGGCATAAAAGGCCGAAGGGTAAACATTAAAAATTCATAAAGTATATTACTGAATTTAAACCTTAACTATTTTTATTAGTTTTTCTAATTGGGGCTAAAAATAGGCATCTTGCAAGTATTTTGCATACATATAACATTGCAATGTTTTTTGTACTGTTCGGTATTACTCTAGTTTGAAATGGAGTGCTATCACATATATATTTATTTATATTAGATTAAGTATAAACCTATGTTTGCCACTTGGTTTTGTCTTAAGAAAAAAGCTAGATATGAACTTATTTGAGCACATTACTTAATATCACCCTTCTTTGATAAAGTTTATATTTCAAGTTTAATTGCAGATAACTCTGCCTTTGAGAAATTTCTGTTTGGTGAGGGTTTCATTTGGATTGGCTTTTCGAAAAAAATAATTTTACTGCCTTTTATGCAGTTCAAAACAAAAATATAGTTTGTTAAAACCCGCCATTCATTGTAATGAAATTTTAATATACCTGCAAGTTGACCTATATCAAAATTTAATTTTGGTATTGGTATCCCTGACGACGATGCGTGGTAGTGTTTGCTCGATTCCGGAAATGTTTGTGCTCTTTCAGTGTTTCGATTCTTTTGTGATTTTTGTGGTCTGGGGACTTCAATAGTTTGGAGTTGAATGGCGTTTTGTATTTTACTCTTTGTTCTTTAACCTGTTCTGGGTCTCTTTCTTTAGTAAGATAGTTTTCCCATCTATTTGCAATATTATCTTTTAGATGAGTACCATCAGTGGTCTGTGTCAGCCAATCTGAGATATTAATTACCTGACCCTGGGAGCGTAGACTTAAGCTTGAATCTGAGTCACCTGAAAAATTTTGATGTATTGACAAAATATTTTTTGTGTAAGAGTAAGTACTATACATCAAAATCCAAGATTCATGAGCGTTAGAAACGTATACATCTCGACATCAGTCGCAATGGGGATTGTGGTATCATTCGTATAAAGCAGGACAGATATCTGGAAATGTTCGCATGAAGCAGAAGAAATATAATCATTATTTTTTTTTATAATTGGTAGGTATTTAACTACATCTAAATCTTATTTCGTTCAATGATGTAAAACTGTTCGCATAAAGCAGGACAAACATATTCAATTCTGACCTTATCGAAATAATTTAGTAGGCATGTGTATTATAAACAACAGTTTTACAACTCACAAAAACATATATACCTACTCGACATTACTGGCATAAAACAGGGCAAATATTGTTTTTTATTAAAAAGAATGGTTATTGTGATATCATTCGCATAAAGCAGGACAGATACCAAGTATTTTTGACTAAATCATCACATACAATTTCAATTCTCCGAAATAGTTTTTTATCCGGCAAAAAACATGATTCATGAAAGACTTTTTAGTGGTTATATACATTATTTGTACTTACTGTCTAAACTGGAGTCTGTAGTATGGTTTGTTTCCAACATTTCTTGCAGTTTTAGCATTTTTATTTTTCTATATTTTTCTTTGTCACATTTTTGTTTCGGCATTTATTTCCGAAAATTGATACGTACACTTCAACACAACAAAAAATAATGAGGTGTAGCGGGTCGTCGATTATAAGCATGGAATGTGGCAGCGGCGTACCCAAAAATTTTTAGTATCTTTATAAATCTTGTGAAATAATAGTACACTTCGATCAATCTAGAGTATACTACATATTATGGATATATTGGGGCCCAACAGTGAAGTACATACATTAAAATGAGTTATTTTATGTAGAATCGATAAGTATTATTATTTTTATTTAAAAAAAAATACATTTTAATAAAACTGTATGAAACTAAATTAATTACGAGTATTAAAATAAAAATCCTAAAAGTGGCAGTGGGCTGGGAACTAATTAAATTAAATCTTTTTTTTTCATGTGTATTTTATTTTATAAATTAGTAAAAATTATTTTAAAATTAGGTATTTTTTTAATAACCTTAAATATTTTTTTTAAATTTATAGATTTTCGTTAGTTCGTCGTAGAAAAAATGTATTGTACAACTCGAGTAGATTGTCCATATCCACTCTTGTTGCACAAAATACTGTCAAAAACTATGTATAGTATGTATATTTTTTCGAGAACTGGAGCCTGAATAAATTTTCAAAATAAAGTTTATGTATACCGCCCTCCATATTTTTTTATTTTTTTATATGTACCCAAATAAGAACATTGTACGACAAGTATAAAATTTATTAAATATTTTTTTAATTCTTTAAATAAGTTACATATTCATTCGTTCTAAAAAAAAACATCAATTTTGCAGACCTACCTGCAAATATTTTGAGGACAAAAGAAGTGGACAATATCGCCTAAATCGCTTGTATTATATTGTGGTATGCTAGGAATTTGTGGTAGACCTGTAATTTTAGACAGACCTGAGGCTTCATCTAGTGCTGGAACTGATGGTACAGGCGGTAGAACTTCATTTTCTGTATTTGTTTGTCGTTTTACTTTAGGTTTTGCAGAAACACCTTCCAGAAATAAGTTAACTCCAATCAAACCTACAAAAATATAGAGAGAACTAAAATTAATGCCTTTTTCAAATTATAATATAAAATATTTAATTGGTCCAATTAATCGAAGTAGCAGTCCATGCTGTTGTTTTACTGTTGCTGGTCGATGGCGCCACTTAACCTAGAAATAAGGAAAACTTAAAAAACTCCACCAACTATCATCGACACGGTAATCTGTATTTCGTATCAACGGAAATTAAATTCTTTAAAGGGTTTGTAGGCGTGTACACACTGAATAGCAGGAGAAAATGAAAGATATTCTATTTAAAGTGTAAATAGGAGAAATTGTTTAAACAATTTTACTTTATTTTAAAAATTAGTCAAGCGCTTTCGCCGATTAAGGCATCATCAGGACTAAAAAAAGTTGTAGACAAATTAACTAAAAGTTAAGTTGAACTTGTTCATTAAAAAAACCCGTGAGACAAGAGGAAAAAGACATCAGGTACATCTTATATCAATAACGAACTCTGGACAACGTAAGTTTAAAGCCACAACATCGAGACCCACCACCAAATTGGGATTGATCAAAAACATGTAAATTACGGTAAACTATGAACGGAATACGTAGAGAAATCATTATTCCGCTGGAGTACCTTCTTCACCGGTGTAGGTGGAGGACGAAACTTAATACATAAATTAAAACAAAGAACAGTGAGCACTGCTACCCTCATCGACAATAAAGGATGAAGTACTTTGACTGTAGGATGCCTGCAATGGAATAACATGTGGCACATTTTAGCTTTTTTCTTCTTATCGACAACGTAGCTGGTGACGATCGAAAAAACAACAAGATTTAGGTATATCAGTGGTCATTCGGTGATAAGTGACAGACAGTGACAATGAAGTTGTCAACAGTCATACCAACTAAAAATAGTGATGTTTGAGTAATGTGTTGACAGAAGGAAAAGAAAAAACAGTTGGTACGAAATGACATGACAACCGAGTTGTCATAAAATTGTAGCCATCTTAAAATTACAATGACAAGATATTGAATTAAATAAAGGCAGAATTCTTAACATTATAAAATCCCGATCTGGAAGTTAAATTACTTGATATGATCTACTCTGGAATTCCATCTAAAGGGAAATAATGAATGATAAATCACTGAGGATGTAGTTGAACAAAAAAGAGGATTTGAGTGTGTACGAGGATGTGTAAATGTCTGTGGATGTATGAGGATGTACAAGAATGTGCGTGGATTTGTGAGGATGTATGAGGAGTTCTCGCGGATGATTACTTAAGGATATACAATAATAAAATAAAATTTTAAAATGCACTAAAATAAAATCATTTTCATTTTATTACTCAGTGTAACAAACTAAGATTATACTCTGTTAATTTATGGGCACAAAGCTCCCATAAAATGTTTAATTCCATCAATAAACTGACTAAGGCTAAAAAACGGAACCAAAAAAGTAGTTACTTGTTATATTATCAATAAAATTTGAATAAAGTTTTTCTTAAGTTCTAACATAATATCTTTCACATAGTTGGTTACATAATATAGAAACCTTTTTTTTTCTACGGCCTTATTGGTATTTGTATTTATAGAAATGGAAGGAAATTGAAAATTACTATTAGTCTAGGAAATAGCGCTTGCGATAAAAAGTCTTGTTAACCATATGACTCGAAGTATTTGAGCTCTATAGTAAATTTGAAGGTTTTTTCTTCCATCCTATATGCGTGGCGGGCCAGCCGTTTCGAAGCTAGGGGAGGAGGAGGGAGGAATCGAATACAAAATTTCGTGTTAATTGCCTGGAGTTAATGGTCAGGCGGTTAATAATATGACTTTCTTATCGTAACCGCTATTTCCTATACCTAGACTATATTAAAAGATAACATTTATTAATAAAAAAGAACGACAGAATATTCTATTTTTGAGTAAAAATTTCATCCACATTTGGATATGATAAATAAAAATTGTCATTTATATTATTTATTATTAATATTATTAACTATATAAAATGTATTATTGATGCAGTTATTAAAAATTATTGGAGGGTATTAGTGTTTTCATTCACTATTGAATTGAAGGTATTTGGAAAATTTCTTATAACAGATGTTGATAGAATATATTCTATATTAATATTTTTATTCACTGTTAAATAGTATTTGGAAAATGTCGATGGTATAGGTTCTGTATCCTCCACAGCATGGATAATTTTTTCGACAACATTTTCTTTGTTCTTGATGGAATCGTCTATATAACCTCCCATCCACCATGTCTTTTTAAAGCGGTTATGTCTCCATCAGCATCCAGATGAAATGTTGCAGCTGTCCAGAGAAAACAGTGATCAGTATATAATTAAGGGTCAGCTAGATTTAAACAAATATCAATTAGCTCCTAATTTGTCAATTCCAACTTTTTGTCTTCTTGTGCATGTTGGTAAATAAAACAAAAGAACGATCCTGAATGTTTTTGGGTCGGAGTTCAAAATATATTTTTTAATATATTGTAAAATTCCCCTGATACTGTAAACTTTCTTGATTTTTTGGTTTTAGTATCAGCCATATTAATTAAAGCAGCCGATACAAAATCAATAATATTATCTACCCAGAATACACACAACTTACAAGAAAATTAAAACATTTATAAATGGCCATCCTTGCATTGCCAAGAACAAACTTAGGCTTACCCAAATTCTCTAAAAAAATATTTAGATTTAAATATCAATGTTTTTTTTTAATTAATTGATTTATTAAACAAATTTTGATAATAAAAAAATATTTCTCATCTACCGGACTCGAACCTCCATCGGCGTAAGAGCTTTCTATTTTAAACATTACAAAAAACTTACCTATTTGTAATATACAGAGTGGCCCAAAAGTCTGGAAACGGCCAATTATCTCGTAAATTGCTAGTCCTAATTTTACAAAATTTGGGGTACACCTATTTTGGGGAACGGAGATTCCAGATTTGATATTTGCAATGTTGCCAGATTTTCCGTTTCTCTTATATTATTAGTCACTTTGGTTTTTCAAATTCATCACCCTGTATATTCAGTCACTATTGGAATCTCCTATTCAATACAAGTTCAACCATATGTAACACTTATGATTTTATGTAGTCTAGAAGGTCTTAAATAAATAAAACAGAAGTCTGGCAACGCCTAATTGTCTCATAAATGTTTTAATACAAACTATATTCAACTACATTAAAACGTAACAATTGAAAGCTGACACCATTTTTAACATAATGGTTACTTTATCAATTGTTCAAAATGTGCTTCATTTGTGAGTTGACAGTAACCTAATCGATGATAGAGTGCATTTACCACATTTCTCCATGATTGTTTACTGAAATTTTATAAAAAAAATAAAAATTCAGTTTAAGTCACTACCTTTTAAGGGTGATATATCGGAAAGGGGTGGGCTGAGGAAATTTTGTTATAGGAAAGACCCATCTTAATTTCATAGGAGCAATTACCTCCTTAATTTTGTCGCATGAATTTAGAAACACCCTGTATATTAAGAGGCATTCATACTTAGATCGGTTTAGTAAAAGTATTTTTCTAATTTTGACATATAAAGTAACATCTTTTGTAATCGCAGAAAGTGTCAAAACTATCTACTTTATGAAATCATATACAGAGAGCGGCTAAATTATGGAACAAATTATTTGTACTTTTTTCAGATATTCTGAAATAGGTCGATTTTTTATTTTAAATGTTGTTTTTCCAAATGTAGTGAAATTGTAAATTTTTTTAAATTGAAATGTGGGTCTTGTTATACCTCATTTGAAAGCTCTTTTAATACTGTTTTCACTAATGGCATAGTTGTTCAATTATTATTTCTACGGGTGAAGAAAAATTTATTATATTTTTCAGTTTGAGAATTTGTTACTACTGTTAAAAATTATTAATAATAAGCTGTTGTAGTTCAATATTTTAGGTGACACACTCAGTACTTAACTTTTAGTTAAAAAAAAAGAACAAAGCTAAAGAAATACACAAAAATACAACAGCAATTAATCGTCAAAAATCAAGTTGCTATTAATCGATAAATATCAAGTTGCCTGCCTAATGTCAATTTAATATCAGTTGAAGTTTGGTCAGACACCAAATTTCAAGTAAAAAAGTTTTGAAAGTCAATTATGACTACTTTAAGTGAAATCCAACACATAGAAATTTAAATTTTTATGGGATGTGGAGATAAAACGAGAAGTCAGCAATTATTTTCAAAATGCTGGACGTCGTGAGGTGTCAAAAAACGTGAAACTTAATGTTGTATTAAGTGTTAAAAATAATCCTGATAATACTTCACGCTAAATTTCAACGGTCGTAGGCATATCTCAACAGTCGATATTACGTATTCTGAAAGACAAAAAGTACCATCCGTACAAAATTCAGTTACATCAAGAACTCAACGAAGATGAATCCGATTGCCGTATGCAGTTTTGTGACATTTTGCAGGATTTATGTAACCGCAATCCACGTTTTATTAAACAAATTATGTTTTCTGATGAGTCTACATTTCGCCTAAATGGTTCACTCAATTGTCAGAATTGCAGATACTGGAGTAAGAATAATCCTCACTGGATGACTGAAAGTCATACTCAACACCAACTGAAATTCAATGTCTGGACGGGAATAATTAATGACACAAATTATTTTTTTGAAGAAATTCTTACAGGGGAACGTTATCTGCAATTTCTGCTAACAGAAGTTATACCAGTTCTTGCCAATATGTTTCCTAATACCAATCCTAATCCTAACTTACCAGATGATAATATCTGGTTACAACAAGATGGTGCACCGCATTATGAACCTGATGTTCGCGAGTTTTTAAATCAGTATTTTCCTGGGAGGTGGGTTGGTAGACGAAGATCAATCTCTAAATTTTTTTTCTATGGGGTTACTTAAAATCAAAGATTTATGTAGATATCCCGCAAAATCTACAGGAATTGTAAGACCGAATTAGAGACGAAGTTAATAGAATTACTCCGAAAATTATTCGTAATGGACAAGAATAATGTGTTCGTCAATTTGCTTATTGTCAAGAGACCGGTAGATGGCATATTGAGCATTTAATTTAGCTGAAAAGTATTATGTATTAATTAATTTAATATTGCAGTTTTTTATTATAAAATTATTCTCTGATTAAATTAAATTACTTTTTATAAGCATTAGTTAAGTATGATACTACTGAATACACTAATAAAAGGCCTTTCAAACGAAGTATTACAAGATCTACATTTAAATTTAAGAAACTTAACAATTACGAAAACTAGTGACGGCATCATGTTCGCATATTATTTAAAAAATCGGCATTTAAAATTAAAAATCGACCTTTTTCAGTAAATTGCTTGCAAAATAATGAATTCGTTCCATAATTAAGCTGCGCATTATGAGACCAGTTGCGAAAAGAAATTAAATAGAAATAAAAATAAAATAATTGATTGGAAGTACAAAAAATAAATATTTAGTAAATTTTTACCAAATACAGTTTTCTAATTTTGTTAAAATTAGAAAAAATCTCGTATTTAATATGTTACGAAATGCCGTTTTGTGTAAACACGTTCACTCTGCTTGTCCCGCAAATATTCACTCGTTACATAAAATAAGGCATTTCATAATTGGTTGCATAAATAGTTATTAGATAACTTAAAATGCTACATAAAAATGTAATTGTTTTACGTCATAATGTTATCACATGTTTCTACTTCAAAATTTTTATAGAACCTACATACTTATAATAAGGATATTACGTACAGATTTAAAGTTAAATAGAGCAAACGGTTTATAAATATGGATCTTATTTTTTATTTTAAATCTATTTTACCTTTTAGTGTGATATTCGAAAATTTAATGTTTGTTATTACTCCTTTTCTCGGTATGTTTTAATTTTCTTGTTTTCAATTTATCTCTGTGTTCATAATTTATTAAGTTTATAGCTTCGGTCGGGCTCTTCAATTTGTTTTATTTTATTATATACTGTTTATGATTTTTTAGAATTGTTCTTGAATTTGTATTTGTATTTTTGGTTATTTTCTTTACCTTTTCCGTTAAAGTTCTGTACAATTTTTTCATTTTTTGAATATGATATTTGTTTATATTTCTTATTATTTATAGTTCTTTCGGTATCTCAAATTCTCTAGCATAAATACTTCTTCATTAACATAAAGTTTGATATTTTAAGACATATTTTCGTATCGCTTTGCTTTTGCTTCTTTCATTTCTCTACCTAATAATATTTATTACCAAAAACAGTACAACTTACCAATGAATAAAACTCTGTAGAACTTCATAGTACTTAAATATCAATATAAATATTTCTAAACTGATTAATCTTGTCAACAGTTTCATATAAAATTTAAATTTATGCTTTCTTAAAATATGTTAAATTTTTCATATTATTCAGAATGGCCTTTTTTAAATTCGAATTTAAATAGTTATCACAATTATTATGTTTCACTTCCCAAAATTCTCTTTCGTCGTGTATACCTACGCAATATAAATTCCCATAAATAAAATAAAATTACAAACCAGACTCAAAAACCAATAAAAAAACTCTTTTTCAAATTTAGCTCAGTTTTTTACTCAAGTATTACATAAGCAAACTTTCAATTATTTGATACCCCCACCAACATTTTTTTTTTTTTAGAGTATTGTTACCAGTCATTACTGACTAACCTAAAATTTTAATCTAAAAATCTTACAAACTAATTACTTATCTAAGAAGTCCCCATTGGGCCGTCTTAATTGTTTCTATAGGAAAGCATCACAAGTTGGCGTGAAGATTTATTACCCTTTTGACACTAGCACTAACATTAACGTTCACTGCACTAGCTCAAATGGCTCTATGAAGATAATCGTTTCGATAAAACCAAGGTGCATCAACAATGCATGTTAGGACTTTATTTTGAAAAAATTGTATCATGTTGATATTACTCTTGCTGGCACATCCCCATAGCTGTATGCCATAAATCCAGATTGGTTTTAGGATTTGTTTATAAATCAGCAGTTTGTTGTGCACTGACAATTTGGATTTTCTTCCTAGGAGCCAATACATTTTTTGAATTTAAGTTCAAGTTATTTACGCTTTTTTTATGTGCTCTTTCCATTTAAGTCTTACATCTAGGTTCATTCCTAGGTAGCTGGCCGAATCGTGATGCGAAATAACGTCATTGTTTATTCTTATTTGTTTTTGTTCATTTGGTCGAAGAGTAAAATCAACATGCACTGATTTAGTTTGATTTATTTTTATTTTCCACTTTTTTGTCCATCGATTGATTCTGTTGCAGGTTTCCTGAAGTTTTTCTGAGGTTTCTGTATTAGTTCCACCAACTGCCAATATTGCAGTGTCATCCGCAAATGTTGCTATTTTAACAGATTTTAACAAATCGCTGGTGTATAATAAGTAAAGAACCGGTCCTAGCACACTGCCTTGTGGGACACCTGCTTTAATTTCTTTCATTTCGGAGTATGCCTCATCTTGCTTTACTCTTATTATTCTTCTCCTTAGATATGATTGTAGAATGTCGACATATTGTCTAGGGAGCATTTTTTTAAAGTTTCTGTATTAGGCCAGCGTGCCAAACCTTGTCAAATGCTTGGGCTACGTCAAGAAATATAGCTGAGCATATATATTTTTCTTCGTAAGCTTTTTCGATGATATCGGCTATCCTGTGTACTTGATCTATTGTCGAGTGTTTGTTTCTAAAACCAAATTGGTGCGAAGGGATCAGATTTTTATTTTCAATTATTGGTTTTAGTCGTTTTAGTAGTAGTTTTTCAAATAACTTAGATATTATTGGTAACAATGATATAGGTCTATATGACGATACTTCATTCAGAGGTTTTCCTGGCTTAGGAATTATGATAACTTCAGCCATTTTCCACGCATCAGGTATATATTTAAGGCGAAATGCTGCATTTATGAGTATGTCAATTTAACAATAACCTTCCGTGATAGTTTTTTTAATATTTCTCCAGAAATAAGGTCATATTATGGGGCTTTCTGTGAGTTGATGTTTGTCTGAATTTCTATACTAACTTCATTGGGAGTAACTAGCTTAATTTCAAGTTGTTCCATATTATGGATGGTCTCATTAGGAGTGTCTTGATTTTCATCTAATTGGAACGTCTTTTGTAGGTGGTCAGCGAAAATATAAGCTTTTTGTTGATTGTCTCTTGCCCATTTGTTATCTGCTATTCTGATAGGAGGACAGTGTTTACACGAATTTTTCATCTTTTTAGTTGCCTTCCAGAGTGAATAATCAGTTTCTTTCATCTGTTAGCCCTACTAGGTATCTGTTGAAGGATTCTTCTTTGTGATTTAGAATTTGTCTTCCCAATCTTTGGGTAGCCCTATTTAATATATTTTTATCTTTTGGTGATCTTGTCATCTGCCATTTCTTTCTTAGTTTTCTTTTTTCTGCTACTAGTTCTCTTATCTCGACAGGATAGTTTTTTCCAGCTGTTAATCTTCTTACTTTTGGTGTGTTCCTCCATGCAGCTTGCTGGATTTCAACTATAAACCTTTCCGGTTCTTCATCTAGTTGATTTTTCGTTTTTAGTGTTATGGTCAGTTGAATAGTATTTGTGATACCTCTTGAAAACCTTCCCAATTAGTTTTCCGATTTGCTAGGGTCGGTTTGGCTTCTCTTTAAATAACATTATCACTTAGAGTAAGGATTACTGCAGAATGGTCTGAATCCATATCAAAGTTTTCTTCTACTTGTGTATAGTTTGGTGAAATTTTTCTCAGAATAAAGAAATCCAAAAGGTCTGGAATCTTATTTGGGTCGGTGGACCAATAGGTGGGTTTTTCAGTTCTGATGCAGCTCAGTGCAATTCTTTTCCTTTGACTGTGCTTAATCTTGAACCCCAGTTTGTGTGTTTGGAGTTGTAATCTCCACCGATTATAAATTTGTTACCTAGTTTTTTGAGTACATTGAGATAATTTTCCTTTTTCTGGTTGTATCTTGGTTGGCAATAGATTGCAGCTATTGTAATTTTGACCCCCTTAATGTTAATGGTGCTAATAGTTACCTGATTTTCTGGTTCTTGGATGCCTGGTTCCTCATAGTGGGAAATGTAATTTTTAATAATTAACGCACATGAATAATGTGATAGAACTTATATCCTCTGAATTTAATGTATGACTCTGTTGTAAGGTGGGTCTCAGAAATGAGACATATATCTATTTTTTGTACATCCAAGCAAACTTGGATATCAGTTTGTTTTTGGAGAATACCGTTGGCATTCCAAGTGGCTATTCTAATATCTTCCACCAACATGTATATGTAAAAATTGATGCAGATATCTTTGCTGTCGTCATAAGACAAATTCGTGTAACTGACAAATTACAAATAGTTAAGGTTATTTGACCATTCTGATAATAAAGATTTTTTGTTCAAAATAAGTAAGCAAAATCCCGATAACATTTATTTTGTATCCTAAAAGATCAACTTGATTCTACACCGTAACTATCATTTTTGTAGAGCATCATCATTCTTAGCAAAAACTTTTTAACCCATAAGCCAAATCAAAAAATTAAATCAAACTTATTTTTAACTAGTTAAAAGCATTATCCAAAAATTGTTTTTAATTCAACAAAAGCAGCTATATTAGTACAACCGATCAAAATGCTGGCACTAACAAATATCTCCATACTATAATTTGCATAGTTACTGGGGTTTTGCTTATGACGGCAGTATTTCTGCAGCTATTTAAATCAGAACAAAAATTTAGTAGTACACCGTATATTAGTATTGATGTTACTGATATAATTGTCAAAACATATAGGTACTCCTCTGAGTATAGCAATCCATTTCCATCTTTTCTGTTTTAGTGTTAATTTGTAGTTATCTAGTTATTTTTATGTAGAACATTTGTAATTTACCTTTATAGTAGTATACGTTTTTCTAGAACGAGATCCTCGATAAATTATCAAACTAAAGGTTAGAAACAAAAAGAGAACAGTTAAAAAATAGTTAAAACCAGTTGAAAACCGTTAAAAAACAGTTAAAAACAGTTTAAAAACAGTTAAAAACAGTTAAAAACAGTTAAAAACAGTTAAAAACAGTTAAAAACAGTTAAAAACAGTTAAAAACAGTAAAAACAGTTAAAAACAGTTAAAAAGAGTTAAAAAGAGTTAAAACAGTTAAAAACAGTTAAAAAACAGTTAAAAACAGTTAAAAAACAGTTAAAAACAGTTAAAAACAGTTAAAAACAGTTAAAAACAGTTAAAAACAGTTAAAAACAGTTAAAAACAGTTAAAAAACAGTTAAAAACAGTTAAAAACAGTTAAAAACAGTTAAAAACAGTTAAAAAATAGTTAAAACCAGTTGAAAACCGTTAAAAAACAGTTAAAAACAGTTAAAAACAGTTAAAAACAGTTAAAAACAGTTAAAAACAGTTAAAAACAGTTAAAAACAGTTAAAAACAGTTAAAAACAGTTAAAAACAGTTAAAAACAGTTAAAAACAGTTAAAAACAGTTAAAAACAGTTAAAAACAGTTAAAAACAGTTAAAAACAGTTAAAAACAGTTAAAAACAGTTAAAAACAGTTAAAAACAGTTAAAAACAGTTAAAAACAGTTAAAAACAGTTAAAAACAGTTAAAAACAGTTAAAAACAGTTAAAAACAGTTAAAAACAGTTAAAAACAGTTAAAAACAGTTAAAAACAGTTAAAAACAGTTAAAAACAGTTAAAAACAGTTAAAAACAGTTAAAAACAGTTAAAAACAGTTAAAAACAGTTAAAAACAGTTAAAAACAGTTAAAAACGGTTAAAAACAGTTAAAAACAGTTAAAAACAGTTAAAAACAGTTAAAAACAGTTAAAAACAGTTAAAAACAGTTAAAAACAGTTAAAAACAGTTAAAAACAGTTAAAAACAGTTAAAAACAGTTAAAAACAGTTAAAAACAGTTAAAAACAGTTAAAAACAGTTAAAAACAGTTAAAAATAGTTAAAAACAGTTGAAAACGGTTAAAAACAGTTAAAAACAGTTAAAAACAGTTAAAAATAATTGACATTTTACAAAAATACCTTTACTTTTACCTTTACCTTGATTTGACAATCTTTCGTCTATGTAAAATATATAATAAATATTGGTCCTTATTTTAATTAATTTAATATACATTTTTAATAATTGTTGAATATCATATACAAGCTCTGTTTTCACAGCTTCAATGATCATTTATATTTATTCTATTATGATCTACCTATCATTGTAAATGGTTTTTTATGCACAAATATTATTATTATTATTATATACCTCCCTCTATAAAATTTTATTTTGTTAGGTACCCAAATAAATATATAAAATTTATTAAACATTTTTTTAATCCTTTTAACAAGTTACATATTCATTCGTTCCGGTTGAGTCTGATTTTCATTATTGCTTTGGCAACCATGGAAGAAAGAAGTGGACAACATCCTTTATTGGTTTTGAGATATCAAATTTTGGTAAATCTGATATTGAAGGTAGACCTGGGAATAGGGATAGACCTTTTGCTTCATTTCCTGTATCTGTTTGTCGTTTCTCTCTAGGTTTCGCAGAAACACCGTCTAGAAGTAAGTTAATTCCAATCAAACCTACAAAAGAATAGAAATAACTTATATTAATGCCATTTTTAAAATTATATTATATTTCATTCTAATATTTAATTGGCCAGTTAACCGTAGAAGCAGTTGTTTTACTGTTACTATTTAATGGTGTCATTTGACTTAGAAAGAGAAAAACCCAAAAGACACTTGCGATTAAAGTCTATATTTCGTATCAACGGAAATTAAATTACTGCTAATACGGCACCCTTCAAATCTTTAAATCTTACAACTCTGGGACCAGCGTCGACTTCCACTAAAGGCCAGTACTTAAATAAACGGCCGCTTGATATATTGGGATACCAAGATCATGATTTTAAACGAACTTTATGACAAATTATTGATTCGTTTTTAAAATCTGTAAAATAAGAAGTACCTAAATAGAAACATTATAAATGAGAACAAAAAATTATTAAAATAACCAAAAAAGGTTGACAGCTGTGTGCACGTAGATCGTGCAAAACTTTTTATTCAATAAATGCAACCCTCTATGATGATGTAAGTCCGTGTCGCTCAATACAAGCCTTCCCCTCCTAAATTCGATTTCATCCATCGGAGCCTACCTTTGGGACCATGGTACTTTTATGATTAAAAAAAAATTTATAATTGGCTGTTTCACAAAATAATATATACGAATTGTATATAATTCACTAACATAATATTACATTTGTTTTTCTCTTTAAAACTAATTTAAATAGTCTTTTATATTTAATTTTTTTTTACTCATTTTGTTTATATTTAGTTTTTTTTTTGCTAGGTCCGACACTTTGTATCATTTTTACTGTTTGTCGCCTCTATATTGCAGTTATTTTAAATACGATATATTTTTCTCTATATTGTATTATGTATTTCTTTTTTTATCATTATTATGTTTATTATTGTTTTTAAATAATATCAAGATATGTCAATAAAGTAAAAATGTAGTGCCGGAAGAAATATATAAAAACAAAGGAAAAGAGAACAAGCCCGTGTCACAGAAACCTCGAATGACTTTTTCCTCCTTAAAACAAATAATTCTTTGGCTAATACCGCAACAGTCATTGCATTATATCAAAAGAACAATAGAATAGAAAATAACTTTCGGAAATTTTGCTTTGATTTTTTTTCCTAAGGAAACGTAATTCTCGGACCGGTTTAATCCTTATTAGGACTCATCAGCAATAAATATATAATGTCGACTTCAGTCTTTAATGGAGTCTGTCAGATGTGTTACCTAGTTTTCTTGGAAAAGGAGGAATAATAACCAAATTGAAAATTATCAAAGGAACTACGAGGGTCATTCAATAAGTAAAGAGACATGTGGCTATAGCTCAAAATCGGTTTATTTCAATCTTTCAAAATTAAGGCTTTTTTTTTTTTCAACATAATCATCCTCCACAGTTATGCACTTGTCTCATATTTTTCGCAGATTCCTAATTCCCTTGGCGAAGAATTCTTTCGATTTACCTCGAAGCCACTTTAACACTGCTTCCTTAACTTCCTCATTGTTAGCAAATCTTTTTCCACGTAGGGCATCTTTAAGTAGTTCAAACAGGTAAACATCAGATGGGGCGAGGTCGGGACTGTAGACAGGATGAGGTAAGACCTCCCAACCCAATTCTTAAAGCTTATCACGGGCCAGCTGGGCTGTACGACGGCGGACGTTATCGCGCTGAAGAATTACTCCTTTTGACAAGAGTCCACGGCGTTTGCTCCTGATAGCTGGTCTAACTTTGTATTCTAGCATCTCAGAGTAGTATTGGCTATTGATAGTTCGCTGATCTTCAAGGGAATCGCAGAAGGCTGGACCCTGTGAGTCCCAAAAGATGGTCAGCATCACTTTACTGGCGGAAGGTTATGACCCTTGAATTTTTTGCGAACTGGAGAGCTAATGTGTTTATACTCCATGCTCTTCCTTTTGGTCTCAGGGTCGTAGTGATGGATCCAGACCTCGTTGCTGGTCACTATTCTTTCAAAAAAATCGTTTTCTTCAATCAAACTTCGTTCCTTTAAGTCTCGACTAATGGAAAGCCTTAATTCTTTATAAGCGTCAATAAGCTGTCTAGGAACCCATCTGGTACACGTTTTTTTATGCTTTAAATTATTCTGAATGGCATTGTGAACAGTTCCAACACTTACTTGAACTTCCTCAGCTATCATTTTAACAGTTTTTCTTCTGTTGTCATGAATAAGTCCGTCAATCCTTGATTCCAACGAGGGATCAGAAACTTCCACTAGACGTCCGCATCGGAGTTCATCACCTACACTTGTTCGGCCACTTTTAAACCGATCAACCCACTTGTAAAAATTCGCACGGTTCATACAACTTTTACCGTACTGTATCAACATTCTAGAAAAAATTTTACTTGGTTTTACACCTTCTGCGACTAAAAATCTAATGACTGCGCGCTGCTTTTCTAAGGTGCAATCTTCTAGTGGACTTGCCATGGTGAATTGAAAATTTTGAGGTTATGTTGACGTAAAATGATGAAACAGTTATTCATATCCCAAGGTTGCCAACTAACATCTCTAAAAAGATTGTACACATTCATTGAATAGTTTTAAAATTATAGAATTTGTCTCTTTACTTATTGAATGACCATCGTATATTCCTGTTCTCAAATGTGACCAACTCATAAATAAAACACAAAGGGAAAGAGAAAATCCTAAAGTTCGTTTCACAGAAACGTCGAGCGACCATTTTTATATCTATGTTTATTTGAATAAAAATTATTATTATTATTATCATCATTTTTATTATTATTTACTGATTGTTTACTTTCCATCTCCAAAATCTAGTACAACTCTCGAACCACCTGGAACGTTTAGTTATAGCCGAACTTTCATATTGGTTCAAAGATGTGCTCGGCTAAGCATCTCGACTGAGCACGGTTTATAATTTATAAATATGGTGGATTACGTTCTCTTAACCGTCCATATGTAATAAATGATCTACTTCAATTTCTCCAGTGTCTTCGAACAGCTGCTACCAGTAATCATAGTCGAACCTATGAAGATGTACATAACTTTACAGAAGAGGAATTTAAATCGTAAACATCGATTTCCAAAAATAATTTCAACGAGTTGTATGAGACCTGCAATTTTTTTGAACAAGATGGAAATCGTGTAAATATAACAAGAAAATACTTTGTTTGTTTATATGTTACATATTATTTATATTTCCTTAAACAAATAACGTTAGAATGACATAAATCCTGAATGATTAAATAAAACAGAAACATATTTATGAGCTCAGGTATAAGCGTATACATTGTGACAGGCTTGTCATCACAAAGTCGATATAAAAAACTGATCATAGTAACTTCGCAAAACTTCTATAGGGGACTAACAAACTCAAATCAAAGACAATAAAAAAAATTAGAGAAATTAACGGAGGAAATATTAAATTACAGGGTGATTCGCAGAAAAAATCAATTTTCGTAATTTTCTACCTTATATACCTTCTGAATCACCCTGTATTTAATTTATAAGTTATATATTTTTAAAAATGGTTCAATGTCGACTACTGACTTGTATTACAAAATATATAAAATTGTATTAAAAATAACCTGCAGAGTCGATCAACTTTTTGACTCACACTGTATAAAATATTTTTATACCTTCTTATAATAAGTCCAAATAAAGTTAATTCAGACCAAATATTAATATGTTCATATTCCCACTGTAAAGTAGAATACAAAGTATCAATAATTTTTTTTTGGGTAATTTTTGAATCACCCTGCATCAAATAATACTTTTTCTACACAAAAAAATATTATTTGATGTTATCAGAATACTATTACAGCAAAAAATCCTTAATATATTGAGAAAATTACATTTTAATACGTTTTAAAAAATTGCCATTTTTCAACTTCATCATCCTGTATGTTGAAAACTGGCCATAGGATTGAGTTGTGCCCATGTACACTATTGTGCAGGAAGTCCATATCTTCAACATACCAAAAATTCAGGCATATTAACCGGAACCCATTTCTCCATAAGCCGGTTGCCTGGGTCGTTTATTTTACCGTTTATTGTGATATTCAAAAATGTAATGTATGATAATCTCTCCTTAATCTTCTCTGTATTGGTCTTCTTGTTTTCATTTTATCTTAGTTTTTATAATGTTTCGAGTTCAAAGCAGTGGCGGCTTGTGTCCAAAATTTTGGGGGTTGACAGTGACAGAATATAGATATCAGTACAGATATATAAAAAAACTTTCCGTGTTTTAGAAAGTTTACAATATATCTTTTTCGACGACCACTACAGAAAATTATAAATTCCGAATTGTTTTTTAAGGGTCAAAGTAGGCAATTCCGTACACATTCATAATTAGTGTGGACATATTATTCCACACGGTAATTCCACACTGTCTAGTGCATCGAATAAATTGTCGTATAACCTTTAGTATGAATGAAAAAACACAATATTATATTTTAAGGACATATCTATTTAACTAAATATTTCGTCGAATACTACAAAATTCAGTTAATTTAGAAAAAAACTTAAAATAATTTATAATTTATGTAATGTTGGTTGCCTATATAAAGTGGATAATACAACAAAAATTTAAATCGAGTTACCCGATTTAAAATATTGACATTTCAAATGTTGACATTTAATTTATTTTATTTCGATACTCTTGAAAACTATAAATAATAAAATGGACAGTGATAGTAATAGTAGTGATAATAATTGTAATACTCCACATATTAAAGAAATAGTGAATAACATTACAGAAGACTTATTGCCTCAAACATCGGCGAAAAAATACAACTTAGCTTATTCAAGATTTATGGATTGGCGACTACAAAATAAGGTGAACTCCTTTTCAGAAACTATTTTAATGGCTTATTTTGGGGAGCAATCGAAATCTTTTAAATCTTCTACATTATGGTCAATTTACTCGATGTTGAGAACTACATTGTCAATAAGGCAAAATGTAGATATTTCATGCTATCAAAAATTGCGCTCGTTTCTGAAAAGAAAGTCTGAAGGATATGTAGCAAAAAAGTCAAAAATACTTACACCTGAACAAATCAACCAATTTTTAAATGAAGCTTCCGATGATGTTTATCTACTTATAAAGGTAAATACTTAATAATATGAGAGATTAATATTTTTTCATGTTAAATTTTATTTTATAGACAGCTCTGATTTTGGGAATAATGGGAGCATATAGAAGAGAAGAATTAAAAAATTTAAAAATGTGTGACGTACAAGACATGGGCTCTGCTGTTTTAGTCAAACAAAGACAAAAACTAAAGTTCCTAGAAAGTTTACGGTTACTGGAGATTTTTATGCAATATTTAAAAAATATGATACTCTTTGTAATTCAAATATACCTCACGATTATTTTTTTACGAATTATCAAAAGGGCAAGCGCACAGTGCAACCAGTAGGAATCAATAAATTTGGAAATATGGCACAACAAATTGCTAAATATTTGAAGTTACAGATCACAAAAATTATACAAGCCACTGTTTTCGCCGTTCG
This sequence comes from Psylliodes chrysocephalus, assembly GCA_927349885.1. Taxonomy (NCBI): domain Eukaryota; kingdom Metazoa; phylum Arthropoda; class Insecta; order Coleoptera; family Chrysomelidae; genus Psylliodes; species Psylliodes chrysocephalus. The sequence goes on from OV651818.1 coordinate 66,085,514, forward strand.
TCCGCAACAATTCTAGTTAATTCTGGAGCAGATATAACAAAGCTTAAAAGACACGGCGGATGGAAGTCAACTACAACCGCGGAAGGATACATCGATGACAGTTTATCACATAAAATAGATATCGCAAATTCAATTCTACATTCTGTAGAAAATAGGAGTGAAGAACCTGAAGCTTCTACTAGCAGAATATCTATTTCAGAAACAACATATGAAAAAACCATCCAAGGTCATGATTTACCACCTCTTAATATTTCAAACTGTAATGTTGTTAATATTAATTTTTATAATAAATAAATTTGTAATTGAAATTTAAGAAAATTAAAATACGTTTATATAGTTTAGTGAATTATTAAACAAAATTAATAGTGGTAATAATTTGTTTTATTTTATTTGGGGCACAGATAGGAGAAACCGGGACGATGTCCACGAAAAATATGAAAAAGAAACTATATTAAGTACACATTTAAAAAGTGATAACAATAATAAATATTTATCACCTCTTTATATTTCTAATTTTAAATCGTTAATAAAGATCATCCAATTATTAAAAAATATATTAATTTGTGTTTTAAGTCATTGTGGTCGTAGAAAAAGTATAGTGTGCCACTCGTGCAGAAAACCAATTCCACACTCGTGTGATTGTTTCACACATCGTGTGGAATTGGTTACTTTCTGCACTTGTTGCACAATATACTATTCTAAAACACTGACAGTTTTTTACCTATATCTGTACCGACATCTATATGTTGTTACTTGAAACCCCAAAATTTTGATCACGAGCCGCCCCTGGTTCAAAGCTTAGGTGTTTATAATTTTCTGGAATTTTACGTGTGTATTTTGTGTGTTTTAGTTTATTTTTTTTTTCACCTTTTCCAGTTTTTGAATATGGTATATATTTAAATTATTTATGATAGCACCGTAGTACATTTTTATACAAAATTTTCTAAAATTAATACTTCTCTATTTACATGGTTTTTTAAAATAAGAAATATTTCCGTATCGCTTTCCTTTGCTTCTTTCCTTTAATAATATTTATTACCAAAAAAAAAACAACTTACCAAGGAATAAAACTCTGTAGAACTGCATAGTAAATAATAATATAAATATTTCTAAACTGAATAATGTTTTCAACATTTTTTCTTTTATATATATAATTTTAATTGATGTTTTCATAAAATATGTTAAATTTTTTATATTAATCAGAATGACCTTCTTTAAATTCGAATTTAAATAATTATCACAATTATGTCTCACCTTACAAACATTCCTTTTCGTCATGCAAAAGTTTTCTTCCATATCTACGCAATGAGGCCTAGATATAAACCTCCATAAATAAATATAAAATTACGAATCCTATACAAGAACTAATAAAGAACTCTTTTTCAAATATTGTTATATCTTTTATGTTTTTATTATTATTGTTTATTTTAAAGTACACTCAACATTTTACTTAGAAGACGTTTAAGTATGACATTCATAATTAAAATTTAAAAAACTGAAATATTTTTAAAATTAAAGTGCGACTGTTTTGTTAAAATTAGAAAATGAAGATACTTAAAAATAATTTCCAGCGATTATTCTCGAATATTTTTACATTTTGTCTTTAAAATTTACGGCGCCTAGTTTTTCGTGATACCAGCGGTGATACAGTCTTAATTCTATGGCTGCTAACAGCCGACGTCCTTCTTATTTGGACCCTAAGAAAATAAAATATGTCATAAATATTTTGGTTTTAGCAAAATAGTTCACTTAAATACATGAAATGGCTTGAATAATTTCTAGCGGTATAACATGAGTTTTTAAAGCTATACCCCAAACGGAATTTCTACTAGAGAGAAGTGTAAGTTGTTTTGGAATTGGTTTATTGATAGAACATCTTTTAATTTCATAAACTTCATTAATCGAATTAAATTATGGGTTTTAAGCTTACATTAAATTGTAATTAGATGAAACAAAATGGATTCTATGTATTTTGAAGTGATCTTTTCTAAAAAGGCAAAACAAAATGTAGCTGTTTTTCGAAAGTGCCAAAATTTGGATTTTGTCAATTTTTCAATTTTGCGCAGGCGCATGTCGGAAATAAATCAATATTTTGAAAACGCAATTTACGACATTTAAAAGCTTAGGAAAAATGTTAATTTTCATGTCTCTTGAGAAACTTAGATCCGATTCACCGTTCTCGCGGTATGGACGATTGAAATTTGTTTAGTATTTTGAGGCGGCGAAGGTCGAAAAATTGAATTTGTTAAATGTTCAAACACTAAATTCTTCATAACTTTGGTAAAAATTTAAATATTTGAAAAAACAAAAATGCGTTTTGAACTTAAGGGAAGTGACTATTGATACACAGAAAGGGGCAGGAAAAATTCCAAAATTGGGCATATGGCGGAAGGGCAAAGTGTACCGCGGGTCTAATTTCATTGTTTGCCTATAACGGCCAAACTATTTAAATTTTTTTTAGCCACTTACAGAGCTTACTCTCGAATGTGAAATCTTATGTGTGTGTAAATTTTACCAAAATCGGACTATAATTGGCCAAGATATCAAACAATTAACAAATTTTTTTCCCTAAAAAAAGTAAATTTTTTTTTCGAAAGTTTGAAGTGGCACAAAAATGCCAAAAATGTACCCAATAGCTCAATACTTTTTTTTTGAGTACTTTATTGTGTCTAGAATACGATTACATTACGGAAAATTTTGCAAAAATATTTTATCTATTTTTTTGACCACTGTTCATTGAGTGACGACCAAAAAACACGGTTTTTTAGAAAAGTTGCCTAAAATTGACGATTTTCAGTTTTTTAGTCTAAAAATTGAACAAACCCAAATTTCATGTCTTTTGAATTTGTATACAAAGTTTAAAATGTGTACGTTTTTTCTAAGTTGTAGAATTCTCCCGACAAAAGTCCCATTACACGCGCTCCGCAGGAACCAAAACTTGTGTATACAATGCATTTCTGTAATTTGATTTTTTTGCGATTTCCAGTTTTAAATTTCTTACATACCTAAATTTATAAGGCTTAAAATTTATTAAATTGTATTTTACTGACTTGTTATAAGACCTTTCTTGAGTTTTGTGCAAAATATAGAATTACCGCAAAATTGGCCGCACGTCGCATCAAGGATAGCCATGGTCTCGGAGTTCGCTATCCGACAAGTTTAAACTTCAAACCGTCATATTATTACAAATGGAATCGCTTGATAATGTTCATCGGCATAGATTTTAAATAACCGTGTTTAGCAAGCTCTGTGTACACGTGGTTTTTCGGACTTCTTCAGCATTGAGTGCCCAACAATACTAGAAAAATGTATAACAAATGGTTTCTATTGACATTCATTCCAGAAGTCAATGTTCAGGTTCTCGTTGAGATAAAGGCCAGAGTTTTCCAGATATTCTACTGTGTTCTTTTAAATGGTGAGAAATTTAGTTGAGTCGAACAACGACTTGTCGATTCATTCAAAGAAAGAAAAAATTGGGAAAACATTTCAAAAAAACATTTGGTTACGTTTTCACGAACTATTGCAGATTTTCAATGCGACCTATGATAACCGAAAACTACGCATTTTTTGTGCTTAGAAAATTGCTCGTAAAACGAGTGGTTTTCTCTTAAATCCAACATTTTCCCTTTTTTTTTTTTTTCGAGAAAAAACAAGCACAATGTCGATTTTTTCCATAATTTGGGCACTTTACAGACTGAAAATGTATAAGAATCAGCAAGTTTAATGAGAAACAAGCTTACTTTCTCTCCCAATTGCCAGAAAACGCCCCTTTTCTAGAGAAAATTCGAGTAGCTTCGATTCTCGCAAGAATTACCGATCTTTGCACACGTGCGCTCATAAAACAGTGGATGCTAGAAAAAATGTATATGCCACAGTTTTTCGTATCTTTTTTTTCTTTTTCATCTGATGGAAACACTTTTCTATTCAGATTAGTTTCGAGTTATTTAAGAAAAAAATACGAGAAATCAAGAAAAAATTGTTTTGCAATTTTTTTCAAACAGTATTGCACATTTCCCCACCCAACCCGTCTCATTCGAAACGTAACTAGAAAGTACGTATTTTTGTCATGCATTTCAAGTTTACTTATAAATAACTAAAAACCAGATGTTAAAGAACAAAAAACAAGCTTATCACCAAGTTGGAACTTACACTCAGGCTTAGGATTAATTTCCTAAAATTTTTAAAGTTTACCTTTTTGTGTATTTTTTTGTGCTTTTTCCGATTGAAACGTTAGTTTTTTTAAATATATTTTTTTGTTAGATGTTTTCGGAAAACCCGGAGAAAATCATATGGGAAAAAAATTTAAAAAAAACTACGCCTTCCGGCTTCCTACGAATTTCCGAAAAATTATGACAGATTTCACCGCGGGACTTATTTTATTTGAAAGCCAACAAAAAAATACGCAACTTCTCTCGAGGGCACATATGTCTAACATTTATAATTTCATCACAAATTCATTGCAAATTTCATGTCCATGATTCTGATCAAAGAAACGAAAAAACAACTTTTTGGTAGAAGCACTTCTGGCGGCGAGAAATTCGCCATTAAAACTACCTGTGCAATGAATTTCCGAACCATTTTTTCCTCCTCTTTCGATTGGTGCATTTATTTTTACTATCGGAATGATATTTGCCCAGATAATTAGCATTTTTACCATGGAAAATTCCGAAAAACCCGGTTTTTCCTAATTTAAAAAAAATCTTTTTTTGCTTTTTTTCGGAAAGATCACATCAAAATACATAAGGTCCACTTTGATTCATCCAATTACAAATTAATGTAAGCTCGAAGGGGCTTTTTTTCGTTATTTAATTGGACTATATAGGATGCTCCGAAGTTTTTTAATCATATTATAAAGTATATGTAAATACAGGGATTATCGCCGCCCGCGTGCCGGAAATATTTTGGCACCCTTTGGATATATGTAGTTCTTATATAAATAATATTTTGAAGAATAACAACGTTAAGCTGTTAAATATGTTTTTTAAATTTCCTGGTTTGCTGTAATATTTTTGTAATCGTTTAACATTTGAGCAAATTGCGAAACCACATTTTAAGATGTTAGAATGACATTATCATTCTAACAGAAACTTGGCTTACTGCCCGCTTTAATGATGCTGAACTTGGCCTTGCTAACTAAAACGTGTATAGACAAGATCGCACGCTGCAATCCAGTAAATATGAAAAAGGGGGAGGTGTACTAATAGCTACGAAGAAAAAACTTTGTACCAATCTTATTCAGTCCAACGCATCAGTTGAACAGCTGTTTGTACAAATAAATAATAAATGTATTCTGGGTGCACTATATATCCCTCCGAAGTCACCTGTTGCTAATTATCAAACTCATTTTGATCAGATTACACACTTAAGCGAACAATATTTAAACTCCAAGTTCCATCTACTTGGTGATTATAATCTTCAGTTTGCAGTTTGGGAAGTGGAAGATTATTGTTCCTCAGTAACTGTACAGCATAACACATCATTTGCGGAAGCTGAAGCTACTGAAGTTGTCTCAAATGTATGTGCCTTACATAACCTCTTTCAATCAAACGGAGTGCTTAACAGTAGGGGAGCAATTCTTGATCTAGTCCTTTCACCTGATGAACTCACAGTTTCCAATGCTGTAGACATTTTAATTCCACCTGACTCTTATCACCCCCCACTTGTAACTACTTTGCAGCTTTATGTTGATAAAAACATACCCTCTGGAACAGAATACTACTATGATTTCCGTAATGCAGCTTTCGCTGCTATACGCCAGTGTCTGGACACGATTGAGCGGGATGGCCTTCTTCATGGTAAAGAACTTTCCGATATGATGTGCATATTCTACGATGTAATGTTTTCAGTGATAGAAGAATTTGTTCTAGTGAAAAAAATCGGTAAAATTTCATTTCCTTGTTGGTATTCTCCGCAGCTTAGACAGTTGTTACGCGATATAAAGTTAACACATAAAAATTATAAATGTACTAAGTCTCCTGAACATTAAAATTATTTCAGTCAACTCAGAGCTTAATACAAAATGTTATCAAAAGAGTGTTATGCTAGTTATGTAAGCCATACTGAGAATTTAGTTGTAAAAAATGTTAAAGCGTTCTGGAAATTTGTAAAAAAATAAGAGAGAAAATAATTCTTTACCTGACTCGATGACATTAAGCAATACAGTGGCTTCCTGCGGTAATGACATTACCAATCTATTTGTTAGTCACTTTTCTTCTGTATACACGAACCAAACGCTAAATTTAAATGGAAGTGAAATCCAATCTGCAATATGCGTATATTCTTATTTTATCCAAATTTCCGAGATCTATGTTAAGCTGTCAACACTTGACACTAACAAAAGGTCAGGTCCCGATGGAATTACACCCATTTTTCTCAAAAAATTTAATTTTGCATTATCTAGGCCACTTTTTCATATCTTTAACAATTCACTGAGCACAGGTGAATTTCCTGACTTTTGGAAACTCTCTTATGTTACTCCCATTTACAAATCGGGTAACAAATCTAATATAATGAATTTTCGCCCCATTCCTATCCTAAGCACAATCCCAAACATCTTTAAAAGTATAATAACTGATTTTCTAACTCACGACTGCTCCAATATCTTAAATTCCCAACAATTTGGTTTTTCACCAGGCAAATCTGCTGAACTAAGCTTATTAACATATGATAACTTTCCGTCTGAAGCTTTGGAGAAAGGTCTACAGGTAGATTCTGTATATACAGACTTTTCCAAGGCCTTTGACAAGGTGAACCATGATCTTCTCGTTCATAAGATAAATTTATATGGTATTGATGGGATTGCCTTACAGTGGCTCGGTAGTTATCTAACAAATAGGACTCAACAGGTTCGAGTAAATCATCATTATTCCCAAATTTTCCCAGTAACTTCGGGTGTCCCTCAAGGGTCTTACTTAGGACCGCTACTATTCAACCTGTTTATTAATGACATCACAACTTGCTTTCCTAATACTAAAGCCCTATTGTTTGCAAATGACTTGAAATGCTTCAAGATCATTCATGATTATGCCGACACTCAGATTTTGCAGTCGGATTTAAATAAACTAGAAAATTGGTGCTCCAGTAATGGCATGGATCTAAATACTAACAAATGTAACATTACCCGAGTTTGTCGCAGCCATAATTTAATAACTTATAATTAAAGTTTATTTCAACATGTTTTGGACCCGGTCGATCAAATCAAGTATCTAGGGATTACCTTTGACTTTAATGGCCATATCACTACTACAGTTCAAAAATCAATGAAAATGCTGAGCTTTGTCAAGAGGACAATTCATGACTTCACTAATATAAACACAATTAAAATGCTATACTTCTCTTTAGTTAGGACACAACTTGATTATTTCTCCTCAGTCTGGTGTCCGCACTACTTAATTCATAAAAGTAAACTGGATGGAGTTCAAAATAATTTTCTTAGATACATAGCATTTAAGTTTAACATTTACTACAATTATGCGGAATTGCAACAATATTTAAGCATACTGTTTCTGGAAATTCGTAGGAGACGAAAAGATCTTACCATACTGTCCAATATTATCAATGGCAGATGTAATTGCCCGACCTTCTTTCCAGAATTAATCTTTTTGTGTCGTCACGTACTACTAGACAAATTCAAACATTCCATGTAACTTTTCACCGTCACAATTATGCGTTTAATACTTTTATTCCTAGAACACTTAGACTAGCTAATTCTCTTCATGATATTCAACAGTTCTGTTCAAGGATTCAAGAACCACTTACTCGTACCGAATATTTGAACGTCTCAAGCAATTCCATACTTTTCATTTATACACATTATAATTTAATTGCTGTTCTGCACATTAATGTCCACTGTTTTATCTAACCATTTTATTCTATATTTTACTTAAATTTTATGATATCACTATTCTATTTTATTGTATTTTTTATTTTATATTGTATTTTATTGTATGTAAACTGAATTGGGCTTTGCCCGTAAATAAATAAATATTTGTAACATATACGTAATATTTACGTATTGTTGGCATTAAAGTATACATTTTCAACGTTGGAAATCTAGGGTTAAAGGATATATATTTTATTTTTATAAAAATATGTTAATATAAACTTTACCCATATATCTTACATTATTTTAATCATGAATATCTATAAAATACTAGATAGCAACAAAGGTTGCGAGTATATTTTTTATAGTTTCGCATTTGCCTAGGTCCGCTTCTGCCTAAGTCCGCTTTTGTCTCGACATCTCTATTGAGGGTAGGACTGATAATGGAGCATAAATGCCAAATGAAACATCCTGTGCATTATTTGCTTAATGCTCGAATTTGAAAATTTATAAGTAACATAGCGGCACGGCGCGGCGGCGTCGGCAACATAACATCAAAATCTCGAAACTAAACATCAATTAAAATTTTCATAATCAACAGCGAGTGCTTCCAAAAGCAAATTGAGCCTGAACTATGATGTGAATCTTCTCCGGAGTCGAAACAATATCTTCTACTCCATCGCACTTGATTGTGTTGCCTGCCCGGCTCCGCCATTACCATTCGACATTAATTTGCAAATTTGTATTTAAATTAATGTCGACTCGAGTGGTCTGCATCAAATTTAACACTTCGGTAATGAACCGGAAATATTGTTTGTAATGTACTAAATGGTGTGTTTGTGTGAATTGAATTGTAGATTGTTCGGGGATTCTTGACATCGAACATTCAAGAGGGCACGGGAGCATCTAATTTATAGCCGTAATGTAATTATTTTAAGCTGGTTTTTTATTCAACTAAATATCCGGACAAGTAATAATTTTAAAGTTTATTTATTAACAAAAAATTTATTTCTATCTGACATTCCTATCTAGTTATTACAGGCTTTTGCCAGTTATTTTATACCACCTATTGTAGCACCTTTGTAAATGTTTAGAGGATAAACTAAATATATACATTTTCCACATACATCTAACTCGAAGCATTTTTTTTATATATATTCAGTCATTGCCAACGAAAATACTGAAAAATTTAAATTTTACACTTTTCTTCCAATTTTTCCATTACGGTCCATTTTACAGAAATCAACAACTTTTATTTAAAGAATTTTCTTCAAGCGTAAATAACAAATATATTCCATAAAATATAAAAACGCTGCTCTAATCAATTCTATATACTTGTTTTTTGGGTCAAGAATTATAGGAGATCGGGAAACATGACTTAAATTTAGGTCCGTGAACTTGGCAACACAACATTGCAAAAAAGGGTCAAAAATGTGTGAGAGGTTTGCCCATCGTTGCCCATTATTGCCCATGAAATAACTTTTCTTGCCCACCCTCTGTTTTCACAATATTTCGAAAATAATTTTCGCGGGCCAACTTCCAGACAAAAGTTAAAATTTTCATAATTTAATTTCACGGCATAATAGCATTTCGTTTGCCCACGTTTGCCCATAAATTAGTTTTTTCAGAAAAAAAAAATAGCGGAAATAAAAAAAAATATTCACAAAAATGCAATATGATAACTGCATTAGATCATCATTCGTTAGCCCATGTTTGCCCATTTTTTGTTTCACAAATTTCCATAATGATCTTCAAAAAAAAATTTAATTAAAAAAGGGATTTGATAACAATTCCACTATCCGAGATTTATACGAGTTTACTTGTTATAAAAAATGGGCAAACATCAAAATAACGCCAAAATATTTGTGAGTTACTAAAAAATGTATTCTGATGTAACTAATCGGCTCAAAAATGTACTGAAGATCATTTCATAAGCTGTACAATGGCTACCAATTATCACATAATATTAACATTACTTTTAAGTACTTTTTAGGCATTATTAAAAAAATTAAGTCAAAAATTGGTGCAAAATAACTCCACTTTACGGTAGGTAAAATAATAGACGGTATCTGCCCCTTTTATCCATTAAATGTTTGAAAAAATTGCAAATTTTACCCAAAATTTACTATGTAGCACAGAAAAATATTAATATATTACATACTCGTAAATAATAATAAATAATAAGTTGTGGCCGAACAAGGGGCACGTATGCTATACCACAAACAGAATATTCATGACAAATAATGCAAAAAAGTAATAAATTTGGCGGCTAGGTCAACAATAATAAGAAAATATTGACTGTAGATTCTGATAATTTCAAAATCTTTATCGGAGTATGTAGGGACGAGCTTTAAGACATCATAGCATTTATTATATACGACCAAATGTATCAAATGGGGCAGCTGCAGACTCATTACTCTTTTAGAAAAAAAATTACATAATTGTTTCATAGCGATATTCGTCTTAATCCGCACTGAAATCCTCATTTTGTTGAAAATTGCAAATCAACCCCCTACTTTGGCGCGTTGTACAGCGGAAACTATTGGTCACAGACAAAAAAATGTAAAAGTCAAAATTGTGCACGATTTTGTCATATACATATTTCACTTGAACTTTTTTTCGATAGCACTTTCCACAACGGCGCTATTTGCCGAAAAGCGTCGTGACGCAGAGTTTTTATCCCTACACCCCTCGAGCGGAAACCCCCCCGAGGTCGCAAACTTAGGTATAGTATCAGGGGACCCATGTCTACCATCCTACCGAATTTCATTTCTTTCCGACCTTTTGCGAATAGACCCCCTTATTTTTTACCCACCGGTTGGACTACTATACCTTTTGGGTAGAAATTGTTCTAATGGCACAAAAAACTTCTTATTGGTACAAATTGTGCTTCATAAAAAAACGGCGAACCATTATTTAAATCAGAATAAATACTGCTCATAAATTAACTAGAATTACAGCAATTAGTGGATATTGAATTTACCTGTTAATTGCGCCATTGTTTGAGATAATCAATCGTATCATAGTGTGCAAGCTAATTCAGTGCCTAATTCAAGTTATAGGAAATTAGAAATGATTGATTGGTTAAAGATAAAATATATTCTCCGATTATGGCGTGTACTTGATTATATCCCTAGAACATACACAATTATCTTCTAGCTACATTTCCAAAAATTGTCCGTCTAAAAAATATTTTAATAACTCTAGCGGATTTAAGAAACATTTATACTCATTACCAGAATGGCGCGATTATTTTATCTGCGGAAAATAAAACAAAGAAAATTTGAGAAATAATAGTTAATAAAAAGTGGTAAATGAAATAAAAGTGAAAGAGAATGGCAATATTTTAGATTCTGCTTCCACTGCAAAAAAATGAATGATTACTTTTCAACCACGGGTAATAATTTATCACAACACTTCTGCAGACTATATTTTTGCGTACACTAAAAGTAAACTAAATTCAATCTTTTTACCTCGTATTACCGAGGAAGACGTTTCGTCAGCTATTTCTAAGTTAGAATCCTCCACAGCTTGTGGTTTTGATAAAATAATGTCAAGTATATTATTTAAAAAAGGAAATGTCTTATCGTCCGGACGCTCGGACAAATAGCAGATTGTGCTAAACATCCGGGCATAAAATGACGCCCAGACGAACAGTATGTATTCCCGTCTACAAGAAATGAAAGAAACCTGTAAAAAATCTTTACCGAATGACCTACAATATCTTATTTATAGGTTTTTATGTTAGCCTACCTTATTCTTATATGTAGCGTTATTCCTTTTCTTAATCTTCGACTTCAGCGTAGTACCGATTAAAATGATTTTGCAGATCCAAGAAAATAATTACTGGCAGCGATTGGGAACGTACCAACGCGCGTTGGTATCTACCCATAATTCCGGCATGCGGTGAGAAGATTACATTTTGGGCAGAGTCGGAACATCAGGGGGGTACTTTATAGGGTGGCGTTTTTCTACTTTATGGATTATATCTGTTATTTTCGCTAGGAAAAATAAATTCTTTTTAAAAGTTGCTTGTAATAATATTATCGATAATTTTTGTCTACATTTTTCTAAAATGGTACGTATTCGAGAAATTTGACAAAAATTGCAAAATTAAATTTTTTTAAAAAAATTGTTCAAATAAAAGTTGTTTGTGATGTCATTCTCCGAAAGGTCCACTTTTATTTGAAGATAATAAAAAATGCTAGCGCTTTCAACTATTGCAACATATTTATAAGCATGATTTGCAGAATGCCTTTCCCAATATTTGTATTGCTCTAAATATTTACTGTACACTTCCTACTACATCCTTCGAGCGAAGTTTTAACAAACTTAAACTTATCAAAAATTATCTACGATCTTCGATGAGCCAGGAACGTTTATCAAGTCTTGCCATATTAGCAATAGAAAATCAAATTGCTCATCAAATTAATTATGATAAGGCCGTAGATTTGTTTGTAGAACAAAAGGCTCGAAGAGTAAAATTATAATTTCAATGTGTAATATAATAATAATAATTTTAACCTCATGTTTTATTCAGACCCTATCCTGTCCTAACCTAATTAAGATATATGTTCGAGTCCGACACATCCTGGTATTTTTCAAAAAAAATATTGGCTTAACAGAGAAAGAGCAGCAATATACCGGTAGTTGTGGGGTTCTTTGGGGGAGGCCTATGTTCATCAGTGGCGGGTGGGGGCGGCTTTCTTCAGTTTTTGCCCCGCCTCAAAAAAACTCAAGATCCGGGGCTGATTGACGATATCAGGCAATGACGAGACTACAGGCAGCTTTTGCTTCTTGGTCTACAATTTCATTTTCAGTTAGGCGACAATGTCCTTTAACCCAAATAAAGTTAATTTTGTTGATGATAGTCTTCAGATTATATAATACATTTTTAATTTCAAATACAAGTTCTTGTCGATAAAACTTTATTGGATAGCCTGTAAGACCGACTTTGAATCAGGCAAAATTACGAACGCTTAAAAAGGACTTAACTTACACCACAGAAGAGCTTTTTTAATGGCCAAAGCTTTAGCTGTAAAAATTGAGGAATGCATAGGTAGTTATCTTTATCACTCTTAAGTAATTCATGTTTTTTCTATGAAACTTATGTCATGAGTTATACCTACATATGAATCGCTTATTTCAGAAACAATCTAAGTCACATTTTGGCCATTTTGAGCTCATTATACTAACATATATTTTTGGGGGTAACACACAATTTAATTCAGAAAGAACCTTAGTCCCGTAAGCATGATTTTATAAAGATTTAAAATATTCGTTTATTTCTGAAACAACCTTAGTCCCGGACTAAATTGTCAATTGTCATTTGGCATAACCTATAAAATTATATATTTCTTTTTTTTTTTCATAGTAAACACACCAGAATTTTATTATTATGACGACAATGTTAATAAAATGCGTTTTGTTCTAGTAAGAGACTAAAGGACACTTTATAATTAAATGCTCCTTTAAGACTGGTTGCTAAATTTGACAATATGCAGATATTTGTTTCCGAGGTTTTCAAGCGTACATTTTTTGTGATAAAAAACCAGCTAAAAAAATAATCTATATTTTGTCTATATTTTCATTTTACCTTTTCTTCCTCCTTTAACCATTTATAATAGAAAATGCAAAATTAAAAAAAAAACAGGTCTGATCTTGTTATTTACCTAGAATAAACCTTAATTGAAAAATTAATGGTGTAGGTATTCAGCTAATGTGGAATAATCTTTTTAAATTATAAAATATCCAGAAAGCTAAGAGTTGGTTAATTACAGGCGAGTTGATTTTTAATTAACTCTGTTTAAATCGAAACAGACCCTTCTATAGTAGTAATTTAACCCTTCACAGATTCTTACTCAACGTCTCAATTTCAAACGCAACTAGCCATTTTGTTTTATAAAACATTCAAGTGTTTTTTATTTTTATGGAATTTGCAATTTAATAATTTCCTAGTAGTTAATTTAAAATACAGAATGAGTTTAAAAAGAAATAAACAAACATATTATACAGTTTTTAAACATTTCCTGGTAGTTAAATTACAATAAAGAATTGTTTTTTTATCGGGCTTAGCCATGGAAGTTTGGTGCATTTCACTTTATATTTAATATGAACATTTTTTTAAGGTTGTAAATAACAAATAATCACAGATATGGATTAGAGGAGATAAGAAATGTCATTTTCAGTAGGCACGTAGAATTGATGGCAACAATTTTTTAAAAAGAAGAGACGCGCGTGCTTATTGATTGCGCATTAAAGTGTACAGGATAGGACTGACATATTTAAACGCAATTAAAAAATATTACCGATTTAATTACAATAAAAATAATAACCTTCTGTATCTGTAACGTGTGGAGGGTGGGTTACACCTACGGCACTTAGGCTTCATTAGGCCCATTGTGCATCCTCCTAAGATGATAGGCACCTCCTAGCTTGTCAGCCAGCCTACAGATTTAATGTAGTTGACAACGTCGCCAAGAGGTGCTTATCTTATATCGGCCGGTGTTAGCCGATACTCGCCGAACACAAATCTTCTAATAAATGAGAGCGTCGGGCAATCGTAAAGGATATGCTCGATGGTATCATCTTCTTGTTCGCACCCTCTGCAGAGTGCGGATTCTGACAGCCCCATGATATGAAATAATAACCTTAAAAATTCGTATAAGAATTTTCTTATTTTTTTTATGGATTGTAAAAGATTTCTAAAAATAAAAAATATTAAAAATCTTGTTTGAAACTTTATTTAAGTAAAAACATAATAGAGATAAAATACCACTTTATGAAATGAATACAACAAACCTAGGCAGTCATATACTTATAGCAAATAAATCTGGAATCACGTATATTAAACAGAACTTTCATGTAAAAAAAAGTGCATGTAAATTATTACATAGGAACATCGATTGCTCAGATCTTGAAAGTATTCTATTTCATATAAGTAACTATAAAATAAAGGAATTCGAATTTATTTAAAATATCGTTCCACAGTACTATGGCATACTCTTGAGCGTATATCAAGAATCATTAATAGATTGACTGCCAGGGTAAAATTTTGGATTTAATTTTTTTCTCTTTTATTTGCAAAATAGGTTGATTCATTCTCATGTCTGTCACTTTTAATGTTTGTGAACATTTTCCCCAAAACTCATTTGCAGACACATATTTGCAGGCACCACTGTGGTCATCTGGCAACATTGCAGATGACTCCCTCTTTATTGGGGCCTACACTGTTAACGTTCTATGATGTTTCTTGCACTCTGTTTTTATTATTGTTTAGTTTACCTCAGTGGTTTGTTTGAATAGCTGTGATTAGCATTGTCAAGTATACAATGGAGAATTTTAGCCAGAGGACAAAGAGGATTATGCAACAGCTACAAGTTTCTAAGCCTCCGGTGGTAGGTAACTTGAATATGTATTTTATATAATACTAATAGGATGATTTGTCAATTCTCTTATAGCAGACACATCAATACGTTTTATAATTGAACTTGCAGACACTGTCAACATACAGAAACTTTTCTGTACAGACACCTGTGTCTGCCGGTGCTATAAATAGCAAGAAAAACATCAGACACCGGTGTCTGTCCATAGCGCTATGAGCAAAAAACGTCTGTCTTATCTATTTTTGTTTATATTCGTATGCAGCAGGGCTTTTTGTTTCAGAATTCAGTGATTCATCGTCTGATGGCGATTTTAGTTCAACGGATTCTGTAAAAGATCCTTGTTTTGTTCCTACTGCTGAATCTAAATCGGATGAAGATATTGTGCATCTTGACGTAGAAAACATTCATCGGGACAATGGATTAGCCTCTGTTTTACCACTCCCTTCTCCACATTCACCTTCAAATCAGTTCAGACTATGCAACCCCGTTGGCAGAATTGCATGGGCCAACAGCGAACGACACTTGGTCTATCCCTACATGTCGTCAGAAGACATTTAAGTTTACAGGAACTAGTGGTATAAACCCTTCTGTATACGCACAACTGATAGATGAAGTCCTTATGATTTTAACTGTGCCCTTATCGATAATAAAATCTTTGATCATATAGTCGAACAGAAAAATTTATATGCCACACAAGAAGTAACCAGTAAAGCAGACACAGCAAAATCATCTCGTTGACATAAATGGGAGCCAACTGACAGAAATGAAATAAAATGTTTTCTGAGCCTAATCTGCTATATGCACATACTTTAATTTTCTTTTACTATACGGAGAATGGTCGCACTGCGCAGCTTTCTGAGTGCCTTTTAAAAGGAGATAGAAAACTCCGCCATTTTGAACCCTTATTACGTGTTGCCTACATCTTGGCGCAATATTTTTAATAGGTGCGTTTTAATAATCCGCTTCTGCTTCGGAATTGTCAGTTTTCTTGTTTTAATCTGACAGGTTAAAACGACTAAACCGACAATTCCGGAAGCAAAAGCGGATGATTAAAACGCACCTGATATTTTGCTTGCTGCTGTCAGTGTCAGTGAATATTATTTTTGGAGTCACAGTTTATTGCTAAAGAATCAGTTAGCTCACTCGTACCAGTTGAAAGTTCCAAAATAACATCCACTCCAGGGATACAAATTCAGGATACGCAGAAGACTACTGTTTTATTATAGGCGGTTGTCATATATTGTATTATCCGAGTTGCGCAGTGTATAAACTGAAACATTGAGATCCAAAGTGCCGACGCAGAGTGAGCGATCTGATTCTTTAGCTGTAAACTGTGTCACAGGGTTCAAAATGGCCGCGCCCTATGTTGGGCGTGTCGGACCTCTCTCTTGCCTCGTATAGTAATAAAAGTATGTGGCAATATGGGATTAGTAAAAATGTCTTCGATTAAAAATTACTGGTCATCAAATCCTTTATTTCGAAATAATAAATATAGCTAAAAATAAAGTAAAAATAAGTAGGAACCGTTTCCAATTATTGTTGCAAGCTCTACATTTTGACGGCAGTGATACGTGCCTTTCCAATGACAGACTACATAAAATCTAAAAGTTATTAAATTTGTGCGTGGAAATTTTCCAATACACACCAAATAAGGTATTTTGTATTGACGAAAGTATGGTACCGTTTTAGGGGCGGCTTCTCATCAAACAGTACATACAGCAAAAAAACCACAGATATGGGATAAAATTGTTTAAGCTATGTTGCGAAACTGGTTATACTTGGAACATGTCTATTTATTGCGGAAAAAGTGAAAATAGGCAGCATTCACTTGCAACCCATGTGATTTTAAATCTCTCCAGTTCCCTTCTTGATACAAGTCGAACAATTATAACAGACAATTTTTATACTAGCGTGGAGCTTGCAAACATTTTACTTGAACGAAAAACCCATCTAATTGGCTCACTTCGGAAAAATTGCCGAGGCAATCCAAAAGAAGTTATAAATAAAAAATTGAAGAAAGGGGACATGATTTCCAGAGAAAATCAACAGGGGATCACGATAACTAAATAGCGAGATAAACGTGATGTGCTTGTCTTGTCTTCTTGTCATGCAGATGAAACTAGCCAAATTATAAGGAGAACAGGATCTATCCTAAAACCTAAATCAGTCGATTATAATTCTGGAAAGGCATCGATCGACCTTTCAGACCAGTTGGCCAGTTATGGGACAGTGCTCCGTCGAAGCTTAACATGGTATACAAAGTTGGCCATTGAACTACTCCTTGGAACAACTGTCATTACTGCACGATTTCTTTATAGTTCGGTGAATTCGAAAAGCATCAAAGTAAATGAGTTTCGAAAACAATTGGTTAGACAACTTTTGCAAGCTTCCGATGAAACAGTCGATGTGGTTTCTGATGAACCGTCTACTTCAGTTGTGACAGGAGTAACACCTACGTATAAAAAAATAACATTAGCAACTCACAGATTTATGAAAAAACCCGGGAGTTTCCGTATTGGTCGCAAATACTGCCGCGGATGTTACCAAAAAAAAGAAAACTGGGGAAATTCCCAAGAGCAAAATTTCAAGAGTTACCACTTATTGCAGTGACTATGTGGGTGAAACACCATATTTTTTAAAATGTTTCAATGAAAAACATTATGTATAAATATATTCTTTGTTTTTTATGTTGTGAATAAAAAGAATTGAAAAAAATATTTATCAAACTACCTACCATGGAGACTACACAAGGAGCACGCACTCAAGTGTGGCATTTGCCAGAGTATGTCCGCGCTTTATCGTATAAATAAAGCTTTCTTTTTTCACCACTAGCGTCGCTAATTTTTCTTTTGTACCGGTGTGAATATAGAGGAATAAACAAATGTGAAGTTAGCGTGAAAATAAAGTAACCGATTATTTAATTAACGTAAACACGTGTCAAATGTTTTTAAATTAAATAAATATAATTAGAGTTATAATTAATTAATTAATTAATTAATAATTAATTAGAATTATTTATTTTATTTCAAACTACCGCCTTATTCTCTTATGCCATTTTGGTACTTATGGAACACTAGCGCCCTCTTAAAATACTCTGTTTAACACAGTACGCTTGTTATACATGGAGTGCGTGCTCCTTGTGTAGTCTCCATGCTACCTACCATTAATAAACTTGAAAAATTAAAAATTCTTGCCAGGCTTATACTTACCAATGACATAGCCGACACATACCTATATTATCACTCAATTTGCAGACACTGTCGAACAACAGTAAGTTTTGTGTTAGGAGACACTGCAGACACCGGTGACTACCAGGATAGCTATTCACTAAGTCATGGGAGCGCTCCCATGGGAGTGCTCCCATATATTTTGCTCTCTTACTCTTAGGTGGGTATATCGTGCTTACTCACTTTTAGCCCAGGTACATGCGTAGTAAGGTCAGATTTTATACTATGGGAGGGAGAATTGCGGGCTTGCCAGATTAGGTCCGTATTTATCACAAAGCAAATTTGAATTACTAAGGGCTGATTCCACCGTTGAGTTAAACGGAGATTAAAATGACATTGTTAATGTAAAAATGTCATTTTAAACTTCGTTTAACACAACGGTGGATCGGTCCTTAAATAGTAGATCAAAGTTATTCTGCCGACTTGGCAACGTTGGCATGGGAGTATGGGAGCATGGGAGTGTGGGAGTGCTCCCATGAGTTAGAGAATAGGTATCCAGGGCGCTATGGGCAAGATTCACATACTTTGATTTTCTTTTACTATACGGAGAATGGTCGCACTGCGCAACTTTCTGAGTGCCTTTTAAAGGGAGATAGCAAACTCCGCCATTTTGATCCCTTATTATGTGTTGTCTACATATTGGCGCAATATTTTTAATAGGTGCGTTTTAATCATCCGCTTCTGCTTCGGAATTGTCGGTTGTCTTGTTTTAATCTGACAGGTCAGAACGACTAAACCGATAATTCCGGAAGCAGAAGCGGATGATTAAAACGCACCTGATATTTTGCTTGCTGTTGTCAGTGTCAGTGAATATTATTTTTGGAGTCACAGTTTATTGCTAAAGAATCAGTTAGCTCACTCGGACCAGTTGAAAGTTCCAAAATAACATTCACTCCAGGGATACAAATTCAGGATACGCAGAAGACTGCTGTTTTATTATAGGCGGTTGTCATATATTGTATTATCCGAGTTGCGCAGTGTGTAAACTGGAACATTGAGATTAAAAGTGCCGACGCAGAGTGAACGATCTGATTCTTTAGCTATAAACTGTGGCATAGGTATCAAAATGGCCGCGCCCTATGTTAGGCGTGTCGAACCTCCCTCTTGCACCGTATAGTAATCAAAGTATGTGGCAAGATTGGTATCAGACACCGGTGTCTGTCGTGGCAGTCAACCTGTTAATCAAAATAATTTAGAGATTATGGGTTAAGTTTAGTTGAACCGATTTTAGTTCATTAACAAAAGTTGAGTAGAATTTGAATCAATTGTTTACACATTTCAATATAAACTGAATTATCATTTTCGATTTAAAATGGCGTCGAATGCAGTTGTGCGTAAATGTGTACAGACTGCTATACTTGTGTTAAAAAAGAAGAACTGAAAAGACTTGTTGATATAAACAAAAGTAGTAATAAACGTCATTTGTTGGTGGACAGTGGATTCTAAAAAGAAATAGATTGATAGTATCAGAAACCTTGCTAAGGGAGTTGGCTCTAGAGCAGCGTTACTCAAAGTGTGGTCCGCGGAGCTCTGGGGCTCCGCAAAGCCTTTATGAGGGGCCCGCGAAGAAAATAATAGTCGTAATAAAAAAGCAGTACTATCGCTACAAAAGGGAGGGACTTGGCTTGAGAACCTTGTTATTTTTTTTTAGAAGTCACCAAGGAAGGAGGATATGATTTGGCTTGGAGGATTTTTTTTGTGTGGGCTCCGCGAAGAAACGGGAACTTTTTTTTAGAGTCACTAAGAGGACCTTTTTTTTTTTCGGAAATGTGTTTAGGGCTCCGTCAAATATTTCGCTTTTCAAAAAGGTTCCGTCACCAAAAAAGTTTGAGAACCACTGCTCTAGAGGATAAAGAAAGGTATAGAAATCATTTTCGAATGTTTAAAGATAAATTCGAGGAACTGCTTTAAAAAGTTCAGGATCGTATAAAAAACAAGATACAGTGATGCATCAAGCAATTTTAGTAAGAATAAAGTTGCAAAGTACTACACATTATTTATGTATTACCCATTCGCCAAAAGTTGACTGTTTAGTTTCAAGACAAGCATCACTTGAAAGATAAAAGTTTGACTGGGTCAAACTTTTGTTGATTAACTAAAACGTTGATCAACTCTATTGAAAGACAGATTCTCACAACAGTTTTTATTCAATTTTTGTTGATCAACTAAAATCGGTCAACTAAAATCGGTCAACTAAAATCGTGTCGTAAAAACGCGCCTATAGTTAATTTAAAAACAATGTCAGAAACATTCAGTCAAATATTTGATTAAAGAAGGAAACTTAAATGTGACAAAATCGTAAAAGAAATGAAAACAAGAAATCACATACTTTGATTTTTTCTCTAAGCCATGTGTTATGAACAGTAGACATGGGCGTCGTTTGGGGGGGGGGGCAAGGGGGGGGCAAGGGGGGGCAGTTGCCCCCCCTGGCTTTTACGACTATACAACGCGTAATGGCTGTATGTCACAATACTAAATTAAGTACTAAAATTTAGCCCTAAATCAAGTTATTAATTTAGTACTAAATTTAGAACTAAAAATATTTTTTTCCTTTTTCAACGATACCAATTTTTGGTACTAAATTAAGTATGGGCGCACGCGCATTGACGTATTATTACGTAAAATTAGCACAGAAATAAAATATTCTTTGTAAATGAGAGAAGAAAATTAAAAGATGTATTTATTATGACTTTGACACTAATTGACTTGACAATAACTAAATGCTGCAATGCTACTAAAAACCACGAAAAAACACAATAAAACCTACAAAATCAAACACAAGCGAAATTTGTCCAAGGCGATAAAGCAATAACAGTTGCTGTGTTGTAAATTGTAAAAATACTAGCAGAAAAACAGTGTAAATTATATAAATTTTTAGTAGCAAAATGAAAATTAAATCAAAGAAATAAATAGATAGCTGTACAATAAGAAGAAAAAACCTTTATTTTTGTAATAATAACACTAATACTGGAAATAGTAGACATCAGAAAATTAAAAGGTTTTAAATAAACAATAAATTATTATTTTACAATGTTGTTCAACATCCCTTAACTCTTAAATGTTGAGCAAGGATTAGATTTCTGCCTTTGATTATTGTATGTGGCTGAAATGCAATCTTGTGACTTATTGATGGGAAACCAATTTTATTAATTAATTTCTATGGACTCTTTTCGAACTCACAATAAAGAAAATATGAATTACAATCGCAAATTTACCAATTATTTTTGTTAATACGTTTTGAGACTACGTTATTATATAATGGTAATGTTTTTGTTTTCACATTATTTAACCTTTTCTTCAATGTTAACTTATTAGGCTTAGGCAACATATACATTTTCTGGTAAATATATAATCTTATAATAATCATTCTCTCCCTAATTCATCCCCTTATGAGTGAATTTTAACTCCAAAAGCTGAGCTTGTGCGGGGAAAAATATTATTATTATTATTATTTGCTGTGGCGCTCCGGGACGACTTAAAGATAATTAATGATGACATTTGACTTACAAGTGAGGAAAACCCCACCTACCATCATCGAAAACGGTAATGCATGGTGATTTTATTTTAATAATCTGGATGTCATATCAACAGAAATTAAATTTCTGCTAATATGGCATCCATCAAATCCTATAGAGAACCATGCAAATAAATTCACATGGTCTTCCGTATAATCTGAAACCGTGTCTCGTTTTACCAGAAAATTGGCTGACAAATGAATGCCGCGCCGTAGAAACCTACACCACCGTAGCCTGCCTATGTTTTATTATTGATTATACTACTTTTATTTTAGCTGAAGTACCTAATAAAAATATATAATAATTATTTTTTTCACTTTTTTTACAAATCTATATACTTTTATTAAAATCAACATATATATTTTTTAATTCCATTAAAAATTGTATTGTCAGTATACGCAAATATAGTCCGTTAGTTCATAAATTAGTTGGCGCTGCTGTCACGCACAGAGCGAATAATGAATGAAAATAGGCTGACTGCGCTTTGCATGATGAACGTACATCCAAAAATAATCGCAAAAAACTAAAAAGAAATTATGTTTTCTGTTATCGATTATTTTAGGTAGAAGAAGAAGAAGAAGAAGAAATTAAAAATTAACGAACACTAGGTCGACGAGTTTTTTTTTGTTTTTGTGTTTCTATAAATATTTTATTTTTTTTATATATTATGTATGGCTCTGTCTCCTTGTTCATATTTTTCTTTCATCTCACACCTTCTATTTGTTTTTTAGAAATATGTGTTTTACGTTTTTTGTTTTTTTTTTTAATTTTAGTTTTTGTCTTTTTTGTTGGGTTATTTTATTTATTAAAAACTTTTGTTAATTTGTATTGCTCTTTTAGTTTTCAATTTCTCTGTTTTTCAACTAATAAACATTCTAAATTTTTTCAAAATTTTGCCCCCCCCCCCTATAGAATTGTGTAACGACGCCCATGACAGTATAGTGAGGTTTTGTGGGTCGCTTATTACGAATTTGTAGTTATTTTGTTAGGATATAAAATGGCGGATCCAATATGGCGTACAGATTCTGAAAAAACTCGCTTAATTTAAATGTAAATTAGTATAGAGGGGTTTATTGAATCTCTTATTACAAATTTAAGGTTAATATTTTAAAATACATCATTAATGAACCAATATGACGTATAGTATTGGGGTTTGGAGGTTATTTGATAAAAAGTATTATGTAGGAAGACGACAAGCAGCGACACAGACGTTCAATTACAAAATAGAGATGAGAGAAGTAACAGCAGTGTTGTTTAATATGTTCCTTATCGGAAAAAAAGTGAAACGTAGGTATTGGATTCATTATTTATTTATAGAACGACCTGTTAAATTGCTCATTATTCCTGAGTTAATTTCAAGCAAAAGATGTCCTATGAAGAAATATCCAATTCTCCATGGTTAGCGAGCTACAAGTGTTCAAAGATCAGAAGATAAATGAACGCAGTTTGCCATACGTTCAAATATGTCGAAATACAACACTGAACATTTGATTTTTAGAACTTGTCGGCACGTTCTCGAATTTTCATCACAAAATCCATAAATATACACTATGTCGGATATTCTTTATTCGACAATAACACAGCCATGTTAAAAATTTATCACCAACAAAAACGAAGTTCATGAGCGTAGGACTGACTAGTCAACAATCGTTCATAATTGTTGATAAACAAACGACCAAAACTATTAAAAATTTGACATACTACGTTAATGTACCTTCTGATCTTTGAATGAGCTCAGGAATATGGTATTTAAGTCTGTACAGCAGGTCTTTTACAGACTATATCACTATTTCCATCATTTTTACCATTCGATACACTACTTTTATGTTTATCCTTCTTTTTTCTTATGTACCGTACAAAACTCTTGTAAATTATCTCTATAGGTCCGTGGTCGAGTTAAAATCCCTAACAATATATTAACACCTTGTATTCCTTGTTCTATACCTGTAACTACTGTATACATGCGAATAATTAACAATGAAAAACAATGAGCAGCATAACATGAAGCTGGAAGCTGTAAACATAATTCAACATGGCTTTGTATCGATTCATATCACTTGTCAAACTTATACACATAGCTATTTCAGGAACATTGGGCTACAGAAGATGTGAATGTTTAATTATTTATGTATTTGGAACACAAACAGGACATATCCAAAAAAGTTTTACCACTAGAATGAAGTTTTTGTTTTTCTTGTACCTTTGATATATGATTTCTCAAATTGGATTGATCCCCAGGTAAAAGTATATCAAAACGAGTGCGTAAATTTCTTTTTACTTTCCTATCTGTATACAGATATAAGGAAAGTATAGGAATCATAACTTTTTTCGACCTCGAGTTTCCGACGGATTTTTACGTTTTGAGGTCCCCTGAATCCGTTTTGTGTGTGTGTGTGTGTGTGTGTGTGTGTGTGTGTGTGTGTGTGTGTGTGTGTGTGTGTGTGTGTGTGTGTGTGTGTGTGTGTGTGTGTGTGTGTGTGTGTGTGTGTGTGTGTGTGTGTGTGTGTGTGTGTGTGTGTGTGTGTGTGTGTGTGTGTGTGTGTGTGTGTGTGTGTGTGTGTGTGTGTGTGTGTGTGTGTGTGTGTGTGTGTGTGTGTGTGTGTGTGTGTGTGTGTGTGTGTGTGTGTGTGTGTGTGTGTGTGTGTGTGTGTGTGTGTGTGTGTGTGTGTGTGTGTGTGTGTGTGTGTGTGTGTGTGTGTGTGTGTGTGTGTGTGTGTGTGTGTGTGTGTGTGTGTGTGTGTGTGTGTGTGTGTGTGTGTGTGTGTGTGTGTGTGTGTGTGTGTGTGTGTGTGTGTGTGTGTGTGTGTGTGTGTGTGTGTGTGTGTGTGTGTGTGTGTGTGTGTGTGTGTGTGTGTGTGTGTGTGTGTGTGTGTGTGTGTGTGTGTGTGTGTGTGTGTGTGTGTGTGTGTGTGTGTGTGTGTGTGTGTGTGTGTGTGTGTGTGTGTGTGTGTGTGTGTGTGTGTGTGTGTGTGTGTGTGTGTGTGTGTGTGTGTGTGTGTGTGTGTGTGTGTGTGTGTGTGTGTGTGTGTGTGTGTGTGTGTGTGTGTGTGTGTGTGTGTGTGTCTGTGTGTGTGTGTGTGTCTGTGTGTGTGTGTGTGTCTGTGTGTGTGTGTGTGTCTGTGTGTGTGTGTGTGTGTGTGTGTGTGTGTGTGTGTGTGTGTGTGTGTGTGTGTGTGTGTGTGTGTGTGTGTGTGTGTGTGTGTGTGTGTGTGTGTGTGTGTGTCTGTAGGTCGCATAACTCATGAACCGATACACAGAAAAACACCAAATTTTAAACTTAAGCTTTATTCCAGCGTCTAATGAACTGATTAGATTTTGGGCAGAGTCGGAACATCTAGGGGAGGCCGTTTTTATATTTTATGAAATATATCTGTTATTTATTCTTCAAATAAAAGTTACTTAAAATGTAATTATCTATAATTTTTGTTCTATACAAAATTTTCCTAAAATGGTCCGTATTCGAGAAATTTGACAAAATGTAAAAAAAATATTTTTTTATAAAAATTGTTTAAATAAAAGTTGTTTGTAATATAATTCTCTAAATTTTTATTCTATACCTAATTTCTCTAAAATGGACCGTATTCGAGATATTTGAGAAAATGTGTAAATTTAGAATTTTGAAGAAAACTCAAAAACGGATAAAGAAAAAAACATTAAATTTTAAACTTAAGGTTTATTTCGGCCTGAAGTAAAATGATTAGATTTTGGACAAAGTCGGAACATCTAGGGGGGTACTTTATGGGAGGCCGTTTTTATATTTTATGAAATATATCTGTTATTTATGTTTGGAGAAGAAAATTGTTCAAATAAAAGTTACTTATAATATTTTTATCTATAATTTTTGTTTTATGTTAAAATTTCCTGAAATGGTCCGTATCCGAGAAATTTGACAAAATGTGCAAAATTCTGAATTTTATGAAAATTATTGAACTAAAAGTTGTTTGCGATATCGATCTCTATAATTTTTGTTTATACATGATTTTTCTAAAATGGACCGTAATGGAAAAGTGCTAAATTTAAATTTTTCAGTATTTTCGTTTTCAATGAATATAGAAAAATGTTTCGAGGTAGATGTATGTGAACAATGTATATATTTAGTTTATCCTCTAAACATTTATAGAGATGCTGCAATAGGTTGTACAAAATAACCGGAAAAAGCCTATAAAAACTAGATAGGAAAGTCATGTGTTAGACACATCACATTTTTTACATTAATTTCGCCGGACTTACATTTGTTGTACAATGTGGGGTTGAACGATAATCAAATAAAAAATTATTGAGCGCTAAATTAATGTTAATATTAGAGCCTTTCCCAAGTTCATTTTTCAGAGCATTTTTAATTTTCTTAACGGCGTTCTCTGCTGCCCAATTAGAGGAAGAATGGTAAGGAGGACTAGTAATATGCAAAACATGATTATTTTTTAGAAAGTTTTCAAATTCTAATGAACAAAATGAAGTACCGTTATCAGTTACGATTTTATTGGGTAAACCGAATCGGGCAAAACAAGATCGTAATATCTCTATTGTTTGCGATGACGTTATTGAAGTCATACGAAAAACTTCAATCCACTTGCTATGAGCATCTAAAATTATTAAAAAATAATTACTTAAAAAAGGACCCATAAAATCTAAATGAAGTCTTTCTCATGGCTGTTCAGGCCAAGGCCAAGATTGAACAATGGTTTTTTCTGGAAAATTCCACACCTGTAATTTTGAACCAATCAAAATAAGTGTATACTGGAAATTTTTTGACGTTTACAATAACAGACCATTTTTGACAGACTGGTTTTTATTTGTTCACATAATAGGTTTAGTTTTGATTCATTTTAGTTACAATGCTAAGGTGTTTTCTATATTCTTCGGCCACTTCTTTTCTTCTTAATAGCGAAAATGCAGGACTTTGGATGCTTTGAATTTTGTGTCTATGTCTAATAAAATATATATAATATTTAGACACTAATTTATTCACCTTCTTCCCATTCAGCACTTTGAATTTTGCGTAGTTTAGGTGCAAATATTCGTGGACAATTCGGAACAAATTTTCGTTTTTCAAGTTGGAGCCACAATCCTCTATTAATCCGAGTAAGTCATGGTGCAATGATTGATCATTACATCAGACAATTTCACGCATATTTTGCATAGCGTATGATTTTCAAATCGATTCATTTTTAAACAAATAGGTAATTTTGTTGGTTTTACTTGCTGTGCAATATTCTTTATCGCAACAAAACGCGAGTTATTTAATGTTTTGAACTGTCAAAATACAATGATCACAGCCTCCTACGATTGATGCTTGCTAACGCTGGTTATGAATTTCATACCATTTTAAAGCGCTCATAACGCATGTTAATAAAAACCCAGAAAAACAATTTTCTACCACTTGTAGTTATTCAAAACTTACGTAAAATTAAAGAATATACTATTTTCTATTTTCAAATGGTATTCCCATGCAACTACAATGAGTAGAAATAAGCAATTTGAAGGCCTAAATAATTGCAGTGAAACATTTTTTTACGTCGGGCCGCTTGACAACTTCAAAACTGAAATTATATTCGAGGTTAGGGTCTCACTTAGTTACCATGACAACTCAACAATCAAGGCGACAACACCTTTTATGTTTCACTGGTGACTTGGAGAAAATAATTTGCATTGTTGAGAAACGAAAAATAAATTTTAAAAATATTTAATTTTCAACCATAATTCGGCGTGGAATTTTCTTACCGAATACCACGCGAGGTCAAATTAATATCAGGAAATTTTTTCTCGCTCATGAATATTTTTAGAAAAATTCCCTCGTCTGCGACTCGGGAAATTTTCAAAATATTCATGAGCTCGAAAAAATTTCCGGAAATAATTTGACCTCTAGTGGTATTACTAGTGAGAATTTTTATTTTTTAAACAATTTTCGCAAGTTTTGCATATTTTTTCAATTTTATTACCTAAATTGGGCCACCAGAAATACGATCGCGCTAAGCTTTTCATTTTTACCACACCCATATGTGTAGAGTGCAAACTTTTCAAAATATTTGCTTGTAATTTAACAGGTATTACAATCCTGTTGTTCCAAATTAAACAGTCATTTTCAATCGATAATTCATTTTTAATTTTATAAAAATATTTAAAATCATCATTCTTTTCAAATTTTTTATTTAAAGGCCAACCGTTTTCTACGAATTCGACAACAGTTGATAATATTTTATCTTTTACCGTTGCTTGCCGTATTTTCTCGAAATTTATCGGAATATTTTCGTTTATAGAAAAAATTTCTATATAATTGAAATCTACATTTTCCACGGAATCCTCTTCCAATGGTTGATGAAGTCGGGACAAAACATCTGCAGGATTATTTTCACTTTTTACTACTTCAATGTCGTATTGATAACTCGACAAAATTATTGCCCATCTGCGCAACCTATTTGCGGAATATTCCGGTATCTTTTTATTTGGATGAAAAATATGGGACAAAGGCTTATTATCGGTTACTAAAGTAAATTTTTTTCCGAATAGTTATGAAATTTGCATAACCCAAAAATACCCGCTAGCGCCTCTTTTTCTAAAATACCACATTTTTTCTCTCTATTAAGGTTCGCGATGCATAAGCTATCACTTTTTGTGTGCCGTCTGGCATACTATGGGAAATTAATGCTCCTACTCCATAATCACTTGCATCAGTAACTAATCGTAAAGGTAGTTCAGGATCGAAATGCACTAAAACCGGTGCTGACGCGCTAAAATTTTCTTAACATTTTCAAAAGATTGCTGACATTGAACAGACCAACACCAAGTTGACTTTTTTTTTTATAAATTATAAAGTGGATGCAATAATGTAGACAAATTTTTTACAAATTTTCCATAATAATTTATTAGACCTAAAAATGATTGTAAAGAAATAACATTAGTGGGGGTTTGTGCATTCATTATTGCTGAAATTTTTGTCTCTGACGTATGTAAACCCTCCTTGTCAATATCATATCCTAGATAGGTAATTTTTTCTTTAAAAAAATCACATTTATTTGCTGATAATTTTAATCCTGTTTCTTGTTAACGAGAAAGGACGGTTCCTAAACGGTTTAAATGTTCATCCCGGGTTTTTCCCGTAATCAGGATGTCATCTAAAAAACAGACAACACCCTCCAACCCTTGTTATAACGATTCTATTATTTTTTCAAATTTTGCAGGTATACTTGCAATGCCAAACGGTGCTCTATTATACCGAAACAACCCTTTATGAGTCGAAATTGTTACCAATTCTTTTGATTCATCATCCAAACATATTTGTTGATAAGCATTCGATAAGTCAAGTTTCGTGAAATGAACACCCCCAGTTAATTTACTAAATAAATAATCAATTTTAGGTAAGGGGTAAAAATCAAGTTCTATAAAAGGATTCCTTTTACTTTAAATCGCCACATAAACGAACCGAACCATCTTTTTTTAATACCGGAACTATAGGAGTTCCCCATAACGAAAAATCTACCGGTTCAATAATCCCCAACTCCATCAGTCTATCAAGTTCTTTTTCCACCTTTTCTCTCATCATAAAAGGTAAAAGACGTGCTCTGAAAAATTTGGGACTAACTGAAAGATCCGATTTCAATTTAATTGAAATTAATCCTTTGTTAAATTTACCTAATCCTGGTGAAAATAATGTTTGAAATTTATCAACAAAATAATTAACTTCCACTGGAATGGCAAGTTCATTTAAATTAAAAATAGTTAAATCAAAAAGATTAAAGAAATCTCTTCCTAACAAGGGTGGTCCACCATTATTCTGATTAGGTAACTACTTACTTGACATCATTATGGAAATGGAAATGTACAATAAAAATTTGATAAAGATAAAGAGACAAATGGTTTTTCACTTTAAAAGTCTGAATCAGAAAAATAGATCATCATAGTTTACCTGTATAAAGTTATGTTTGCCTGTAATTATCAATCGTCTAACCTAGATCGTTTTGTTGCATACAACCCAGAAATCTTTTATTTTAATGACATTTTTTTATTGCCTTGTTTGTATAATTTAGTATTTTCAAAAATATTGAATGTTATGGTAATTTGGATCACTGCAGGTATTAAATAAAAATAATTTTTATTAGGCACTTAACAAGTCACTTCCCACATATCTACCTGCTCTTGCTATTCAATCCTATAAGTACATATCAAAACATTAATATACTATCTACAATTAAACAATAATTTGAAAATACAGATGAAGCCGATTTACCTATTTAGACAAAATACAATTATTCTGTTATTAATTGAAACACATTATTTTTTAGTGAACATAGACATGCAAAAGAACCATGAGGGTAGGACAGAGCGAGAGCAAGAATACTTTGGAATGTGCTGTGAAATACACTTAGAAAGGGGCATATGGAGAATTAAGTGTGAAAACATTTTACGATATGTATCTCATTAGTTTAGTTCACAGATTTATGTGTTCTGTGTTCAATTATGTGCTGCTATTTCAAACTTTGATAAAAAAAGTTGAATATTATTGTTGACCTTTTTAAATTGTTTATTTTACCTCATACATTTTTTTTTCTACTCTTCATACAGTATTCTGTGAAGAGTATTATAAGTTTACTTTGTCTGTCTGTCCGATGTCACGTTTTTTGTTTGCACGATAAGTCAAAACGAGAAATGATATTAACTTGAAAATTTAAAGCAAAAATCAAGCTCTATAAGGGGAGAAAACCTATTGATTTTTAACAAATCTGATTAAAAATAGGGGGTTAGGATGGGTGGAAATTAAAAAAAAAACCTAAATTAAAAACGAAAAGCGATATCAATATTAAATTTTTAGTAAAAATGAAGCTTTTATAAGAAGATAAAGCCTATTGATACTGAAAAAAATATGAATATATTGGGGAGTTAAGGGGGGGTTAAAATATAAAAAAAATCCCAACTGAAAAACTTGAAATTTTTAGCAAACATCAATCTCTAAAAGGAGAAGAAGCCCTTTCATTATAAAAAAATCTGATTAAATATGGGTGATTAAATATGGGGTATTTAAGGAGGGTTAAAATAAAAAAAAATCAAAAAGAAAAGCGATATCAACGTGAAATTTTTAGTAAAAATTAAGCTCTATAAGTAGATGAGGCCTATTGATTTTGAAAACAATTAAAAATGGGGGTTAAGGGGTTCTGTTAAACTGCAAAGAGTATCATTTAGAATGCCAGGCATTATATATCTTTATTCTAGTTTGTGTCTGTGTAATATTATGTATTGTGATAGGACCGATCTTATAAAATAAACATTTAAAACATTTTAATTCTATTTTGCTCATCTCAAAAAGGTATGCGTTGGAAATTCCAGGCTTAGTTGACAAACTATCAAATAGAGATATAAATATTTTTTCTAATTTGAAAATATAAAAGAGTCGTATGCTTTAAAATGCGTTAACAAGTTAGAATTGTTAAGTAAATTGCATTCTTCTGAGAAATTTACGCAAATTTCCCAAGAGTGGATATGTAATGATTTTTTGATTAAATAGCCACATACATAGTTAAATGCATTTTTAGTGGTCACATTTAGCTCCCTGTAGTCACATTCAGAAATCGTTATTGCCCCAACTGATTGTTTTGAAATATATTTAATTTTCATTAAGCGGAGAACTTGTTTTCCTAAGGGAAAACCGAATCCCGGGATTCCTTTCCAATGTGTGTCCCAGTGCCGCTAGTGCCTACGAGCCGCCACTGTATGTAATGCTTTTTCTAAAATATTTTATATTTTTTTATATCTGCTAAATAATTTATAATGAAACCGAGGTTTCCCACAGTTTGTAAAAAACCATAACGAAATTTTTGTTGGGAGAACGAATCGTTTTTAATTTAAAGTAATAAAGAACGAAATTCCTATTCATCTTTATGAAAAGTTTTTTCAAGAGGGTTGAAAGTTTTATTAAAGCACTACACTGTCAAAGAACAAACTTCTGAAGTACGGAAATAAGTCGAAAACAAACTGACAACACATTTTCTGATTGTTGTGTCCCTATCATCTCTTAAGATGGCAGA
Organism: Psylliodes chrysocephalus; assembly: GCA_927349885.1. Lineage (NCBI taxonomy): Eukaryota > Metazoa > Arthropoda > Insecta > Coleoptera > Chrysomelidae > Psylliodes > Psylliodes chrysocephalus. The sequence continues at coordinate 66,117,479 of OV651818.1, forward strand.
TTTTACCTTTGAGACCCGTTTTATTCATGGCATTGGCCACTCGTCGGAAATTGAGATTTTAAATGAATGGAAGTGAAAATTAGGAAATAAACTAAACGGATACAGAGATTAAGTTAAATAAATGTACAGATACAGTAAGCAGGAAAATTAAGAGAGAAAATATCGTTATATAATATTGTACTGTTAAACTATTAACATCATTTAAGTAGAGTGAATCATTCATTTTTACTAATGTGGCAATCCTTTATAAGGAAAGAAAACAATAAATCATTTAGCACAGATTTTATTTTTAATTGGCTACTAGTTTGGAACTCTATGGGCCATCAACAGGCCGAAAATTGTAAATTTACATAGTAGATACCATGATAGAGAGTATATAAGCAAAACCTTTTTTATAAATGGTTTATAAACCTGCCTCGTACTGTTATATAAAAAAAGAGGAGAGTAAGTCCTAGATCAAAAGTCCAATAACTTCTAGTTCAGAAATTGTCTGATTATGTGTTAATTCAAAAATTCTTAGGTATAAAATAAAAAGTTGAAATCATAAAAAGGGCGATTATCTTGAATTGAAATTGTAAAAGGGGGAGGGGTAAGGAATTAACTCGAGTTATAGAATGGGGGAGAGAAAGGTGGGTAGTAGTAAATAGAACCGATTCCTGATATCCTCGAGGAAGAACTATTTCATAAAGTAATAAATTAAGAGACTACCATGAATCAGTTCTATGAGCTATTAGGGTGAGAAGAATGTGGAGGAAAGAGGGTAATGTAGAGCGAAAGAGTGAGAGTGATGTGTTAGATTGGTGTGGGAGTAGAATGGAGGATGAACATAACGAAAAAATGTATATCTAGTGTTGGCACAGAGTCTTGTGTGCTTGCTCAACGAGCCAAAATTTGTGACTAGTATGATAAGGTAAAAAAATAATATTGAAAAATAATATGAATTTCAGTTTTCTTCTGGCTAATCTGGTTCGATCAGTAGGATACCTTTTCCAACCATACGTAAGTGCTTGGGATATCCCAAAGAAAGATACTTCCCTATCAGTTTATTTACTCTCCATTCTCCTCCCTCGTTTATTTCTTTTCTGGTTTCTTAAGCTTCTCTTTCACCCTTTTTTGTCCTTTTTTCCACCGTTTTTAGAATGCTTTCACCTTATCATACTAGTCCCAAATTTTGGCTTGTTGAGCAAGCACACAAGCCTCTGTACCAACACCATATATCCATTTTTTTGTTTTGTTCATCCGCTCCTACTCACATCAATCTAACACATCACTCTCACTCTCTTCCTTTACAGTATCCTCTTTCATCCACATTCTTCTCATCTTAATAGCTCATAGAACTGATTCCTGGTAGTCTTTTAATTTATTGCTTTATGAAATAGTTTTTCCTCGAAGATATAAGAAATTGGTTCTATTTACTACTACCCACCTGTCCATCCCCCCTTTCTATAACTCAAGTTAATTTTTTATATCCGTCCCCTCTACAATTTCAAGATAATCGCCCTTTTTAACATACTTAAGAATTTTTCTATTACCACATTATCGGACAATTTCTGGACTAGAACTTATTGGACATTTGATCTAGGACTTACTCTACTCTTTTTTATATAACACTACGAGGTAATTTTATAAACCATTTATAAAAAAGTTTTTGCTTATAGACTCTCCAACATGCTATCTACTATGTAACTTTTTAATTTTAGACCTGATGATGGCCCATAGATGTCGAAATTAGTAGCCAAATAAAAATAAAATTAGCTGGTAAGTGACTCAGAGTTTTCTTTCCTTATTAACATCGTCTTCATACTCGAAAATTGAAACACCGCCAGAAAGTTTGAAGATCACCAGTTAACCAATTTTTTATATATACCTCTATAACTGCGGCAAAACCTAAGTGAACCTAAGTAATAGTAATTAAGGCCATGCAAAAGAAGTGCGAAGTCTGAACAAGTCCTCTTGAAAAAAGACAACAAATAGTTATCCATCAGGTGCTGCCTCTAGTTAAGTGATTACTAATAGTTTTGCAGTTTCGCATCACCGAGTAAAAACGAATTCTTTTAAACTCCCAGACACGGGATTGGATATATTATATTTCAAAGACGGAGTTAATTCAGTTCAATTTAGTATACAGAGTGGCCCAACGAAAAGTACCCACTATAAATAACTGCGAAGGTAATAACATTCTAAAAAGGTGGTGAAATACGTCGAACTTTGATTTTAGGCGGGACACATTTTACCATACTTATATACGTCACGTCACGTCACGTCACCCCTCTAGCCTACCCAGTGACCCACTGAGTGATACCTCTTTAAAAGAAAAGAGAGAGAAACGAGAGAATATGCCTTTATTGTCTAAGATAAAATCTTGTTAACAAATAAAAAATATACAATACATAAGGAGTTAACTCTAATACACATATACAAGGCGCAAAATCAAGTACCCTATGGAATGTTGTCATGGTTTCGTTTGTAGTTGACATCTGTACGAGTTTTTCTATCAGTTGCAAAGTAGATACTTGGGAAATTCATTATGAATCGATAATATACGCCTCAAGAACATGCCGAAATTATAAAAAAATTTTATCAAAACTATTCGTCGATTATCAGAATTTTTCCTGGACGCCTTATCTCGAAAAACGCCGATATTGCATATCCGCCAAGGTCTCCCGATTTAACTGTTCCAGACTTTTGGTTAGGGGGTTATCTCAAAGATAAGGTATTTGTAAATAATCCTCGAACACTAGAAGCATTAAAAGACAATAGCCAAGAAGGAATTGACAAAATACCACCTGAAATGTTGAAGAAAGTCATGAAAAATGCTTTAAAAACAGCATTAATGCTGGGGGTGGCCATTTGGTCGATATTGTTTTTAATGTGTAACAAAACAAATTTTTAGAGTTTAAATAAATATTTGTCATTTATAGTATGACTGTTTTTTAATTAATTTTACTTTTATATAAAAAACAAATAGGGGTCTTTATTTTGAGCCACCTTGTACATATAAACTACAGACATAAACATTTTTCTTTACAAAACAACAAGAGCCAATTTAAATTTAGTAAATCTTAAAAGTGTTATTTTTTAGTTTAACCAAATAGCCTATCAGCTTTCTATACAATTCAAATTTAATTTTACTTTATAATTGGTTAGGAATTAAATGATTTTTAAAATTAATTATTTATCTTTTTCATTTGACATGCCAGTATAAGAAAACTTCAAAAATTAAAATATATTACAATTATTTTGAAAATGGTTCACAACCCGCAATCATATATATTTTTATTGGTCTAATCCAGTAAGAAGAAAAATATTTCATTTATTTTGGCCTGGATAATATATTTATATACTGAATGAGATTAATGTGGGGTAAGTGTAAACAAAAGGGTTATACTCTAGAAAGAAATATCCACGACAATCTAAATTGTTATATTACCATGGAAATAGGCTTATTTGCAAAAACCTGGGCTATTTGTATAAATTATACCATATAGGTTTTAACAAAAAAAAAAACATTAAATAATAATTACACTTTGTTCCAGAAATAATTTTTTTGAAATACATGTACACATTAAAGGATGTCCAAAAACGAAAGTTAATATTTTTTCGAGAAATTTTCAAATTTAAATATCAGGAATATTCCTTTTTTTCCTACCATTATTCTACGCTTTGCTGTGTTTAAAAACCAACAAAATAGAATAGGAATTTACCTGACATTTACCGTGCACCCACATGGATATTAGCTTAATAAAAAAAAAATCCACTCATCACAGTTCATATTTTGGACACCCAACTATTATTATTTTTAAAATTTTTAATAAGTGACAATCCTGTCAAACTAATTGTCAGCATATTTTTTTAGTTAGGTGTTGAGATTAAATATGCATTGAGATGAGCTATTTTAAAAAAAAAATTAAATTTTAATATGAAATTATTTTTAGCTATTACTTTGCTGTATCGAGAAGAAACTTTTTATAGGATTTTTTAGACATTTCTTTAAAACGTTCTGAGATATCATTGTACAAAGCGTAAATGTTATAGGTGAAATATCGTCTGAAAATAGCAGTATTATGTATTGGAGATGAGATATGGCCACAAAAACGTAGATTTAGATTATGAACTTTAGAACGATACCTTATTTTATTAAAAAGATATGGAGGAGATTTATTTAAAATAATAGAATGAAACAGATTTGCCGAGTGTAAGACTCGTCTGGATTTCATATCTAGCCAGTTTGAATCCTTGAGTTTATGTGAGACTCTGTCGAATTTCCATATTCCATATGAAAATCTTAAACAAGATTTCTGTACTCTCTGAATTCTAGTTAAGTCTGCGCTATCAAAACAGGGCCTATAGACTATATCACAAAAGTTAAAATTACTCAGAACCAGGGAATCTGTTTTTATTGAAGTTGGAAGAATATGTCGATGTGGGTAAAGTATTTTTAGATTCATATAAGCTGTTTAAATTCACTTGTTAACGTGAAGTTTAAACCTCAGGTCATTATCAATTACTAAACCTAAGTTGCGAGCAGATGAGGAAAATGATAATATATTTCCATCAATTAGAATCTGCATTTCATTGTGTAGTTGATGTCGTTATTTACCAAATAACAATACTATACTTTTAAGAGAATTAATATTAAGTTGATGAATATTTAAAAATCTAACTAGTCTGTCAAGATCTTCATTAGTATGATTACTGACTTATAAAGCATCATCATGATCGAAAGAAAATTTAATTTGAGTATCATTTGCATAAAAGAATGGCTTACCATTCTTAATGCTATTCCCAAAGTTGGAGGTATATAGTGAAAATAATAAAGGCCCAAATATTGATCCCTGAGGAACTCCACAGGAAATCTGCTTAGTATTTGATGAACCTGCATCAGTAACTACAAATTGCTTCCTGTTATCAAGGTAGCTATTAAATAGTCTAATAACATCATTAGATCAACGAATAAAATGTAATATTGAGAGTAAAATTGTATGATTAATAGTATCAAATGCTTTGGAATAATCGAGCATAACAAGTGCTGCTGTTTTTTTAGTATCAATGTCTCTGAAGAGATCATCAGTGACATCAAATTTTAATGATGAGTATTAAAATCAAAGTCATAAAAGTGGCCGTAGACGCGTAAACAGAGTGCTTGTCCTCCACGCGAAAAGCCAGGGATCGATTCTCGGCTGGCAATTAATATTTTTTTTATATTTATTTTATTTTAAAGAACAGTAAAATTCATAAATGCAATATGGCCATCATATCCACTCTTGTTGCACAATAGTAGTTTGAATAGAAGTTGGGTGACCAAAATATGAACTGTGATTGGTGGATTTAATTTTTTACAGCGTTCTCACTATTTAGAATGGATATGAAATATATTCGTTCAGTTGAAAGCAATAGCATACTTTTTCGTTTTGTAATCTGTGCGTAGATAAGCTAATATCCATCTGGGTGTAGAAAAATATATTTTTAATCGTTCATTCATGTCTTGTGACCAAGCCTAATAATATCAAATTGCTAAGTTAGACCCCCTACACTCTTTAAAAAAAAAAACAAGTCAAATTCATTGAAAATTTCCAGTTAGATTCATAACGTATGTTGACCCTGCGTATCCTGACACGGCATGTCTCAAATCAACAAATCTAACCTATAATATTAGTTATAGCACATTTAAACATGAAACACATTTAATATATTTTTTATAAAATATCAAGCCGCTTTTGGCGTTATTCCTCTAACAAAAAAAAATAGTTTTAAGGTAAAAGCTTTTAACCATTTAATGTTGTCGAGTTTATATACTCCAACTCGCTTTACTCATAAGATTGTTCAAAGTCAAAAAAAAGAAAGTGTATTGTTTGCCTCGACCAAATGTAATGATATTATCCAACTGTTGTGTTGTTATCCTGCCGTAACCTGCAGCTATAGTAGGTAAACGTACGAATAAAAGGCGTCACTAGAAAACAATTTTTAGCTTTGTCAGAGCCCTTGAACACTTGCATACCTACCTTTTTGACCAAATTTTATCATTAGAAGTGACCCTAGCGCTTTACAGATATTTAAAACTTGTTTTCTTTTAAAAAATCTAAAGGACAAGTTGCTTATTAGATAGAAGACTGCAATAATATAACTTCGAGTGCATCAAAGAGGCCGTCTCCATAGCAACGCAGACATTCTTTCCAGGTGACCATGTTTAGATAGACAATACCGGTACTGTAAAAAGCTCGAAGAAAGAGATGAGCCGGTTGAAGAAGTTAGGTTTCATCAAGCCAGAGGATGAAGAAGACGAAATTAGCCTTGAAAGTTCAAAATATACTAAAAGAAAAGATAACGATTTGAAGGTTCTTCGAGGATAGCTAAAAAATGGAGTCAGACCTACTTGGCAAGTAGTTCACCCCAATGCTTTCGGTAATTGCTAACACAGTATAATTTTTATCTATAACTAAACTTTAGAAGTACAATCTCCATCATATATCATTTTCGTGGATGAAAGTATTTTCCACTCCTAATAATTTTTCATGTTAATTGGGAACTTTCGTAATACATACTAACAGAACAATTTAACTAACCAATCACAAACTTACAACTCATCATATTCTTCCTAAAAAAGAAGGAAAGTGTTGTAGTATCATAACTACAACTTTATACTTTTCCATTTTAATCTCGACAAATTCATTTCAAAGTTTGAATACACAACTGAGGCATTTCACAGTTTCCTTGGTAGAAAGTTTGAATTACTTATTTAAAAAAGTTGTACAAACAAGTTGTTTACTGCTAGTTATTTTTTACCCGCCACTGAGTCGAAGCATCAGGTAGGTGTTGCGTTTCCCAATCGATGCTACTCTGGGGAAATCACTAAACAGGACGCTACAGGTCCCCCTGCTTCTCATTGCCACTCTGTCAACGATCCCGTCCGTCCTTCAGCCATATTCCTTCTAGACTTAGTTAGCCGTCTAATTACTCCCGAAAGCTCGCTTCTACTCTATTAAATCTACATCACAAAAATTCACCTTGGACGCTTTACAGGCACGATAGTGCTACTAAGTGTAGCGATGCTTTTTTCGTCCAAGATGAACAGGATATATAAGTTCGAGCCAGGAGAAAATTGCCAGCTGAAACTTAATGTACATATTAACATACTTTAGAGAAAAAACGGGAGCCAGCGAGATTTAAAACTTGTTTTCTCTTAAAAGATGGTAGATATAAAAAATGCATTAGAGTTTTGTAGATTTCTGCTTTTAGCCTTTCAAAGTGTAATGTAAAACTAGAAAATGGTATACAGTATATTAACTAGAATTATTATAATACATTCTATCACACTACATGCTTTTAAGTGTCCAATCATAACTCGCTATTCCGATAAAATAATGACGCAAGTGCAAAATTATAACAATTTGACTTTAACATGTCATTTGCTTCCAAAGTAATCTCTCTATCCGGTATAATAACGTCGTAATTTTATATTCAGTCGCGGCTACTAGATGGTAGTTGTGTCAGTTCTCAAATATTTACATTTGCCCCTGCATTTTTGGATAAATAATGATTGTATTAGTTGTGTCTTTGCCATGGTTGTGTATGAAAATTTACTGGAGACGTTACTAACTCGGTGTTTAAGTGACGTACCTGCTATTTACAATAAGTTGTGTGTGATTTATGTGCCCAAAGTTGGAATTAATAATATTAGCTTTTCGTCTCTCCTGAAAAATTGTTTTACCGGAACAGCGAAGTTAAACAACAAGCGACGTATTCCCAAGTAACACTTTTATTTATGATTCCACACATAGTTTTTAAATCAGATTCCAATATGATTTTCAATTATGGTTTTTAATTCAAGTTTTTTAGCGCAAAAATCTGGCAATGATACAAAAAAACCAAACTAATATGGAAAAAACAATTAGCGATGACGAGGAAAAATTGAGACAATATATAGACATATTGATATGAAAATTATTTTGTTTAGTTATAAATTATGTATATAATTTTGATGAAATATAAAAATTTTTGTTATGACAAATCAATTTTGTAATGTACTAAAAAAAAATTTTTAACTCGCCCAATAACTTAACTCTTACTGGTTACTCTCAGGGTCCGTAGGTTCAACACAAATGTAATGATTTGGACTTTAGTTAGTAGGAAAATTCTTACCTCCAAGTTTAATTGATCTACTCGAAAATTCCCTCAACGTTTGGTGATTTTACATACAATAATTTTGAAACTAAAAAAAATTAAAATATTAATTCAGTAACTATACTAAAGGTTTCTTTCTTTTGCTTCTTATTCTTGTATTCGTCGACTTCCTACTATTTACGCCTCACTGTTTAATTTCCTTTTTTCCCTTGTACCCTATTTGCACCTCACTGCTTATTTTGCTTTTTCCTCTGTACCCTCTAAATCTGTTTCTGTCCTGGTGCTCTACCTGACTCTTTCTCCTTTACTGCTTTTAATAACAAAAATGTACCTTACTTTCCTTTTTAAATTGTTTTATTTATGTTTCAACTGACAATATCCTATACATATTCCATTCTTATAATATTTTTTTTATTCAATAATCCATTTTAATATACAATCCCAACTTTCCAAATTTTGATGTGACAATTTCTTAAAAATTTTTTGACAATTCCCCTCATTCTCTCTCTGACAATCCATAGTCGGCATCCTGATTTCTTTCTTAAAAATTAATTTTTCCAGGACCGACCTTACTCATCAAACGTTGATTATCAAATTATAAATTTGAAAACCACAACATGTAATACTTCTAATTTTGAATTAAAATATCATATCAAAAATCCCCCAAATTTCGTATATACTAAATTTATTTTCATAATAAATTTGCAAATACGAAATTTTAAATTTATTATAAATATTTAAATCTAAACAAATTTTCCTTCCTTACTCAATCCAAATCATCGCTATCAGTTAACATTTCAATAACTACCCAAACAAAATTAAACCATATTTAACATCAACAATCCAATTCATGGAAACAAGGATAAATACAATTAACCCAATTTAAAACTATAATAAATTAACTCTGTTCCAAAATTTTTAACTACAACTATATAATGAAATTAAATGACTAACTTAACTCATAAGAAAACTCACTTTTCATACCAAATGTATCCCAATTTTTTATATTTGTATTCAAATTATATCATTTCTTTTAATAGTTTGTTCAAAATTTTCTCTGTTCTTGTCCTCTTTATATTCATAATGCGCTCTATTTACAATTAATTACTTTCAATCCAATTTCATACATTCTTCACACTATTTCTCTTTATAATTCTATTTAATATTTCCTAATAATATTTATTATAAATCATCAACTTATCTTTATACATAATATATTTCATAATTCACATATTTTATAATACACATATTTCATATTACACCTATTTCACAATACACATATTTCATTTATTCTCCTTTTACTTAAACCATTTTCTTTCATCACCTTTTTACTTTATACTCTATCAATTCCATTCTTTTAAATAATCTCTTCTTGAACACATTTTTTTTTTTATATTCTATTCTTCATTAATATTCTATTTCTTCTTCATTTGAATACATTTCTCTTTTATTTATATTCTATTCTTCTTTAATCTATTTGTTCTTCATTGGAATACATTATTTCTCTTTTATTTTAAATATCTCTAATCAGTCTCCTATTTTTATTTTTAAATTTTGTTTGCTAAATATTCTTTATATTACTTCTTTAGTGAGCTGTTAAAATATCCTATATTCAATATAATATTATTTCCTATTTCCAATTCGTTTACCATATTCTAACCTTATTTTGATCAAGTTTTTCCGTCCGTCTATTTAAATTTATTTCTTTTCTTTGACTTTTGTCCTTACTCTTTCTTTCTCCGATAATCTTCTATTTTTCATTATCTTTATCAATTCCTGTCTATATTTCATTTTAATTTTCCTCTTCCATACATTTTTACTTTTTTGTTTAGCACTGAATTTATTGTTTATGCTTTTAGATTTCTTATTCCTTATTATGTTTTGTTTCTTATATTTCTTTATCTTTTTAATTATTTCTTTCTTTAATAATCCTTCTACATTTATTTTCATTTTACCTTCCTTGTGCCTTCTATTATCTTCTTTGATTATTTTTCTAATTTCCTCATGTTTGGATTTGTAGATTTTGGAATCACTTTGTATTCTATCGATTTAGTTAGTTACGGTGGTCTGACAATTAATGTCAGATAATAACAAAAAATTATTACATCTTGTCTGCTATTCTTGAATGATCCAAAAAGTTATCCTGTACTTTAAAGAATAAATAGTTGGACTAACCAGCATCTTTAATTGATATTTAGGGGCATTAGCCATTACATTGGTCCTTCGAGCCGGATACTGATTCACTGGAAGTAATCAGAAAATTGGATTTTTTGGATAGACCTCCATACTGTTAATGTTTTCTATCGTTTTGGGGAAGACTAGCAATGGACAAGTGGGTTTCTAAATTGGGAATTGGTGAGAAACTACTTGGAAAATGCACACGTCTTAGGTAGAAGAATACATACAGATAGAAGCGGTACAGGTATTTGGATAAAGCAGTTCTAGCATTGTTTTATAGTTTCGGGTACAAGTTTGATAAGTCTTCATTAGTTTTATAAAATATCTATAAAAATGGCTGAAGGTGACAGTCAGATGTCTCCTCAAGAGTTAGTTGCTTTGAAGGAATTAAAAAATAAAAGAAAATTTATAAAGGGTCAACTTACTCGAATTGAAACATTTATTAATAATTTCACTGTTGATAAAGGGGAACAAATTCCTACTAGGTTAAAATTATGCGAGGAGTTTTGGGAAAGATTCGAAGATATTCAGTTTCAAATAGAGCAAATTGATACATCTGACAATGAATTAGCGGAAAGGGACATCTTCATGGATAAATATTGCGAGGTGGCAAGTAGTTTACATAAGTTAAATGGAATGTCAGCTAGTTATAGTAGAAACAATAGAATATCTAGTTTGGGTGTAAATGATATAAATGATACAAAATTTTTGTTTTTCCGTTATTTTGTTTATTTATACATACTTCTTCAATTTCTATTCCTATCTCTTCTATTTCTTGACTACAATCTTTTTCTTCAATTTTTTGTTCGACTATTTCTTTCTTTATTTCTGTCTCTTTTATTTTTTTAATTTTTTGTTCTTGTAAATCTTCTACTTCTATTATTCTTCCAATCATTTCTATTCTTGTTTCTTCTCTAATTTCTTCTGACGTATCATTTATAAAAATGGTCATCTCCTCCTTCTCTTCTTTTCTCTTATCTTCTATTTCTTTTATTAAGTCTTCCAATTTCATTTCCACCTTCTCTATTTCACTTTTGATATCTTGTTTTATGTTTTTCTCCATTTTCTCAATTTTCTTTATAATTTCTTCTCTTTCTTCTTTATCATTTCTTCTATTTTCTTCCATTTTTTTTATTCATTTCGTCCATTTTTTTATTTATTGCTTCTCTATCTTCTGACCTTTCTTGTTTTCTTTCTTCTTTATCTTCTAACCTTTCTTCTTTTCTTTCTTCTTTATCATCTCTTCTATTTTCATCCATTTTTTTATTGATTTCTTCTTTATTTTCATTCATTTGTTTTTTCATTTCTATTAACATTTGAATTACTGTCTTTTCTTCGTCCTTTTTCTCTACTGCTCTGATCCTTATTGACTCCTCTTTTTCTTCTTCCAAGCTTATGGCTTCGTCATTTCGATTTTCAATCTCAAGTCTATCGTTTCTTCTTACTACTTCTGTTTCTCCTAATAATTCTTCACCTTCTCCTATTCTTTTTCCCCCTCTCAAATCCATGGCAAAATGTATTTCCCGCTATTTAATTTATTTATGAGAAATTTAAATTTAATGTATATAAATTTAAAATAATTTAATATACTACCTTTTATTGTACGCCAATGCCAATTTTCAAAGAAAGATTCAGCAATACAGAGACTGACTAAACAATTGCAGGAAATGCAATTATGAATACAACAAATGGAAATGATGTTAGGTATGCAAAAACAATAACAACAGCATATTGAAACAGACTCAGCAGAAGAAATAGTCAAAAAAGAAGCACAGAAAGCTTTTAAAGTTGATAAGAAAACTATCCAGAGCCAATAACATAAAATAGTTAAGGAGGCCTTATATGCTACGATTTTTGTGAGATTTTAACTATACAGTCACAGCCACCTAAAACTATTAGGACTCTATGCTACAGTCCATCGATTTAGTCCATAATACAACGTGAAGTGCTCGATCTGACTTACATCTGGCCTCTCCTGTTTTGTCCTTTTTTGTCTAATGTGAAGATGAAGAGTAAAATGAGCTGATTAAATCTTGGCTTTAGATAAGAACTGTTCGGTTTGGCCTGCAGATCATATCGGAGCGTGTAGGGCCTCCAATTATTCTTCGTGTCCGAAATGTAAGGAGTTTTGTTCAATAATAGGAACGTAATTTATTTCTGGATCTCTAATGAACTATATTATATCGTGTTATGTGAGCCATTTCATTATTCAGTCATGCTCTAACCCTACAAGTCCCTCTTTGTCTTATTTGGCCTTTGAGACTCAACTTGTCCGATTATTATACATAATTAAACCCCTTAAGACCAAACCTATGGGATGACTATGGTGGAGACACTTTCGCGAACATTCCAGGGTCAACGAGATACTATTTCTAGAACGTGATAACGTTTCTGGTACATACTGGCAATTTTGGTGGGGGAGCATTCTAGACCACCAATTTGGATATAAATTGGTAGAGGAGAGCCATCAGAATCAGTATTATATGAAGAGTGAAGATAAATAGTAATCAGTGATATATAGACAGCTGACAATAAAGTATTGGACTGTGAATATAAATAGTGAACGATTCAAAGACATTAGAAATATATATAAATTAGAAATAGTTGTGTTATAAAATAAATAAGTGTTTAAATAAATTATTAATAAATAAACTGTTGTTTGAAAATAAACAAACATCACAATAGTAACAAACTAAACGAGAATATCACATTATTCATGTTTATTTTATTTATTATAAAGTCGGCCAAAAAACATTAAATGTTTATTAATGAAGTTTATATCGCTATGCTAAAGCAATACTAGAACAATTTAAAAATATGTGGATTTAGAGTTGTCCATATTATTATGATGTAAAAAAATATCTTTTTGTACAACTGTTAAAAAAACTTGACATTTCTGCATCTCTATTGATGCGTAAATATTTACTTTTTTTCACCGTGAAAATAATTCACAAAATAAACATGAATTATTACTTTTTGAAGGATTTATTTTTAAGAGTCAATTATTAATTGAATATTCATTATAAAACAATTTCATTTACGCTGTTGCTAGGTATACGCTAAAGTGTACACAAATCAAAAAATTATATACACGCGAAATGTCATATTGCTGTGGTGGGAGGTGTTTGTGTGAATGCATGTTGTTTGTTTCATTTACGCCGTGACTAGCAGCTAGCAGTAGTATTTTATAAACCTTAGAAGCAAATTTCACATACATGAACAAATAATAATAATACCGTGACAACAAGAAAAGGAAACAACGAATTCTCATAGGGTGGCGGCTTCGCCGCCACCAGAAAATTTCAATCCATACCTGGCTACGCCGACTGGCATGGACACAGCTCACCTACTCTGTCAAGACGTTTCACGTGTATATAACTTTTTGAATTGCGTACAAGTTAGCGTGTACCTAGATACTGTGTTTCATTTATTGGAATAATAATTGATAGTCGTTTAAAAGCGATAACTTGTCGGGACAAAAAAACACGTCAAAATGTATTGGAGGTATTTATTTTTAATATATTTCAGACGATGTAAATTCACATTGACAGTTGTACAAAAATGTTGTTTGTATTTCGTGTACAAAATTCGTGTTTTAGTGGCACATTCGAGAGAATTAACACTCTCATGTGCCATTAAAAAAACACACATTTTACGCACTTAATACAAAAATAACTATTCTGACTGGTGCTAGAGCCAGGTATAAAAACAATCATTTATTTGAGCACAGTTCCATTATAAACATTTTAATTAGTTTTTAAGTCGAAATGTCTTTTTCAGTTTGATGTGTGATTCATTATTCTACACCTTTGTTTGTGAAATAGGATATTCTAAGGTGTCCAACTGTTTCCTCTAATTATCTAAGAGTATAGAACAATACACAGATACTTTTAACAAAAAAGAGATATACTTTTAATTAAACAAACAATTAGACAATTCAATAGCACGTTAACTTAGAGCAGAAATCTATAAAACGGTGTTTGAATGGGTTTTTACTAGAACAAGGACATCTTACAAAATAATTATTAAAAGTCGACACCTAATTACATGCACGGTAATATATATTTTAAAAATAACAACGAACTACAAAAAAAGACATAAATTTAAGAAATAAAAAATTAAGTACAATTATGACATTAAAAGTTAATTTTCTCGAAATTACTTTTTTTAAGGTGTCCCAGTACCTACCTATATTTTAGGAACAGAATTATTTTTTTTTGCAGTCTTCTGTTAACAACGATTCCACAAACTTTTTAAATATTATTTAAACAGCCTTCTCAAAAATATAATTAAGACTTCTGCTCCAACATAAAATTTTTATTCTTTAATAATTTACAGCTATGTAAGAAGAAAGTTTAACAAGGCCTTACCAGACCCAAAATATCAAAATGTTACCAACCAATTGATGGTTCTCATGGTTTCCATTGTGAAATTCTCCTAGAAACTCTTGAAAGGAAAGTGGCAGAGACAACAGAAGAAGGCAAAAAAGTCTTTTGCAAAATAAAAACAAGAAATGTGTTTAAGAATCTAATTATTATTTAAGAGGGGGAAAATGTCAGATTAGTTGTGTTACCAGGGACCATCAACTCTTTAAAATTTACCTACCTGAAATGTGTTACTTTCATTGGTTCTATTTGAATATGAATTAATTTATTTCATTTTATCCGTTTGTTGTATTTTCAAATTGATTTTGATATTAATATTATCTATTTCAATTTTATTCGCATATATGTTTTTTCATTCAAATCAACGTTTATCAGCTTATTAAATAAAATGAATTGACGTTGTTTTATTATATGCTGGCATAAATGATTAATTTTATTTCCTTTGAAAATGGATTTCGAAACTAAAGCTGAAACGGTGGCGAGAATAAAAAATTAGATGAGAATGACGATATTTACTAGAAATTTCAACTACGTTCTCTACTTTTTTTTAGCCTACCTACACTTGACCCAGTAAGATCCATCTTCCCTCCAGCATTACATTCTTAAGATTTACAGAGAAACCGCTGAGTACTCTTTCACATATCCGGACTTTCTTTGACGAGGACTATCCACATACCACCACTTTACATTATCAACCTTATTTGTTATCCCAAGCAATTTAAATGTATTCGTTATTGCTCATTCTCACCTCTAGATTTCCTATCCATTTTTCTTCTTTTTAGTTTGTATATTATACTCTATTTTTCCGTTTTCACATCTTTAATTCTACAATATGGATCCATTTTAGTGATTTATACATACTGTCCAATATTTAATTTTAAACGTAAGTGACCAACCATCTCTTATATTGCGCCGATTTTCCAGTGATGTTGGCTGGGTGGAATTAATTTTAGTTTTTAAGTGGTCCCATAAAAAATCTAACGGGATTAGATTCGGAGACCGTAGGGGTTACTAAATACTACCTCTTCTTTCGATCCATTGACAGGGAAACGTTTGATTTAAATTCTGACCGTCGTGATGAAATATTAAGTTGTTTACTATGTACTGATCGTCTTTCTCAATCAACTCTAGTAATGTTGAATAAATGGCGTTTTCTAATAATTCCAAATACATATCTGCCGTTAAAGTTCTAGGTAAAAAAGTTATACGGTTGCCAAAAATGCCAGCCCAAATATTCAGTTTTTCTGAAAGTTGCGTATGCACTTCATGAAATAATCTGAGATTTGAATCGGATCAATAACGACAGTTGTGACGATTTACCGTACCACTTAGCAAAAAAATGCATAAGTCAGAAAAACTCACGTTAAAAAGAAAGTGCTGATCGTTTATTGTCCATTACAATTTTAATTTCACAAAATTGTAATCGCCTATCAAAATCGTCATCGTTAAGTTCTTGTATCAGATGTATTTTGTAGGGATGAAACTTGAGTTTTTTCAATATCTTTATTTTTCAAAAGACAATAATTACAATTGTATAAAATTCGTTAATATATACATATAATTAAAATGGAAAAAAAATATGAGAAAAAAAAATACATAAAACATAAGGTTAAATCTGAATAAAAACATAAAATTAAATTAAAAATACTAAATACAATCACGCTATAATACTAAACAGATTAAAATACTAAAAATATAAAAAAACAGCTAAAAAATAAAAACATTTTTGCAGGAGATACATTTCCAAATTATTTTTAAAAATTTTATTATTTGCACATTTTTTTTATTTCAATTGAGAGTTATTGAACAATTTTGGACCCAGAAAATTAGGTGCGTTGGAACTAATGTGCAACCTTGCATAAGGCACGTGCACTTCATCAACTTGTCTTGTTTGATAACTATGAACATCTCTGTTAGTCATAAAACAATTTTTGTTTTTAAGATGTACACGCAAATTTCAAAAATGTACATACATGGAAGTGGGAGTATTCCATAGTTTTTAAAATATGGTTTACAGGACACGATTTGTGAAATGTTTGCTATACATCGTATTACTCGCTTTTGTGCAGTGAAAAAATTAGAAGCATCTGTAGAATTACCCCAGATACATACTCCATATTGTCACGCTTCGTATAAATTCACATTTTTTCATAATTAACATGTGTAATAATTATAATAATATTAGTGAACAGTTGGATATATTTAATTGCAGTGTTAAAAACATAAAAACACATTGTTTAAAATAATTTTGAATTTATTTACTGTAATTTTAGATTAATTATCTATATGCCTTTTGTTAAACTGTTTTCTTTCAAATGTACTCCTGTTCTGTAATTGGGTTTAACCTGTTGAACAATGTATAAATAAATAAATAAATAAATAAATAAATAAATAAATAAATAAATAAATAATTCTAATTAATTATTTAAATAACATCCTGTATATAAACCTTTGTTTAATTATGTCGACAATTTGTTTTAAATTGCAATCATGTGCAAGTTTGATTATTTAAATAATTATTAAATATAAATAAAATAATAATAAACTAACAAATGAACTTATAAAAGGTAATTTGAGGTCAGATAGGGGATTCTCCGCGTGGCTAGGCCGCATGTTGGTCGCGAGGGTTTAGAGCCGTTTTTTGTATTTTGAATCGCGGTAGTCTTTAAGAGTTGTGACGTGTGCCCCAAATATTAACGGAGTTGTTAAGTTAATACTTTATTATATTGAGCCCCATACTTGTGTGTGTGTGTGTCTAGTTAGGACCTATTTTGTACAATTATTTTATTTATAATATTATACTTGTTTTGAGAACACTTTGTTTCCTCCAGCCCTTTAACAGAGACGTATTAGCTCTTATTTCAAAAGTAGAATCTTTGTACAGTTAAGGGCTACGAAGCCAAGTTTAAGGCAATATAGAGTTCTTACGTTATGTATGCTCAGAGTGTCATATCTTGTTATTCAACTCCCGGGACATAGATAGCCCCTTAATTATTAAAAACACGTAAATCGTAGCATATTTTTATTAAGAACACGCATAACGTGACAATATGTAAGTCGAGAGTCGACTTGAGCAAAGTAAACACTAAATTGATGAGATTGCAGCACCTCTCGTAAATTAATAAAAAGATATTTTAGCGAATTCATTTTTTCCTACAAGTTTACTGCAATGATACTTCCAATTACGAAATTCATCAATATGAAGTTAAGAAAACGAACGCTTTTGCGTGTACTATCAATACTTGAATTACCTATATAAACGCTAAAATCATCTAGAATATACTGCCTAAAACAAGGCGTCAAACACAGTCCAGGTTTTTTCTGGCATGTTGGACAACAATAAATGGAATTTTTCCTTTGCTTGTTCGTATTCCAACACACTTGGCAGCGACGTCTTTTGGTTTTACCGTTGGCGCCCTTTTCGTACATTTCAGGTAAATAAAAAATTTTTAATTTTTGAAGTGGTTGTGGAAATGGTTGTGGAAATGGACCCAACAAATTTTCAATAACCGAGAGCCTATATTTATGCAAATCAATTTGTTTATTGATAGCTTCTTTATATTGATGATGGGAGGCAACCAGCATCATCTGGAAAATATGGATTTCTAACTTTTTTGTACCAAATAATTCTTCAATGCTCGCAGGAGTAATATGCAATTATTTGGTCGCCGTGGTCTACACCTGACAAACTGGTTGTATCTGTTTATAAGTTTAGGTTTTTGCTTCACTTGGTTTCGCCGAGTTGTGACTTCTTGTAGCTGGCTACCATATTCACTGGAAATTGCCAAAATGTATCTTTTGTCCTTCCATTTCAACACACAGATCCCTTTTTCATTATACATAATAACTAGTTCTTCTTTTTTAAGTTTTTTACTGACAACTTTCGATGGATTGCCTTTACGATTCAGTCTAAGGGTTCCAGTAACATACGTTTTGTTTTCTAAAAGCTGTTCAGTCAGACTGACACTATTATAAAAATTATCCATATAAATGGAATGCCCAAAGCCTAATATTTCGCGCAAAAGAAGCATAACGACTTTCTCTGTATATTGCTGACCACCTACTAGAGGATCAGATGATCCAGAATATACTTGTATTTTTAGTGGTAATCCACTTATGACGCTTCCCCTTTATGTATTGTCGAAATTTAAGCCTACCACGCCAAAGAACCATTGATTCGTCCAGTGATAACTCTTTTATTGGAGAATAAATTGTTTGCATTCTTGAAAATCAACTAAAGGTTGTATTTTACCAATCTGGGTTCGTGGTGGTGTAATAATTGGCATTATTATTATTTGAAAAATATAAAGAATTTACCAAAAATTCTAAATTAGTATTTTAAAGTTTTAAATTAAAAATTAAAAAAGAAGACACGTAAATTTTGGTTTATATAGAGAAGAGACAGAAAGAAAGACTCTCACTCGAGTGCGGACTAAGGTTCAGAACTTTCGCCGAGGGCGAAAGCTCTGTCGTAGAGTAAAGTTTTTGTGCAGCGATTTGTGATTTATGGATAAATATCTTTAACTTATTTTTAAAGTGTTTTGTTTTATAGTAATTAATTGATTTACATATAAATACCAATTTTACATTTTCGTTCCGATTATTATATTTATCTTGTACATGTTTTTATATTATTATGTAGTTAAAGTTTTGTAATGCTTTATTCCCTAAATGTAATTCTATTCATTCTTTCTTAAGATTATTAGTCAAATTTTGAATTGAATTTGAAGATGAAGTTGCAACAGTTTGAGGAGGAAAAGCGGTTGTAGGAGAAGTCGATGAAGTTGGTGCAGCGGAAGAGGACACGAGGGTTATCGGTAAGATCCGCCTGGCAGCTGTCGCAAGTATTTCATCGTCGTCTGAATCGCTATTAGTTTCACTTTCATCCACATAATCTGGATCGTCCTTGCTTTCATTAAGAAACGGATCTTTTTCGTCTTCATCTTGCCCTACAATGACACTGTCATTAGGAAACGGTTCATCTTCGCCTGCAGCTTTCTCCAAAATGGCACGCAACTCCTCTTGTAGCTCCTTCTCCGCCAAAACTTTTTCTTCATATGGGTCATATCTATTCCGTTTTTTGGGTGATTCATCTATTCTAGACTACCCAGGTTGTTGGTTCATGCCTGTAATATAGAAAAAAAAAACACAGCTCAGAAAAAAAAATAGATTTATTATTACGCATATGCATTTACTGTGTGCCCTTAGATGCGCTAAACGCGGCCAAACAACTTGCAGCACGTGCAAATTATGAAAACTATGTAATATCATGTGTATATTTCGTTTTTTAATTAACTAACAATATACAAAACAATGTACTTACTAACGAAATGCTTGCAAATACAGTTAAATTGATTTAAAATTTAGCAGTACACCAGAGCAACAAAAAACACGTCAGTAACGAACCAACACTGCGGCGCTACTGCTGAACATGTGCCAAACGCACTACCTAAAGCGGGGTTTTCCTAGCAACGCACATTTTACGCGGCGTAGAACGTAATTCGGTTGGCGTAAAACGCTCAGGACATGTCTAATGAAAATCAAATGGAGTCGTTTTCCTACAGGGCGCAAAAACGACTTGCGTCGCGTAATACGATCGACGCAACGGGACGACTGCTCGGAGAGCAGTCTATATAGTCGTACGCTGCGTCTTAAAAGGAATGTGCTCCTAATTTGTAAAAAAATGACTTCACAAAAACAACACATTCGTTTTTGTGCTACTGAGGACGAACAATTAATTAAAGTCGTTAGTGGTTATCCTATTATTAGGGATATGAAACTGAAGGAATTTAAAAATGTAGTGAAAAAGGACAAAATTTGAAATGAAATGGACAAAATGTTAAACAAATAAGGTAATTTTTATTGTTTTTTGTACGATTTATTTTGCAATTATATCTGGATGGTGTGGAAGATGAGCGAGAGTAAGTAAAATATATTCTTACGAAGCGATTTTTTAACAATATATTGTTTTGTCTCAGAAGTCAATCAAATATACAATCGCCCGAAATTGACATAACTAATGAAGATCAGGACGAGCCGCATAATAGTTGTACGGCCGGTGATGAACAAGAGAGAACTGAAACTGATGATACTTCCGAAGAACAACTCATTGAAAATAAACTTAAAAGGAAAAGAGAAATGTCCGGGTTTTCTAAATCTGATAAAGATAAGCCTGAGGTTTCAAGTTTATTCAGTCCTTCAACAAAGAGAAATAGACCAAATGACACACTATTAAAATTATTACAAAACAAGGAGCAGGAGAGACAACAACTCGGGAAATAGGTTGACAAATTAATGGAGTTCAGTGAAGAAAACGAAATTGATCTTCTTTTGAAAAGCCTAGCTGCTACGGTTAAAAAATGTCAGCCTGATGATGTAATCGAGGCTTAGATGAAAATTTTTAATGTGGTAACAGACATTGAACTAAGAAATCAGAAAGCAAGAACAAGCAGGATGTCTTCCTTTAATGAAAGTTACACTCGACCTAGCTCAGCATTATCTTCTCACTGGTCCTCTCACACATATGTAGACCATTCATCTGTTTCCAATACGTCCCTGGCTTCACTCATACCGAATATGATTTTATCTGAAAATGCACTATATGCGAATTCATTCTATGAATTATGAACATTATCTATATCTAAATAAAAAGTATTTTTGAAAAATGTATGGCTTTGAAAAATAAATATTTGATTATTTGAAAACAAATGTATTATTTACCTCAACGTTAGTGCAAGCTTTTCAGCTGGCGAAATAGGGTGTCGCACACGATTACATGGTTCCATATTTAAATCTTCTTTAACAAGATCGAGGAGAAACGAGAATTGCTGCCTTGTAACTCGAAAATATGCTGTAAATTTTACTTCGTCGTCGAGCAGGTGTCTATGGATAAATAATTTAAACGCTCCTTCGCTGCTTCTGTTTTGAAATAATTGATCAGTAGAATTTCTAGTGCTATTATGAATCGTGGTTATAATGTCAATTTCTTCTTGCAAAATTTCATCTTGCAGTATTAAAAATGCCAAAGCTAATTTCTTTTTATAATTATTTGACCCACTCATCGCGATGATCAGGACGCAACTGACAATCCTAGGAAAACACTTTTACGCAACGCGTTGGATGTTGCGTTGCGTCGGCCGTATTACGTTCTACGCTACGTAAAATGTGCGTTGCTAGGAAAACGCCGCTTAAGGGCAAAGACACACGACGCTCATTTAAGACGAGCGGCGGCCGCTCGTCGGCCGAGCGTACACAGTGGCACTTTTACAATTCATACTTACGCACACACGAAACAAAAAATCAATTTGAGTTCAAGCGGCACGCTTCGGCAAGGTTTCGGCACATCGTTTGGATGATGTGCCGCTCGTCGACTTTCGTCGAAGCTTTCCCTGTCGTCTATTGGAATTACATGTAAACGCACAGACGATGGCTGTTTCTATAAGCTAAGAAGTCATTGCGCGATTGACAAACTTGTTTAAAATGGCTGAGACTGTTGATATGGAAAAATTAATAAATGAAATACAAAAAAGACCCGCCATATGGAATATGAAAACAGTTGAATATTCTAATAAAACCAAAAAAAGAAATGCGTGGGAAGAAATAATAAATATATTTTCCAATGAAAGTGCTACAAACGAAGAAAAAAAGATACTTGGTAAGTTTGTTATAAATATTAAAAAAAAGTAAATATATCAAATGTCGTTGTTGTCGTGACGAAACTTCTTAAAAAAAATTCCAAAAGCATTAAAAACGTTGTAAGATTTACCATTTACCAAGTATTCCTTAAAATCACTTAAATGGATTCGCTAAATCGTAGATAAGAAATTTTACAGAGTGGCATAAAAATCTAAATTTCAAAAAAATTGTTAGGTACATAGAAGGTGTCGTTACAACAACGATATTTCACAAAAAAATTTTACAAACAATAATGAAGTTGCGACGCAAATAAATTAAAATAACTATTAATAATATATTAAATATATTTATCCTGCCAATCTAAAGGTGCAACATTTACAAAATAATTTTTAAATAAATCTCTATTGTCAAGTGCTCTTGGGTTTCCTCTACTTTTTACATCTTTATTAAAGTTACCAAATGCTGATGATGAAGGATTTGAACAATCATGAGTAGCATTTCCGTCTCTTTTTCTAACAAAATTATGAAGTAGCTTTGATAATTTTCTCTGCTAAATCTATATCAACATTTAGTGGCCTATGGAAAATCCTCCATTTATTAGCTAAAATGCCAAAGGAAGACTCAATGTACCGTCGTGCTCTTGAGAGCCTATAGTTGAAAATTAATTTTTCCCGAGATAAGTTTTTACCACCGTATGGTCTTAATAAATTTTCAGACAGAGGAAAAGCCTCATCTCCAACTATTACAAATGGATATTTAATATTATCACTTCCGATTAGTGTTGGACAAGGAATTTTAAGTGTCTTGTTTATCATTTTTTTATACAACTGCGAGATTTGAAAAATTCAAGAATCGCTAGATTTTCCATAGGACCCAACGTCAATATACGTAAATAAATAATTACTATCACACATAGCGAATAGTACACTTGAATAATAATTTTTGTAATTATAAAACATGGAACCACTATTTGAAGGTCGAATTAGTCTAATGTGTTTTCCGTCGATTGCACCTATACAGTGAGGAAAATTAGCTTGTTCGTCAAAACCCTGAGCAAGTCCTTTCCAATTTTCGGATGAAATTTCGGGAAATTCCGTACGTGATAGACATTTCCAAATTGCGTTACAAACCTCGTTAACTATTTTGCTAGCCGTTGATTTACCAATTCTAAAAGCGTAGTGTAAATCAGCGAATGTACAGCCTGTGGCTAGATATCTAAAACAAAAAAATATATTTTTAGGAACCGAACTTCAAAAAAAATGGAAGAATGCTAGGGACAGATACAGTCGTGATGTTATTAAGAGAATTGGAAAATCTGGACAGGGAGCAAAGAAAAGGGCCCCTTATGTATACGCCGTTCAAATGTCATTTTTAGAAGATACAATACAGCACCGTGCTACGGATAGTTCAATGAATGATGACCAAGTGGAACATTCTCAGGCATTAGATAAAGAGTTTGAAATGAATGAAGGAGCTCAAACATCAAACGAATTAAATGAAAACAACATAACAGGACAAGCTCTCCAACAGTCTCATGCAACTACAAGTTCTAACCTCTCAGTTAACTTGACAGAAAAAGTTGTAATAGGTAAAAAAAGAAAAATACCTCTAATCGAAGCAAAGTTGATCGAAGCTTTGGATGCCAACGCAAAGCGCCGCGAAACAAAAGAAAATGAAAATGACGATGATCGGTTATTTTTACTGTCACTACTACCACAGTTAAAACAACTTCCACCACATTTAAAATTAAGTGCCCGATTAAGTATTTTACAAGCTCTTAATAAATTCGTATTGGAAATCCCTTATAATCAGCATCAACCACCTCCATTCCACTATCAAGCTCCGAGCACCGAGCATCGAGCACCTCCGGATCCACTTCATCAGCAACCACTGGTATACTTGCAACATTCTCAGCATCAGACCTATCTTCAAGCAACGGAGAAAACACCAGAACATCAAAAGATGCAATCGAACACAGCCCCAACAGAAATCTTACCCAATGAAACAACCTCGCCACTTCAGTCTCCTTCAGAATCTATATATTCTTACTATAGTAACTATTCAACAGATAATTCTAATGTTTTTTGAGTTCATATTCTTAGTTTATGTAAGTTCATTTCATATGTGTTATGTTGGTTTAATCTTAAGTAGAAAGTAGTTACTTCTTTTTATACGTTGAAATAAAATACTTACCTTAGGGTTACTACCAGTTTTTCCTCCGGTGAAAAGCTTTCCCTCATTACTGTGTTTTGTTTGGTTAAATCACTTTCTATGTACCTTAGTAATTCATTAAACGAATTTTTGGACATTCTGACGAAATTAAAGAATTTTTCCTCATCATCTTGTAACGTAGTCTTAAATAAGTTATAATACATTCTTTTATTATGGCGTTCTTTAACTATTGGATGAACCCACATACGTCGATTTTTCTTTTTCTTTAATCGTAAATATAGTAAACCAATTGAAATTAAAAAAACCTCTTTCGAATCACTATCCATTGAAAAAATTACAACCGACAACGTCTAGTAATTTTAATAAACTAGTTTGGTGTATAATATTTGTGAAACGGACATCGTCTGTGCGGTAGACTCGGCAGACGAGCGTTCGCCGCTCGTCTTAAATGAGCGTCGTGTGTCTTTGCCCTAAGACTGAGCGGCGTAAACTCCGTACCGTTTAAGGCTAAAGACACACACGGCTGTTTCCGCCGAGTCGCCCGCCGACTCGGCTGGCCGCCTCTGCCAAAACACACGAAGCGGTTTGCAAAAAAGTAATGCATTTGAGTCGAACGACGCTACGCGCGGCGGTGTAGCGTCGCTTTCTCGCAGCGCAGTATAGTGTGAACAACTCCATTTATTTACATTACAGCATCCGCCGAGGCGGCGGCCGACTCGGCGAAAACAGCCGTGTGTGTCTTTAGCCTAAATTACAGGCCTTGAAATGAAAACCATGCCTTTGCCTGCATCGAACGCACGCGGTGCGGTCTGGGCACATAGCAAAATTTAAAAAAAAACGCGCTTGACGCGTTTTGGGCAGCGAATGTGTTAATAACAATGTAAAAATTATATTAAACTGGTTTTGTACTTTTGGTGAGCCACTGTATGTGCTAAGTAGATAGTAGGATGTAAAACTCGGGGGGTTTTAATCTAGGTAAAAATACTTTTAAAATTCGACCCCTCTTTCCATATATTATTATAGTGGTGCTCTTTTTTCATAAATAACCTGGGGTGTCCAAAATTGGCTCTTTCGTTTTCAAATAGCCACCCTGTATAAGTGATTTCTTTCGCCGTTTAATTTAAGTTTCAATATAAATGTTGTCGAATAAATATAAACTGTTAAATAAATTATAACATGTTTGTTGGAATAATAAGTAGATATTTTTAAAGTAAATGGCTTTTTTGAATCAAACTTCTATCGCTAAATAATCTATCGATTTGTTGAGACATTCATTTTATTCCTTGTATCTGAAATGTTTCGATTATAATCTTATAGCCAAAATGGGAGGAATATGGGAGCTATAATTTAGAAATTTCCAACGGCATGCCTTCTTCCTTGTATACGTTTCGGTATCTCTTTAATTTAAAATTATAGTCGTGGAAAGCTATAGATGCTGATTAAATTTAACTAGAATAAGGTGGAGAAGTAGAACTACTAATTGATACAGATATCTAATCGATATTCGTAAGACTCCTGCATAATCATTATTTAGGAATTGCATAAATATTTATGTATTTTTGTTTGCTTTTCCAAGAAATCCAGCAAGGAACATGAAACATAAAAACGTGATGAGTAACTGTTTACGGAAAGTTTGAGATATGAATAAAACTAGTAGGAAAAGGAATAAAACATATCGATATTCTTAAACGTGCTCACACACCTGGTTGTTAGAAAGTTTGTTTAACCTTTCATTTTTTCCCAAACAATTTTCTTTCGATTTTTTTTCTTCGGGGTTAAAAATAATTTTCTGCAAATGGTAAGATTGGTAATAACATTTGCTATTTATTTATTTATATTGCCCCGTTCATGAGAACTAACTTGTCAGCATGGTCCTCCCTATTACCTTCAAATTTTCAGGAACCAGTTGTCGAGCCGCATTTCCCCTATCGTAGGAAATGACAGCAGATTTATTTAATTATATATGTGAATTAAAGATTTGAATGTATTTAGTAAAATTTCGAGCCCAAAAGAGAAAGTTTTTAGTGAATTATACAGTGGCGGCTTGTGGGCACTAGAGGCAGTGAGGCACACACTGGAAATGAATCCCGAGATTCGTTTTTTCCTTAGGAAAACAAGTTCTCCGCTTAATGAAAATTAAATAAATTTAAAAAAAATTAAATATTACAAAATTGAAGACTTACTGCTAGGTACCGCTGCAGTTGTATACTATTTCTTGTAGTTAAAGTCCATTCTTCTGGATTTTTGGCTAGCGAAGTGATCGATGACCAGATTATTAAAATTTGGAATGGACCGAATAAGTTTTTTTTCGATGGATAATATGGCTAACGCGCACAATCTATTTTGGCACATAGTGTTCCTTAAAAATGTTTTAATACGTTTTAGTGTATAAAAACATCTTTCACTCTCCACTGTGGTCATGGGAATTGTACACAGGATAGTTAGCAGCTCCACAAATTCCGAAAATATAATTGTCAAATTGTTCTCAAAAAACATTTGTAATTACGGTACGGCCCCATTGTGTTGCACAAAGTCATCTCGAGTGTAAAGTATGGACACTTCGTTTTTTAATTTTAAGCTGTTAACGTTTGGAAATAAACTACACACAGTTTTAACGTCCTCATTTGGAAAACAACCTCGATAGTCTTTAAATTTTTCACTGTCAAATAAACTTGCATTTGTTAGGTGAGTAGTAAAACTAAAACGTTCATTTACCTGCACTACTATTGTATCACAAATTTTCTTAGATATCCTTAAATTAGGAATG
Organism: Psylliodes chrysocephalus; assembly: GCA_927349885.1. NCBI lineage: Eukaryota > Metazoa > Arthropoda > Insecta > Coleoptera > Chrysomelidae > Psylliodes > Psylliodes chrysocephalus. The sequence goes on from OV651818.1 coordinate 66,144,737, forward strand.
GGGTCCTCCTTTTCAACAAACCGTCTCTTCTTGCTGGTACTTGGACCTGATTGGGTGTTGTCGTTTAAGTTTAGTTCTTGTGGGTCTTGTTGTGATTGCCATTCTTCATGAATTTCCCTGTCTATATTATTTCTAATATTTTGAATAGCTGTTGCAAAATTTGATATTTTTATCTTAACCTTGAGAGCATCGAGCTGTCTACTCTGCAGTTGATCAAAAAGTATATCGCAATTTGACATTATTTTACTAAAGAAAAATAACCAGAAATTAAAATCGATGTCTTTCAAAAAATTTATCAACTAATAGTTTTTTTTATCGAATTTTATGTCCATAATGTTTTCGTGACATTTAATTAAATCCTCTTTATAAACATAAATAGTATTGACACACTTTGATGTAAAATTCCACCGTGTAAGAGTCAAACGAGGTAGCCGTTTTTTTTACAACCCTATCCAAAACGCTTGTTCTTTTTGTAGAGCGGGAAAAGTAAGCAGAAAATGCAAAGAGATTGGCAAAAAAACTCTTACAGCCTTACCTATTAAGCAACACTTTTCAATTATTGGGCATTTGCATAGATGTTTTTAATTTTAGCTTGTACCCCTCCCACAATACCACTCATTACGGAAGCACCATCATAACTTTGTGCTATTAGTTTTTCAGGTACTTTGTCAATTCCTAGTTCACTTAATACCTCCAGAATTGCCGCCGAAAGCCCGTCTGCAGTGTGATCCATTGGTCTCAAAAAACTCCAAAACCTTTCGTATTATAACAATTATATTATTATATCACATTTATCAAACGGATTACCGAAATGTACGGCTCCAAAATATCAACAAGTAAAACCACCCGGCAGCGCTAAGTTGAAGGTAAACAAATAAGCCGTGTGTACAGCACGTCACGATGAGGACAGCGCCCCGCTTGTGACGTATAATCCACCGCATCTGTTCATCTCTTGCTAAGTGATATTGTCGTTGTCCTTGTTTTTCGCGTTATAGTGGGAGAGAAAACAACAGAGGCATACATTTACTGTGCCCTGTGCTTATCTTCTACTTAATTTCGGCATTCTTGGAACGTCGCTCAACGCCCGGTCGTCCAGTGTCGTGCCAACGCGGTTTGCGCTAAATATTAGATAAAATAATAATAGGCATTAAGGAAAATATAAAATATGTAAGTTATTCTTTTTTTTGGTTTATTATACTAAGGCACGTGCCCACGTGCCCTTACGGGCAAACCGCCACTGGAATTATGTAGAAAGCTAGTGAGGTGAGTTAGATACTTTGTTATTTGTGTATTATAGATATAATAATATATTATCTGTTAGGATAATAGGATGAAAGAAAGACATTTATTTTTCCAAAAAAACAGAAATTCCAGAGTCTACAATGAAAACTCGAATAAAAATATTTATAAAGTAAATTTTATATACGTATTTTTTAAGTACCGTTTTAATATTCTGCCGTTTTAACGCTGCGGTCGGCATTCGGCGCATGCGTGCTGTGTACCAGCATCTAATGGAAATACTGAGACGCCATTACGGAAACAATTCCCCCTGATTACGTGTGTTAGCAAGCATTTAAAATGGCGTCGCCGATTGAGAGTCCCGCCGACTGTAAAGATCGTTTTGTTATTCGTTTTCTAAGTGCAAGAGGCCTAAAAGCGATATATATTCATCGTGAGATCTGTGTAGTTTACCGACAAAACATTATGAGCGCTGGTATGGTTAGAAAGTGGGTTCAAGCATTTAAAGATGGCCTTACAAATGTGCAGAAATGGTGCAGAAAGTTGACCACTACAATAAGAAAAAACAGACGCTTTAAGATTACGTCGTTATATGATGACTTTCTCGCTTTTGAGACCTTAGCACTCAGAAAACGAATAACAGGACAAACTTCACATGCGGCGGGACTCTCGATCGGTGGTGGCATTTTAAATGTTTGCTGACACACGTAATCAAGGGCGATTGTTGCCGTAATGGCGTCCCAGCCTTGCGTATAGATGAAGGTACATAGCGCGCATGTGCCCAATGCCGACCGCAGCGCTACAAAGGCGGACTATAAAACGCTGTCGCGCACGGAGCGAATAGGGGGGTGAAATTAGCAACCCTTACTTTATTTTATATCAAAAATTTTTCGAGATGAAGTTTTATAAATATCCATTTCAAATTATGTCTAGTATATATGTTTCCCCCAAATTTGGTCCAAATCGCTTCATAAAATATAAAAGCGCTATTAACGTAGCCCTGGTTTCATTATCGTTCGGTATAACACAAATTATCGATCAAATATGCACTAAATTGACATCCAAATTATTTGGGTTTTTAATAGGTACATTTTAAAAGCCAAGAGCTGTTACCCACCCCGTAACTATGCGACACGGCCGCTCCCACATAATTTCATAATGGCCAGTTTCACGTGACAAGTGCAAACAGACGCTAATCGCTTGTAATTTACTAAATATTGATCACAGTTTTTAATATTGCCAGTGCCGACACACTGGAGTAATTGTGGACCATTTCGTTCACAACTTGGTTGAGTTAAACAAATTACGGAGAGTTTTAAAACATTGTAATTAAAAATGACTCCAATTAAAAAATTCCCAAAATGAAAATTTTTTGATGTCATGGGAACTATCAACTTTTAGTGTTTGTACTTAAACCACAGAGGATGACAGTTATTATAGATATCTCATCTGTTTGAAAAATATGACGCTAACGTGTACAGAGTTCTAAAAAATCCGCCAGAGGTCGTTAGATGATGTACCAAATTAAAACAAATAATGAAAACTGTCAGATTTTTTTTTAATACCGCATCAACCTTTTGGTTATTAGCGGACATAAACAATTTTACAAATGACTGTGAGTATACAATAACATTATTCATATTTTAAATTTTATGTAAAAGATTTTGTTTCTTGTAAAAAGTTAACAATGTTTCTTGAACTGCATTTCTGAAAGATATCCGGTAAGTTGGATGGAATATTGCCCAGCATTCGGCGAATTCTTTTAGGAAAATTTTGTTAATACACAGATAAATAATCATGAACAGAATAAAATCACGAATATTGTTAATGATATTAAACAACTTCCTCAACAAATTGTTCCCTCAGAACACCTCACAACCCCAAAAGAAATCATGGAAATAATCAAACGGTCACCCAGTAAAAGGGCTCCATGACCTGATGAAATTCATAACAAATTAATTAAAAACTTTTCGAAAAAAGTATGTGTGAAAATACATTATATAATAAATGCTAATATTAAACTTCAATGGTATCCGGACGCATTAAAAGTTGCTAATGTGGTTCCGATACACAGAAACGGTAAAAACAGATTTGATATAGAAAGCTATCGCCCCATATCTCTTCCCAACGGCTTAGCTAAAATTACAGATCGTGTCCTGCTCACGAGGCTACACACTTACGAACAAGGCACACCGATTATATCAGCAGAACAGTATGGTCAGGTATCGGTAACTGGTATAGCCCGAGCTGAAACTATATTTTTGTTTCAAAGAACAGATTCTAGATGGCGCTGTACATAACAATTTACAGAAATCTACAATTGATGGTGGAAAGAGTGGGATTGTCATTTGTCATAGTCAGGCATCCATTATCGATTACCTCGCGGTGAATGACATTTGCCATTTTACCTGTATTTTTTGTGATTATCAATATCATATTGTCAATAATTATTATTTGTTTGTATTTGGGTGTGCTCTGGATCCTGGATGAATAAATAGTAAGTATTTTGAAAATAATTGTTTATTATATTGTCAACTTGGTCTTGTTCAATTGTGTTTTAAATGTTCAATTTGTTTACTTGATCTTGCTGACGATTGAGCTTATTTTAAATTTTTGTGGTCATTTTTAGTTATAAAAGCTGTAATATATCGTATTGTTGTATGCCAAATTGTTTTGTAAACACTCTGAAATCCTAATAACGATTTATTTCAAAATTGAGTATTGGGTGTTCGCAGTCCATTTTTCAAGAATAAAACAACAAATTTGTAAAAACTATTTAGTATGTGATAAACATTTTGAAGATATGTTTAAAGTTCTTGGTGCACGCAGCGATCTAACTGTATTTTTATTTGTTCTAGTACAAACTTTTTCAAGCCGTTTGGAGTGGCAGTATTGCATCGTTGAAGACAAAACAGCCTAGTCAGGGAAGTAATAGTCACTGTACTTTTTGTATTCATGCCTCACATTTGATTTTTTATATTGATTTAGTTCAGATTGTTACTTTTACTGTTTTTTATTTGTTCTAGTAGAAACTTTCTTCAAGCCATTTGGAATGGCAATATTGGATTTTGGAAGACAAAATAGCCTAGTCCGGGAAGTAATGGTCAGTATACCTTTTTTTTATTTATGCCTCACTTTCTGTGCTCCCAACAGATTTGAAGGGTTCAGGAAAAAAATGGGCCTAGTCACAATTACCAAAATGTTCAGAAAACCAAATTTAATTTAGACTGACTAAATACAAACTTTTGATACTTTAAGGTAATTGATTACAAAAAGATGTTACTTTGTTTAAATGTTGCCTGATTATATTGTAGTTTACCACTTAATTTACCAGACAGTTGTAATTTTTTAGTCTAAATACTGAAAATGACAAACAAACAGTAGGAAAGTCCTTGGACATAATTTTAAATGCACTGTTTTGCATTTGCTAATACTGGTATTTTACAAAATAGGGCGGACCAGTTCAATTTTGATAAAAATGTGGCTTAGTTGCTTTTTTCTTCCTGTACCCCGCTTGATTTATAAGTTGATTAATATTTATTTTTTGTTTTAGATAAAACTCTTCAACCTCTGTGGACAAAGACTTAACTTTCCAGCTAATTAACACGCTACATTTAATTATTCTATTTTGTATGTTTTTTTTGTTTTAATAAATTAATTTTGTTGATCATGCTTTTTAATTTTTTGTAAAAATATTTCAACTTGTAGTCAAGTTAGGATTGGTTCATACTACTCATTTTTTGCTTTATTGTAACAAATATAATTTTATTGCTACAATAAACGTAAAAAAGGAGTTGGTATGAACAAATCTTAATTTGACTACCACTTTTAAACTAAATATTGAAGGACCATTTTGAATGTTCCCGCGTTTTGTGTTAACTAAAGTGACCGCGAGATGGCGCCACTTCCGCCAAATAGTTCAAAGAACGCTCACCGGGTGTTACAAAACTGTCTCAAATTTTAACATTGCAGTTTCCATTCTAAAAGTAATTATTCTGTGAGTATGGTTTCAAAGCTGGTCACAGCACGATTGCGTAAATACTAAGAATTGCTCACCATGCTAAAAAAGCAATAAACTATAGTAAACAAACAGTGTTAGTTGCACTCGATGCTGCAAAGGCATTTTACACCGTCTGGACTGATGGATTAATCTACAAAATGTTTATGAATGATTACTCTGTTTTCATTGTAAAAACAATCCAAACATACCTACACAACCGTAAATTCTACATTAAAATCCACAAAACGCGTAAAGGACTATACACAGCGCAAGCGGGAGTACCCCAAGGTTCGGTACTTGTGCCGCATCTGTACACCATCATGACTCATGACTTTCCCATGGGACATAATGGTGCTCAGACGGCCTTGTACGCCGACGACACTTGTGTATACAAATCATCAGATTCAGCAGAAATCGCGACCAGAAGGCTGGATATACATGTGAACAGAACGTTAGTCCCATACTTTGAAGCCAATAAGATCAAAATGAACGCGTCAAAGACTGAAAGTTTGATTCTAACGTGTAGGAGACAGTACGGAATTGTCTCAAAATTAAATCCAAAATCAAACTATTGATACCAAAAGTTTATGAAATACTTAGGTTTCATATTGGACAGTACACTAACGTTTAAATTTCACATCGCCGACAGAATTGCCAAGACCCCCGGAGCTCTTAAAGCACTCTATCCGATGCTGCATCGCAGAAGTGTTGTAACATCAGGAAATAAACTTCTCATATATAGGCAGATTCTCCAGCCAATTCTAACACATGGATGTCCAGTCTTCTGTTCAATGGTGAACACACATTATAATCGACTGCAAATATTTCAAAACAAGTTTTTTCGACTGGCATTGGGGTATGATCGTTATGCCAGAATACACGATATGCATGTGCAAGCATCCCTGGAAACTATTAAAGATCATATACTCAGGCTTTTTGAGGGTTTTTACGACAAACGTCTGCTACCAAAAATAAAAACGACATTCTTTCCATCCACCAAGGGGACGGTGAAAATAGGATCCATGGATGCCTGCATAAGGCACTCAAAATTTATACACGGGATCCAAATTAAATTCAAAACAACAGACGTACATCCTCCTTAGCAGCGAAAATCCCACTGAACACACAAATCACAACGTCGACTAGTTAGCAACTAGTCGGACCGGAGGACTGCACTGTGACGTAATCGCCCGGTGCAAAAATTCATGGCTTGCGAGATTTTCGTGCTGGACGGTGAGGCGCTTGTGCAGACCTGTGATTTGTATTTTCATGCACATAAACTACCACAAGACCCACTTACATACAATGACAACCCTGTTTTTTTACTTTTTACTATCGGTTTTTCAGGGAAGATAGACAAAATTTAAATCATACAAAAACCTAAAACTATACCATTATCGTTCTAGTAAGCTCATCATAATTGACTTATAATGCTGTAAATTCCAGCAAGGAGAAGTAAAATAACCACAATAATAAATAGTAGCAGTTATTTACACGACCATAACATCGGTCGTGGTCTCGTTTGGAGCCACAATAGAAGAAAACACTTCACAAGAAGACAGTTTGAGAAGAAATGTTGTATATAATGTAAATAAAGCCTTTTTGAAAACAAAACAAACAACTGTCAGATTTTGTTTAATACCGCATCAACCTTTTTGTTATTAGCGGATATAAACAGTTTTACAAATGATTATGAGTATACAATTACATTATTTATATTTTAAATTTTGTGTAAAAGATTTGTTTCTTGTAAAAAGTTAACAATGTTCCTTGAACTGCATTTCTGGAAGATATCCGGTAAGTTGGATGGAATATTGTTGCTGATTCTTTCGTTTTGATATAGCGCACATTCTACTAGACGTGTTTGACACTTAACGACACTTCACACGCGAAACATTCACGTTCTAGTATGTTTTGGAATTCGTGAGTTAAGCGACTGTGACCCAGGCGTAGTCTGGTGACACAAACTTGTGAAGAGCAAGTGGATGACGCGGTGGCCCACGAACTAAAACTAGGTGTAATTTCTAATAATTTAGAGCTATGGTTTTGCCAAATTTCGTTCAGCTGGTCTGTGATTTTTGATTTAGAAAATGATTTTAGATCACTTGCTGGGACTTCGTTGAGAGGTTTGAGTGTGGAGTCTTCTGTGGCGTGTTTTGCATGCTTGTCAGCCAGTTCATTGCCCGTGATGCCTATGTGTGAAGGAACCCAAAGGAAGTTTATTGTTTTGAGCTTTAGAAGGTTAATTTCTTATTTGATTAGTTTGGCTATGGGATTTTTGGAGTATAATTGAGATATGACATTAAGAGAGTTAATGGAATCAGTAAGTAATGATTACAAATTTATGTGAGGAAGATGTTTTGGCATAAAGAAGTGATCTGTAGATGGCATGTAACTCGCTGGAGAGAATTGTGCTTTTGTGATTTAGTTTAAATGTTTAAATTTCTTCATCTGCGGTGGTTGACGTCTAAAAATGTGGACGCTTCACGATTTTGCGTGTAATTCTTGCGCAGGGGCCCTGTCAGAAACATTGAGTTAATTTTACCTCATGTCAAGTGAAAATCACATCTGTATCCAATTTTTTAACAATAATGGTAAATTAATAAAGGAGTTTGAAATTAAACAGGTATAAGTACAGTAAGTTAATTATTGAGATATTGAAGTCGTTTTAAAATTCCCGAAGATGAACTACACGACTTTTGGTCGTTAGTGTGAAAGATAAAGACGTTAGAAAAACATGTGTTGTATGTAAATATTTGAAATTAGTTAAATATGTGTCAAAAATGCAAAATATTTAGAAAGGTAAGTTATTTTTATTTTAAAAAATTAGTCTTATTAATTTTAGAAGTAGACTCGTTTAAAGGATTTTCTAGTATACAATTGCATTTATATGCGTGCCACTGGGAATACTTCACGATATTATGTCTCAAGAATATAAAGAGCTTTAATCCTGTGTTTATTTTACCACCCTATTTTTTGATTGTAGTTAAGACTATCAAATAACAAAAACCATTAATAACTTAAGAAAACTATAATTAGCAATAAAACAAAAACTACATGTATGTACCTAAGTCTATCAAAAGCCAATAAGAACTACAACAATTGCTCAAAATGACCAGCATTTTGATGGATACACTTTCTGGCTCTTTTTAAAATCTGTCGTATAGATTTTCTAAATCCCTACTATTTATTTCCAAAGAATATACTTTAGATTTCAAGTATCCCCAGATGTGATAATTAACAGGATTAAAATCTGGTGATCTCGAAGGCCAGTTATGAGGTCCGCCTCTGCCTATCCATCTATTAACAAAGTTATTGTTTTAAAAATTCCTTAGGACGAGCTGATAATGGAAAGGAGCATCGTCGTGTTGAAAGTACATACCGGCGTCATCTACATTCTTAATATCTAACATCAGTGGCAAAGTCAGGGGAATTCAAATTTACAATTAAATGTACAATAAAAATTTGATAAAGATAAAGAGACAAATGGTTTTTCACTTTAAAAGTCTGAATCGGAAAAATAGATCAACCAGTTAATTTAATATACTCGATGAGACATTTTACCTAAGAAATGGTATGTACATTTAAATAGTTTACCTATATAAAGTTATGTTTGCCTGCAATTATCAATCGTGTTACCCTCTAACCAAGATCGTTTGTTGCATACAAACCAGAAATCTTTTATTTTAATGACATTTTTTTATTGCCTTGTTTGTATAATTTAGTATTTTCAAAAATATTAGATGTTATGGTAATTTGAATCACTACAGGTATTAAATAGAAATAAGGCTATTGGTAAATTATTTTACAGTTGGTAATAAAGAATGATATCAACATAAAATTTTTAGTAAAAATGAAGCTTTATAAGAAGATAAAGCCTATTGATACTGAAAAAAATATAAATATATTGGGGAGTTAAGGGGGGTTAAAATATAAAAAAAATCCTAACTGAAAAACTAAAAATGATATAAACTTGAAATTTTTAGCAAACATCAATCTCTAAAAGGAGAAGAAGCCCTTTAATTATAAAAAAAATGTGATTAAATATAGGAGATTTAAGGGGGGTTGAAACAAAAAAAAAAATAAAAAATGAAAAGCGATATCAACATGAAATTTTTAGTAAAAATCACGCTCTATAAGGAGTTGAGGCCTATTGATTGTGAAAACAATCTGGTTGAAAATGGGGGTTAAGGGGCTCGTTAAACTGCGAAGAGTATCATTTAGAATGCCAGGCATTATATATCTTTATTCTAGTTTGGGTCTGTGTAATATTATGTATTGTGATGGGACTGATCTTATAAAATAAACATTTAGAACATTTTAGTTCTTATTTTATTTGCCAATAAAAGGTATTTGAAAAATATATTTTTTATTTGACATATGTGACAAATTGTGAAAACGATTAAACTTACAATAAAAACTAAAAAATGGTAGGTAAAGTTTCATATAAAATTTTTTACACAAAAATCAATGTCAAGATTTCTACAAAACCTGATATATATTTAAAAATTATCTCAAATTATGAAGCAAAGTCAGTTTACTAACTAATAATGTTTATAGATGGTTTTTAACGAATCAAAAACAAAACAAATATTATGCTTGTATAATAGTTGTAGTGCTTAAAAACAGTATGATGTTGACAATAATAACTACACTTAATACAAACTCAAATAATAATAAAAAAACAGCGAATTTTGACTCTTGTACAAAGTTTTGATCCGAACTGACAAATGATAAAATTATTGGAAAAGTGAACACCCATTTTAAATTACCAAGAGCCGCCACTGTTCTAACGCATAGGTAGGATTCCGTACTCGACCATTTACTATTGGGTTTTAATTAACAGTGCTTTTCCTAAAATGGCACTGGGAAACAGTAACAACCCTTACACAGACGACGAGGCTAATAACCATAGTAGTTAATGCCGATAACAAACACAAAAACAAAACTGAAAATTAGACTTATTACCTAATAGGTGGTAAATATGTTGTGGGGTATTATTGTTATCATTACTATCATTATTTATTTCCTAGTTAGTAATTTTCAATAATATTCAGAAATGAATAAAATTGATAAAACACCCTGTATCTCGGTTATAAATGGCCAAAGACACATTAAATAAAGGTTATTTAGAAAAGGGGTGGACAGGTCCGTTTTTTGAACAGGAGAGTCGTTTTTTGACTTTTGTGACTTTTTAAAGCTTAAAATGTCCTTTTTTATGACAAATGTTTATTTTTACGGCAAATGGCTTTTTTACAGCACATATCTTTGGAAGGGATTTGTACAAAAATATATAAGCTGATGACTTTTTTTAGAAGTTCAGTAGAAGGATGAGGACTTTTTGTATACCGGAGCCCCTGTCAGCATCGTAGTCCTTTATTCACTTTTCAAAAAGATGGCAACCCTAATCTAGAATCACCTCAGTGGCCTCCATCCACAGTTAACGTTTGTCCGTTTCCCAATGAATCACCCTGTATAGTTATCAAATTATTAAATGTGTATTTAGGTTTTAGTTATTGATCGTAAAAAAAATATAGTATGTTATTCGTGCAGAAAACCAATTCCACATTGATCATTGATTAAAAAACATTTGTTGGTAGTTTAATTTTAAATCGTAATACCTATTTCCATCTGTTCCCAGCGAATAAAAGTTAAAATATAAATTCCTTACTAATTTAAAGAAATTTGCAGTTATAAAGACTTCTAAATCTAGTTATAGTCGAGTAGAACTAGTGCTACATAGATGGCGCGTACAGCAACGCCGGCTTGTTTATTATTGAAAAAGCGAGCAGCTGTTTTAGGAGGGGCAAAAAGGCAGAAGAGCTTCTACAACTTGACAGTGTAAGCTCATAGGACGAAATGAAAGGGTAGTCGTTCGCGCCTTAGTGAGTGTGTGTAAACCCCGAAAACTTGTTCGAATTTTCGCGAAAACTAAGCTTCCTAGTCAGAAGAAAAGGTAAGTGGGACAATATTTACGAAGAATCAACTCCACTTTAAGTAATGGTTATTTTAAAAATCATGTGTTAGCTATTCTGTAGCCGGTTATTCTTTTTATTGTATTATCTTCCATCCTTATTCAGTACTCCTACCCCCGGCTTCTTGTAGGAGGGTAAGCGAGATGTAGCAAATCTATTGAATGGATGTTGTTGATTGTGTGCAACTCGTTATTATAGTATCCTACTACTACTATTAGAGGCACGGGTCATTGAGGTTAACAACACAGTTCAAGTCGCGATAGAGCTTGGACGTTTGAATAAAATTTTAAACTTCATATAATTGTAATTATAGGTTTAATATAACGAGGCAGGTAACAATATTACTATTTTCTTGTATTTATTTATTGACTTGTTTTTTGCCTTCCTTTTTGAATAACAAAGTTTTGTTTATGCTATTGTCTTTTCATGTTCCTGTAATAATCCAGTTTAATGTGTATTGAATTGTCAAGTTTCTTTCCTATTTAAATGAATTAGTTTATTCTTTGACTGTCTTGAGATACAAATCTTTTATAAATAAAATATTCTTAGTTGTGTTTAGAGTTTATTTTTCTACGGCCTTAAGGATAATACAATAAGTTTTTACAGCTTGCAACCATTGCAAACCATTTGTAATTAAACAGAAATATTAACAATGGCATAATAATATATGCGGGTCATAATGTCTTTTCTGTGGGTGGTAAAAATGTCCATATCTTGAGTTAGGTACCGCACATATTAGTTCGCTTTGATTTAAGTGTCATTAATAAGAAAATTTAATATTTTAACACATAACTACCTTTTTTAGACCAGTGCATTCCTTTATTCATACTTTTTTGGTAACGTCTGAAGTGATTCAAATACTTAATTGCTAAAACAAATTCATTAAAAATATTATTGAGTATGTAACTAGAAATGGCGTATGCATTAAATTAAATCACACATTGTGTATTGGGAGTGTATGAATCTTGCAAAGATTTCCAAGGGAGACACCTTTCTCTCATTTTTCCTTAGCTGTCTTACGTCATTCCCTTCCCGTTCATCATTTTAACCAATACAATTTAAATGGGAAATAAATACAACATTCAACAGGCAAAGCCTTTTATAGAATGGGGAAAATTCAAAATTAAAATTGCAATAATAGAAAACTAAAAAATGCAAACTTATAACAGAAAATTAAAGAAAATAGTTACATAAAATAACTGCAAGAGAAAAAAATTATACACACTGTCACAGTATTAAGTACTTACTACTTACAAATTTTAAATAATAAATCATAATAACACTGCTCTCCTAATAATAATTGGTTTTGGGCTAAATATATTAATAATTATACACATATTTTGATATATATACCCAATATAAAATTACTACAAATATTATACCTACAGTGATGAAAATTAGAGAACGTTGGATTGCAAGAGTAAGATAAGTCTCAGTATTAGGTATATAGGTCACTTATGAACATTTATATTTATTTATGTTAACATGGACAATATTTCGTCCGTTTAACATTTTGGATAAATCCCTTTACACTTAAAACATTTTATACAGAACAAATAATGAAGTTTTAAATTGAAACTTAACAATCTTCTAAGTACATGAAAAGAATTTACTACTTTACATGAGCGCCATATGCAAAAGGTCAAAAGTACCACTTTTTTAAAAATGCAGATTTTGAACAAAATTGGTAGTATGTACCATGCTTTATTTGCATAATAAAAACCATATCAATAACACTTTATCAAACGGAGATATATGAGAAATTAAATATCAAAACGTAGTACCTAAGTGCCAAATGACAGCTGTTTAGTTTTAGCTGATTAGTTTATCTTAAAAGTATAAAGCGAAAATTAATTATATAGTTTTATAACTGCAATGGGTAGAACAAGAACCAGGGAGGACATTTTGGTTGTTTATATTACTCTGGTAGCCAAACTAATACACATTTAAATTATGTCCCTTGTAAAATTTCAAAAATTTTCACAAACCACCTTTTGTAGGCGAGTTCGGGCTGCGTACCCCAGAGTGGAGTACATAGGCGTAAACGCAGTGCGCATATGGTTTTACTCCTTTTACTCTCAGAGTTCAATGTCAGTTGTCAATGTTCAATACTAATACTTAAAACCTAATCGTACTTATCAGTAACAACCGTACAAGTTTCTTCCATATTAATGGTATGCACGGGAATCAAATAAAAAGCATTTTTACTTAAGAATTAGTCACAATTATCTTATTATCGATTTAAATCACCTTATGCGCATGCCCGATCCACAATCCACTCCACGATCTCCGAACGGTCAAAGAGGAACTTTTATTTTAACTCCTTCCGTACCCGAACGCCTTAGGTACTTTAGGTAGGTATATGGCACTCTTCAATAATTATACCCTGGATTATACCTGACCTGACACGACACATTTTATTGGACCTTTTCGTTTTGTTGGCGTATTTACATAATATTTATCTTTCTCTTCTCAGGTAAATTTGGTGGTACAATTACATCCGCTCATATTCATACGAACGGAAAAGTAGTCGAAATTTCGAGGGTAATATCTAAAGAGGTAGCTAAAGAAATCAAAGAACATATCAATTCTAAGAAAGCAACGTATGAGCTAATCACAGGTCAATTGTTAAAACAATTGCCAAGAAAAGCTATGGTTAAATTCACTAACAATAAACGTTGCATGTAGACGAAAGTCTCTGAAATTATAATGATGTCAAAACCTGTAAAACCGCCAATTGAAGTAAAGTTATATAGATCTATATCCCTAAATACCCTATTTAAATTTCTCGAAAAGCTCTTGCTAAAAAGATTGAAATCTATCATGAACAGAAAATGTAATACTAGAACACCAAACACCAATTTGGATTTAGGAGGAACAAGTACATTATTGACCAAGTGCACGGAATAAAGAATTAAATAGAAAAACCACTATGAAAAGATCTGAACTTCTCTCTTTCTAGTCGTAGCTCAGGCTTTCGATAAAGTATGGTTAGGAGTTAAATATAAAATTAATAAACTTTTACCTAAGCAGTATGAACTCTTTAAATTCTACTTGACGGATAGAATATTCAGAGTAATAAAAGAAGAAAAAGAAGTAGAGGAAAGAAGAAGAAGAAAAGTATATTTAACGCTTAAAATTAAAGCAGGGGTACGATTTCTTTATCTGTTGTTTACCTCCGACAATTTAAAAATATGAACGTAGCCGCATTTGCCGACGACACAGTCATATTTGCCATCGGTAAAGCGTTAAAGCATAAAAGGATTGACCAGAAAACTTCAACAGGCTAATAATAATATCTGCTAGTAGACAAATGATGACAATATTAAGCTTAACGAAACTAAATCAGTAGAATACTTATCAATGGTAGGTAAACAATTATTATAAGATGAAACGAACTTACCTGAAGTGAAGTTCGATCTTAATTATATGACGCCCCGTCGAAGTAAATAAGATATATGTCGCCCCCTGTATATGCTTCGATTCGACCACATAGTTGAAAGCTGGAACTATTTGATATATTCCCTTCTCCACCAATCCCCTCATCTCAACACTTTGCTTTAGTCATTTCATAGCTACAAAATAAGGACAAAAACAACATTATTACTAGGTTGTAGGTTTAATTAATTTAAATTTTTAAAGTCAACCTGACCTTCTTTGATTTAAACTAAAAAACAAGTTTCGCAATTATTTAGTACATAATTGAAGAAGAAAACATGATAAAGAACAGCCGGCTACAAGAATGTTTATAAAAATTTATTGTCCTGATACTTTGACATAGTTTGAGTATAATATAATCTCTCCGAATGATATAAACTTTAAATTCTTCACATTCTAAACATCTCTTACAGCCGTATGCATAGTCGATCGCCAGCGACTCGCCAGAGATTCATTTCGGCGTATCGCCAGCGATTCGCTGGCGAAAGCCCAAAAAGGTGGCGACTCGCTGGAGATTGTCACCCATGTCATTTCACGCAAGTTTTCATGTTCTTTTATAGGGAAAAATTTTATATTCGTTCATTGTTTTTTGAGTTTTAAGAAATGAATCATGAATAAAATGCGAGAGATGCCGGTGATAATCCCTATAAAAGAACATGAAAATTTCCGAGAGATGACATGCCGGTGACAATCTCCAGCAAGTCGCCACCTTTTCGGGCTTTCGCCAGCGAATCGCTGGCGATACGCCGAAATGAATCTCTGGCGAGTCGTTGGCGATCGACTATCCATACGTCTGTCAATGTTTTAAGGCTCTCAAATTTTACTCAACCTTTTTGAAACCGTCTATAATACTTCTACTTGTTGTGATAACACATCGCATTCTTGATGGTTTTAACGCATTTACTGACCTATTAGTAAGGAATTATAATAACAATTTTAAAAACAGATTATTTTAACTAAATTCATTAAAAGGAATATTAACTTTTAAATCAAGAAACATATAAAAATGTATAAATATGATATGCTTATTTTAATAATTAATAAATGTAAATGTTATATATTATATTAAATGTATAAAGTGTTGAATTTACTTGTTGCTAAACAGGCATGATAATTTATTCATCGGAGATTTTAGCATGTTATTGCTCTCCTTAACATGTCGATTGTATTAGAACAGATTATTTTACGAATAAAAGAACATGGCAACCTTTTAGAGATTGTTCTCGTTTAACTCTTGATAATTTTGCCATAACGTTTGTTTGAGAGTTTATTTAAATAAAACAATAATTTCTTAGCAATAATCTTCAATGATCAAGTTTTGCTTATGATTATGCTCTAAACATTTGTCAATATTGAGATTAATTTTATTTCTATTAAACCAGTCTATATCGCACTGCAATTTATTACTATCCTCCTTTATAGATGTAATCTTAAACAGTTTGAAGTCCGCATATGTTAAGCTTGATGCATTGACATAGTCAGGCAAATGATTGATAAATAATTATAAAAGATGGATGTCATAATTATGTTTGAATTTGAATAAGTATGTCATAAAAACGCTATCAGTTTTGATTTTATATACATTTTAATTCTCGAAATGTTTGGCCTGTTACTTTTTATTGGGACATCCTGTACAAGGCAACAAAATGTTTTGGAGTCCGAATACCACAACACGTGCGCTATGTTATAATTATGAAAGCTATCAACCTATATTTTGTTACTAATAAGTTTAGAATATTATTAACGTATATACGAGTATTCTGTTACAGTACTTAACGAAAATAATGAAGTAGTAACTTATACCTCCCCATATAATGTTACATTCTCAGTTTGTTTAAAATTACAGTACGAAAAAGACTGAGAAAACAAGCTAAATCAGGGTATTGTATAATCTAAAAATAATCAAAAACAGTACAAAACATAGGTAACTAAATGTTGTTTTTTCCACTTTTCAATTTTTCGATTTTTCGATTATTCGATTTTTCAGTTTTTTGATTTATCGATTTTTCGATTTTTTGATTTTTTGATTTTTCGATTTTTCAATTTTTCAATTTTTCGATTTTTTGATTTTTTGATTTTTTGAATTTTTGATTTTTTGATTTTTTGATTTTTCGATCTAGAAAATATCGTTATGAAAAGTATCGCCTATCTTTAGTTATCTACCGGAATGTGCCAGAATTACAAAAGCGTGAATTATCATAATTCACTCCGTGATATATGGGTACTATATGCTCTTAGTTAGGAGGTAGAATATTGATTTATTATTAAGTGGTCGTGGACAAAGATATTTATCTACATGATTGCTTTTCGCCTTAGCCTTTATAAGATTTGTAAGACAATTTCTTTAAAGTAAGCCACTTTTCGACGAGATTTTCTAATTTAGCAATGCATTGTTTTTCTTCACGTTGCGGGATTAGCCCAAGAAAATGGAAACATTGTTAACAGTCAGTCGAGCGGGTTCCCTCAGGGAAATTTTACTTCCTTAAATTAAAAAATAATACAATGGTTGAAATGAATATAAATTCTGCAATAACATTTGACTTCTAGTTTTACGTAAATATAACAAAAATAATTGGCTAAATGGGATCACATTTTTTTTTGTTATATGTATATACAGAAACGGTTTTAAACATGCAAATGGTACTGGATGTTCTTTTTATAATTGGAACAAACGTTTCTCATTCAAAATACACCTGCATAGCACATGTTCAATATACACAGCAGAGATGTGTGCAATATAGCAATCTCTCACAGTGGCGTGCGGTGACATTTTTGGAAGGGGAAGGGATTGTATAAAAATTCAGCAGGCCAGTAAGCACAGCGCCGCAGACGAAAATTTTTCGCGGCACATTCACCATTTTGTCAAAATCTTGCTTTCTTTTCCCTCAATACTACGGATATTCGAGATTGAGATTTTTGAAGTGTTACTATTACTTTATTACCTAGTTTAGTACTAGAAGCTATAAAAAAACTTTCCATTGAAAAGCTTCCTTGGTTTATTTAAACGTAAAAAAAAACATTTAACTGAAGTTTTTTTTTATTTTTTCCAGCATTTTTCGCACAGTTGACACAGTAGTTGACATTTATTTATACTTAAGATCTATTCACCTATCCTCAATGGTTGAAAATTTGTCTATAACATCGTCGTAAAATTTTGGATTTTCTGATAACTGTTAACAAGCTGTTTTTCAATGAATATTAGGGCTAAATTGTTGAATTTTGTATAAAACTTTTAATGCGCTTTAAAGCTGAAAAACTTCGCTCAACTGAAGCACTTGTGGCTGGGATGGTTAGTACTAATTCACACAACTTGACGACTTCACAAAGGGACTTATTTAAACCAGTTGTTATAAGAAAATTTAACACATTGATGGGCGTCTTTTTATCACTAATTTCAGTTGTTTCATAAACAACACTTAATTGGGACTTTAATGCTGGAATATCGAAAAACTTTCTATAATTTTATTTTAGTGAATTGAAAGCTTCCGAGAGAAATTTTGATGAATCGTAGTTACTTATATTAAAATTGCACAATTCAACAAATTTTAATTCGTTAAAGTTTTGAAATCGAGAGTTCATTTGTTGAAAAATATTATCAAAAATTTCGACGTCTAATCGACGATAGGAGATCTCTTTGTCGCCGACATTCTCTTTCTTTCAGATTCTAAGCCAATGTTTTGAGTCTTATTCCAAAAGTGTTCCAACTGATCTCGTTTCTTATTTATTTTATTTTTAAAATAATCAATTTGTTTAATGCAAAAGCCAATGGCCGCATTCAGCAGAAGCAATCGATTTATGATTTTCTGCTGAATGATATATAAAAAAGAGATTAGTAATCAAATGATGAGTTATCGGCCACCATTTAAAACATCGAATTTGAAATTCGATTAGTTATCACATCGTGATTAGATTTAGAACTCATACCAACTGAAGTGAATATTTTGTGGTGGTGCTCATTTGTCATTTTTCACTGAAATGGAGGACTTTGAAGTGATATATGTTTATAACAATATGAAATATATTGTAGTTGGTAATGAAGTGTTGCACACACAATGCATTAAAATCAGGCAAATACATTAATTTATAATTATGTAGTTGAGTAATTTATTTGGTGTTTTATTCTAAATTTTGTACCTATGTTTTAGATGATGACTTTTTGCTGAAGTACATGTCACTTTTATGTCGCCTTTCGAAGTGCCTCAAAAGTTCATTCAGGAGATTCACTAATCGATAAGTCATCGCTAAGTTATCGTTTGATAATCGGTTGCTTCTGCTGAATGCGGCCAATGTCATTTGACTTTGTCTGTAAAATGTCAAATAAAATGTTAGTAAAAGGGAAAATCTCTGCAAAAATGTTGAGCAAAAAATTGAAATCAAAGTTTTGTTTGAGCCATTGCAAATACCCTTTAGCGGCAGTAATAGTTTCAGCATCCCATGTTTTTTTATTATTCCAAACGTCTTGAAAAAATTGTATCAAAGAATCACGGTATTAAAACACTAAGAGCTCTTTCACACGAGGATACTGTATGCGAGATACGCGTATCCGAGATACAGAATCGCAGTCGAAAAGTTGGGCTGCTGTATCGAATTCACGCATCTCTTCAATCAGTACTAAAATAGTAGCATTGCCGTGCATATATTTTTGAATTATGGATCTAGAAGAGTGTATTAAACTGAAGTATATAATACAGTGACACACATAAAATGAGCATCGTATGAGATTTTTTTCTAAATGCTGTAGATGAATTTTGACTTTGCCATCTTCTGTTGCTTTAAAAATGATAACGAATGACATGCAAATTGAAAATCGCGTGATCTTTTTAAATGTCCAAAATAACATTTTTTTTTTTTTCTAAAAATTGCAAAAAATGGTATTAATTTCATAAATTGCTTAATAAAAAGTTGCTTATTATGAAAATGTTTACCCATATAGCCCGTTAATAGTTAACCTGACATAATTTTTAAAATGTTACTTTGTACTAAAATGTTTTAAATAATGTTTTCTCATACAGTTTAATCGATTAAACTAGATGCACTTAGGATACCCTTGAAAAATATCCTGTGCCTATGACATAATCTCCGTTGCAAAAGTATCTATGTCTGAAAAGGTCCATATATCGTAATAGTAATTCGGTATGCGGCATACGCATTCAGCCTCCGCGGCTGGAGGTGCCGGGATGCAAAAATTCCGTATCGCGATACTGTATGCGTCGCCCGTACCGTGTGAAAAGGTCCATTTGAATGTATGGTCAGCCTGAATCTCGGATTCGCGTATCTCGCATACAGTATCTTCGTGTGAAAGCGCTCTAAACGTCCATTGTAGATCTATCGCGTCGGAGCAACTTTTGGAAACCTTTTTTGAACGTGAATGTCCAAAGCGCGAGTTCTTTTTGATGACTTTGAAAAGAAGGATGCCAAACCACTAGGCGTCGAAAAGAAAATTTTGCAATCTTTAATATTATCCATGCTTCGCGATTAAACCAAACTAAGTCTATGTACTATACAGTGAACGAAAATTGCATGTTTAAACTTCTCTTTCACTTTAGCTTGAAGGCCTCCTAAATGGCCAGCCATTACGGCAGCACCATCGTTGCTCTGGGAAACAAGCTTAGAACCACATTCTAATCTTAAAATAATGTCACAAACAATTTTAAACAATGCATCTGCGATTCGTTAGCTAGTGACGTCCAAAAATCCTAAGAATAGCTCTTGAGGAATGCCATCCAATACATATCGCACAACAATGGATAATTGACTTAAGTTTGCTACATCTGTGGTTTCATCAAGCGCAATTGATACGCAAGGTGCTTTTTTAATTTCACTTTTAATGTGATCTATCACAACGTCGGCAGTGCATTTAATTAAATCATTTTGGATTCTGTTTGAGGTACCTCGGAAAGTCGTCGAATCAATAAAATTATTTTTTAGAGTATCATCGTATTTTGCTAAAAAACTTAGAAGGTCCATTGGTCCAAAATAATTAATATTTTCTAGTTTTTATTCACCTACTTTTTGTACATTTTACACATCGACTACGGTGGCGTAGGTGTCTACGGCGCGGCATTCATTTGCGAGCCAATTTTCTGGTAAAACGAGAACCGGTTTCAAATCCTGCAGAAGACCATGTGAATTTATTTGCATGGTTCTCTATAGGATTTGATGGATGCCGTATTAACAGAAATTTAATTTCTGCTGATATGACATCCAGATTATTAAAAATCGCTATGCGTTACCGTTTTCGATGATGGTGGGTAAGGTTTTCCGGGTTTTCCTCACCTGTAAATCAAATGGCACCATAAATCATCTTTAAGTCGCCCCGGAGCGCCACGGCAAATAATAATAATAATAGCCGTCCCTTTCCCCGGACAAGCTCAGCTTTTGGGGTTAAAATTCACTCGTAAGGGGGTTAGGGAGAGTATTATATTATACATTAATTCTATTCTGTGGTCTTTTTTACAGTAAAAAATTTAAAAAATATATTTTCGTTTAATACATGTCTTTCATGTACAATGAAAATACACGCTGGCGAATTAACACAAACTAATAATCTACAAAACCGAAATCGAATCACAGTCACATATGCGACATGTCTAGGCTTTACTCAAGTTTTCCACGGGTCCGCTCTAAGCTTATTCTCAGCTATGAAATGAGTGTAAGATATATTCGCGCATTCTGGATACTATTTAACACGTAGGAATAAAAAATGTGACACTACCGTGCCAATTATATGTTTTTTCTTGAATCCATATAAGTGTATTAATAGATTATAGGAATATTTTCCAAATCACTCTAGCTTTTATAATTTTTTACACTTTTTTGCAAAAGAGATATGGAACCATGTCACTTGTCGCGGTCAAACTTCAAACTGTCAATTTAACGTCACTTGTCATCCCTTTTACTTCAATTAAAAGTGGCATGGTAGTAGAAACAACTGTTAATAATTACAATATTTAATTAGTTCAAATATTCCAATATATTCTAATTGAGCGCCCCTCGTATTTGGAAATATAGATATTATGTTAAAACGGGAATTTGTCTCTGTCTGAGACATTCGATAGCTCAACCAATGATGCGCTTTCTCTAAAAATCAATAATTACGGTCAGATGTTGTGCGCACGCCTGGCCTACTTATGGATTTGAAATACCCACGTTTCATATTCGATCGGCTCCTGCTTTTCTTTTCAATCTTACAGCGAAATAAACCGTTTGGTTTTAGTGCTTTGTTTAAGCGTGTCCGAACAAACTAAGGAACTGGATCTGTAACAAACTAAGGAATTGGCCTTTATAAACTAGAACTGCAGAATCTCTTAAGCTTGTCAGCTGAGTTGCCTCTAGAGCTGCGGAATCTCTTAAGTCATTGTGGGCTGAGTTGCGTCTGGAACTGCAGAGTGTTTTGAAGTCATCGTAGGCTCACCTACCCTTAAGACACGGACCAGACCAGTTCGACCGTTGAAATCCGGAAACACAAGATAACCCAACTAACAAAGTAGCTTTATAATTTTTAGTTTACAAGACTATTATATTTTATTGATATTATATTGCTGTTTCTGGAATGCTAATTTATTGTACTACAGTTGTAGAAATCACTATTTTGTTCTCTGAAACTAAATAGTTATATAAATTAGTTTTTACAATATTCTTACAGCAAAATTATAAAATAGTTTTCACGATAACTATGAAATTGTTACATAAACATTTATACAACTGTTCTATACAATATTTCAGCTTATAAAATAAAATTGCTTTATAGTTATTCTATATTATTGTTCTGGATTACCTTTAGAACTTTTTGGTCATACAAATATAACTGTTTCTTAACCTCATAATAACGCTTTAAAAAATAGTTATATAAATATTAGTGTGAGATAATTCCGCATCAATAGCAATTTGCTTCTGATGAAAACTCTAAAATAACTGTAATATATTGTCGAAATACACTATTACAAATCAGAAAACTGTATAGCAATTATTTTAGTTAAGAATAGTATTATCCCTTTAAAAATATTTATAAAAAAATAAAGCAACTACATTTGGTAGTACCTACGCCATATTATTTTTGTATTTTATGTTTGTTCAACTACTTCCCATACCAATTGTATGTGAGTGTATGGTCTGAAAATATCAGATTTAAATAGTGAAGAAATATAAAAAATAAGTGGTACCTGCTTTTCAGAGAACAGTAAAAAATATTAGTAAAACATTTTGATGGTTTGTCTAGACACTCAAAAAAAAAACTATCATTTAGCCAGATAATAATTAGGTATGTTCTGAATAATCATGCCCCAATACTAAAAGAAAGCCATATTTTTGGCGATGTCCATGTTAAATTTGCTTATTCTCGTAATATTAAAAATTATGCTTGCTCTATAAAGCTGTAGAAACAAATCTAATCATTTCAATTCCCAAATACTTAAATCGGAAACGATTTAGTAAGGTTATGTTATATTTTGTCATATAGTGCAGCAATATGAAACTATTATACAACAAACCATGATGAACTTGTTTTGTAGAAATGAGTAATACAACTTAATTATTGTATTACAGCTGTTATTACTACAATAATATTTTATAATTATGATTCAGTCTTAAAATAACTTTCTAATACCTCTGAATAGCCGCCATATTTAACACAAACCTAAGACAGTTTTAAAGCTAAATCTACTGTCGGTTTTACTAGTATTTAAGACAAAACCAATGTTAATTAAAGATTTTAATCATTAGTAATATTAGCATAATCTTATTACTAAAAAAAAATCAAATTGCATAAATTTAATTTTTGTTTCACACTGAAAAAGTATTAGAAATATGAATCAAACTCGAGGCGCTTAAAAATTTAGTATTGTATGTGCTATATAATTAACAGTAATTCTTGCTGCGCATCCAAAAACGACTTTATTGTAGGTCATACATTATGTCTAAACCGCGTTATAGATATCTCTTAAGTAGATACTGCCATTTTACTAATATCGCCTTGAATTTACTTTTATGACAAATATAGAATTAATTTGTTTTCACCAGATACATTTAAAAAACTAAAATGTTACTGATTTTGATATGCAACCTAACCTCAAAATTGAAAATTTATAAAACAGTTATAAAAGTTTAAAAAAACATTTGTTTAAAGTTTGTGTAAATGTGTAGTAACTGTTCGGTAACTGCATTCAACAAATCTTATAGAATTTACAAAAGAACCAAATAGTTCTGTAATACTGCGCCCATTTTGTGTTTATTACTGTTGAAAGAATGTTCCGGAAATGTTCTTAGCTAATATTCTATTTAATAAATTTTGTTCTGTAAACATTTTTTCAGCTTTTATAAAATATCAAATTGTTACTTGGGAAGTGTCGGCCAGGACCACACACACAATTTTTGAGTCATAGTCATACTAGTCAATTTTAATTTTAAACTCATCATCAGTCAAACGTAAACCGTAAAATTTGTTAAAATCAATTAATTTTATTTTCTTTTATATGTAATATCAGTCATCAATCAAATTCGAAATTAAAGCCGATTAATTGTTTTGAAATTTAAGTTCTTTATTTTTTCCTTACTTTCAACTGACAAGTTAATGACACATTTACTTTTATTGTACATCTAAAGGTATGGCGCCCAAATTAATTTCATTGAATTCTTTTAAGTCTTTTTAATTAAAGACCTTGTCATTGACTTGAAGGTAAATTCTAAACGAATCCCACTAACCTATTTTGATCTGAGCTAGGCCTGAGGCTTGTAAGAATTCCTATTATAAGGATTTTTACAATGAGACCCAGGTAAGGGTTATCATCTGGTGCAAAATATGTTTTTATAACGTAACTTTGAAAACGTAACATTTTTTATGAAACGTTTTAAATATAAAACGTAACATTTATTATAAAACGTAACAGAGGGCCCGAAAACGTAAAAAAAACTGGTACTCACACCAGAACCAGATCACAAAACCAAAACCCGACACCGATAATTAATAATAAAAAATAAATCGTAAGGAAAGACAACCCAATTGTACACAATGTAAGCTAAAAAAATAATAGTAAACATGAAACTCAAAAAAAAACAAATTTCTTGTATTTAACATTAAAACTTAAACTAAAAATAAAATTAAAACAGAAGTAAAATTAACAAATTAACAAAATAATGTTAAAGGAAAAAAAATAATATCAATTAAATAAATACCATTACTCAAGAAGGCACTGTTCAGTGCCGAAAGATCTAAACCAAAAACAAATTATTTTCACTAAAAGTATAACCATCCGAATACAATCTACAGGCACCTAAAAACCCAAGAACCTACCAAAAAATAATATAAATTAAGGTGCAAGAATTTAAAACAAAAGAAAGCAGACTTCCTTTGTAAAGTACTAATATTAATTTTTGATGGTGGTTTTTGCCACGAATGATAGCAAACTATCAAAGAACATTTTGTCATCATTTGGCTCTTTGATAATTTTTGTTGTATATATTCATTTTTTTTTTCGCTATATTCAGCAGAGCTAGATCATAAGCTTCGTTTGGGCGAGTGCGCTTTCTGATTGGCAAAGTTACTCTCGGTTCTTCTGTTTCTTCTGTCACTTGTTGGAAACTCTGTCATTCTACTATGATTACCTCACTAGTATTTTAAGATAAAACAGCCGCTTCTGAAAAAAATCTGAATAAAGGGGGGTTAGTCCTAACTCAAAAATAAAAAATATAAAACTTCAGGAAAAATTAAGCTTTATAAGGGGATGAAGGCTATTGAATATTTAAATACACGTAAAAAGAGTATGTCTTTGTCTAATCCATATAACTTTTATTTGAACATGACTAACAAAAATTCAAATATCGTGCTAAATGAATACCTGGTACAGAACACGAATTTCAAAAATTTAATTAATTTCTTAATTCAAAAAGAAACAAAACTGCTCGTTTGTACAAGAAAATTTCTTTAGACTCCTTTTGTACATCAAAACAAATTATGTACCTACTTTTGCTCGGAAAATGTGCTTTGCTATCTTAGAGAAGGTAATAAAAAATAAAGATATTGCTAAATGCATCAAAGAGATTTTTCCTTTGATGAATGAATGTTTGATTTCCTTTGAAAGGTATTTAAGCGGATCTTAAACCACAAAGAATATTTACATTTGCAATTCGAGGGATTTTTTTAATATAACCAAACTGTTTGTATAAGTGAAATAAGGTTTTATTTTTTAATATTTCCTTTCACAATCATTTGGACAGTCTGATCTATGTTATGTATGGGGTATTAATACACTACAACCTAAAATATCTATTGTGTCCCTTCTGTCGCTTAGGCAACAAGGGAATAGTTTCGATGTTTATAACGACCCATCCAATCATAAATTCTTAAGGAAATATAGGATTTGAATATTTATATTGAAATTCGGAAGGTTTTAGTAATTATTACAATATCTACAATATTTTTAACTCAAAGTCATAGATAATTCAGTTGTTAGAGCCTGGACCACTAGTAGTAATATAATAATTAATGGGCTGACAGTTACTCTGCGACTTAAAATATCTATTATTTCCATTTTATCCCTAGGGCAGATGGCTCAGGTAAAACACAAGAGATAACAAAACAATTTTAAGGGATACAGGAAGGTATAATATCCGCTGTTGTCATATGCCTATTTGATTATTCTCGTTTTGTTTACAAAATTATTTGCTTATAGTAAAATAATTCAACATATTTTATTGCAACTGAACCCAAAATTTTTTGAATCATTAGTTATATTAAATTTAACTAAATTAGATGTAATTTCACTAAATTAGATGTAATTTCACTAAATTAGATGCAATAATTTTCAATAAATTCCAAAACCTACTCATGTTAGGTTGGAAGTGGCAACAGGGTTTACACCGGCATGGATATTTACGTTGTTTATTATAAGCGCACAGCGACTTACACATTTATTCATTGATAAAAATAGGTTGTATCTGCGTAAAATTCTTCTCTTTATACCCTCTCTTACTTCTCACCTTTCGTTTCCTAGTAGTTGATTGTATTGATTGATAAAATAAAAGTGTCAAAAGTTAAATATTTTATTTTAAAATATATTTTGAGTTTTCACTGTTGAAAGCCACTTTGCTAGAGGTTATGGGCCTACTTAAGGGTTACTAGCAATAGAGGCATTGTTTTGCGTGAACCTATTACGATATTTACAAATCCTAGCCGTTGGTGTGTTGTTCTCTTAAGGCGTCCCAAATTCCATAATGTCTGGTTCCGGAATTCTCCCTCCTATTGAGGTCGGGATAATTACAACTCATGGAAATTTGCTGTTAAGACGTACCTTGAACATGAAGAACTCTGGAATTGTGTTATCGCAGATCCTGCAAAGTTAGATAAGAAGAAGGACTTGAAGACGAAAAGTAAAATTATACTTCTGATTGATCCTATTAACTTCACGTTCAAACTGTTAATACTTCTAGAGAAGCATGGGAAAATCTAGAGAAGGCATTTGAAGATAAAGGCCTTACTAGACGTGTTGGTCTTCCTAGGACTTTGATTACGTGTAAAATAATATCGACCGCACAGAACCTTAAAGGCATTGGTATGGAAATTAATGACGAATGGATTGGTACTTTACTTCTATCAGGTCTTCCAGAAATGTTTAAGCCAATGATTATGGGCATTGAGAGCTCAGGCATCAAAGTAACTAAATTACTTCAGGATGTCAGTAAAACTGAAAGATCTTCCAACGTTGCGCTTTATGGAGGTAAAAGTAAATCTCAAGAAAAATTCTCTTGTTTCAAGCCCCGATGTTTTAAATGTAATAAATATGGTCATATATCGCGTAACTGTGTTGTAAATACTAAGAAAATAAGATTTCTTCAACTGACAATGAAGCTCTGTTCTCAGCTTTATCTGTGGGCCACCTCAATAATAATGGCACTTGGTATATTGATTCTGCAGCCTCAACAAATTTAAGTTACAAAATTACAAGTTATCCGCGACAAAGTTTCTTCTGTTGTTTAAGTCAGTCCCGTGTTGCATGTTCCTGAACTAAGTGTTAATCTTTTGTCATTTAGTCAAATGGTGAAGAAACGTAATAAAGTCATATTCGACATTGATGGTTGTAGAATTTACAACGTAAATAACAAACTGATCGCTACAGCTTCATTAGAAAATGATTTAAGTTAGATATTCCTCCTACATTGCCATCTTCTTCTACCATTGCTTATCAATCAAACATAAAGAAGAACCGAATGTTATGACACCGAGATTAGGACATATCAACAACGCAAGTTTGGATCTTCTAAAAAATGGAGCTGCTGAAGGTGTCAATTACCTACTTAGTAATCCTGCAATATCCTGTGATGTTTGTATTCAAAGCAAAGTCATCGACTTCCTTTCTCAGTCAGTAATTCAAGGTCCAAAAAATTGCTTGAACTAGTCCATTCCGATTTGTGTGGACCTTTGGAGATAAATTCAATGGCAGGTTCAAGATATATTCTCACATTGTTGGATGATTTTAGTCATAAAGCTTTTATTTACTTTTTAACAAATAAAAAGCAGGTGACTGAAAGTTTTAAAAGTTTTAAGATTTTTGTCGAAAATCAGAAAGGAGAAAAAATTAATATTATTCGCACAGATAATGGTGGCGAATACTGTAATGAGAATTTAAAAAATGTTCTTGCAACTTCTGGAATTCAACATCAAGTGACGGTTCCTTATTGCCCTGAACAAAACGGCCGAGCAGAACGCTTAAATCGTACCTTGATTGAAAAAACTAGATGTCTATTATCAGTAAGAAGTTCTGAGCAGAAGCAGTTTCAACTTCTGTATACCTTCTAAATCGTTCCCCTACTGGAGTGCTGAATAATTTAACTCCTGAAGAAGTATGGCAAGGAAAAAAACCAACTCTGGATCACTTAAGAACATTTGGCTGTAAAGCTTTTTCGCATGTGCCAAAACAGAAACGAAAAAAAGCTCGATTCTACTTCGATTAAGTGCATTATGGTAGGATATAGTGAATATTATGATCCAGAAAGAGATATCTTTTTTTTGTCCCGAGATGTCGTGTTCTCCGAAGAAGAAAGGGGGAATGATAATGCCAATAACAATTCAGAAAACACGAAAACTTTATTCCATAATATGAATGATTCCGAGGTCTCTGAAAACTCCGAAAATAGTGAAATAGAGACATATGGAATAAGTAAAGTTCAAGCAGAATCTTCCAATATTCACTCATCTTCTATTATTCACTCTGAAGAAGTTCAGAAAAAAGAAGCTCCACTTAGATGTTTTGAGAGGCTGAAAGCCCAAAATGTTTTTCTGCATTTAATTCCGATTCTGGTGATCCATTAAGTGTAGAAGAAGCCTCAAGCCGTAGTGATCGTCAAGAGTGGATTGAAGCAATGAACTCCGAATACGATTCTCTATTAAAAAATGGACCCTGGGGTTTGGTCGATCTTCCTGTTGATAGAAAACCGATCAATTGCAAATGGATTTTTAAAATAAAGAAAGACGCAGATGAAAAAGTAGCAAAGTATGAAACTCGCTTAGTTGTCAAAGGCTGTTCACAGCCACAAAAGAAAGGTTTAGACGTTGCTGAAACTAGAGTATATACCGACATAATTGATGGCAGCCGATTCTCTAACAAAACCTCTTGATAAGCCGAAATTTATTGCTTGCGATAAAAAGCAAGGACTTACATTTTGATGGAGGAGTGTCGCTATAGTTACTCAAAATGTAATGTCGTTACTATAGTTTATATATATATATTATATTTTTTGTATCGGCTATCTAGTAGTTGATTCTATTGATTGATAAAATAAAAGTGTCAAAAGTTAAATATTTTATTTTAAAATATATTTTGAGTTTCCACTGTTGAAAGCCACTTTGCTAGATCATTAACCCAGGCGTATATTAGATTAACGTGCGAATCATGTATGGAAATTAAATATTTGGAAAAATGTATTTAATGGTGAATGCTGAGTGGGGAAGTAGCAATGAATTACTTGTTTTTACTGCGATAATAAATTTTAAAAATAAAAACAAAAATACTAAATATCCCAACTAACAATATTTTATTAATATTATATTGTTCTTTCTAGAATGCTAATTTTTTTACTAAAATTGCAGAAATCTTTATTATATTCTCTGAAACTAAATTGTCATTTTTACAATGTTCTTACAATAAAATCATAAAATAGTTTTCACAGTAACTATACAATGGTTACATAATAGTTATTTTTGTATCAAGGGCTTAAAACAGGCGTTTCTGGACCGCAACGTGTAAGTATTAACACGTAATCGCTGTTTACACCCGAAATACATACAACATTTTATGTACGACCGTTTTAGTGGTCGTTTATTAATAAGTAGCTATTGTTTTCCTAACTAGATGTGAATTTGTTAAAGAAATAAAAAAATAATTTTATATTTAACAATATAACTATTATACATCCACTTTCTATTGATTAATGTAAGTGGTTTTTTTCATTACTCAATTATTTTCAATAAACTTCGACCACAACTACAACCTACGCGGAAAACCAGTCGACTTAAAGTAGAAATATAACTACTACTGTTGATTTGGATTCAAAAGCTTTTGTTAATTTTCAAAACTGTTCTAATTTCACAACTAATTTTGGAACAAATAAATGAAATAAAATATTGCATTACTCTTTTCTATTATTTAATTTAGTAATCGTAGAAAAAAAATAGTATTTTACTCGCGGGTAATGGCTATTCAGTCGGATGATTACTCGCCTGTGGCTCGTAGTACAAACTTAATTTTTATCGCTTCGAATAGTTTTTAAAGTTGTAGTATTTTTTCTTGTTACGTTGGTTCCAAGGTATTTATATTTCAGTCGGTACACCAGATGATGGCCCTGGGGCCAAAAACGGTTTCCATTTTATCACGTTAATAAATATGTTTATATAGGATTTTTACTATAATAGTAATGTATTAAATAGGCAACATTTGTGCAGACAATTTTTTGTTTCAATTTTTTACACTATTTTACATTATTTAGTTTTAGATCAGATTATCGACCTATTCAAACATTGGAGCGTAAACAATTTTTTTCAAATTTCATTTGGATCAATAGGATAAAACAAACAAATAAAAATTACTGGTACATAAGCCTAGGACCGAAACAAAACAGCTTTCAACTGTTAAATATACGTTCCGTTATAGTAATACATCACCAATTTAAAAACCCATTATTCTGTACAAACACATTCCAAAAAAAACAGTGGAATTATTTAATATTTGTTTTCATTTAAAAGGTACAAAATAGCAACCCCTCGATAACCATTTAAAATTACAAAACTCGAAAATTAATCGAACTCAAATATAATTGAATTCGAAATTCAATCAATGAGGTATTTATTTGCCTTTTATTTATTTCAAGTCACAACAAATCAACTAAATATTGTTAAATAAAAGTAAATTCAATTTTTAATTTAATCCGTTCAAATTCGCGCATTTCGAGTTTTATTTACCAAATCTCTCAAAATGAAATTTGTTTTAATAAAACCCGATTGTCACATTGATTTTATGATAATTTAGAATTAATTAAAACGTGGAGACGGAACTTTTAATTCCCAGCGAGTAAAATGAAAATTTCAGTTTTTGATGTAGATTCCAAAATAGTCCATAGAAGGACCATTGCTAACAACATAACTGAAATGGAAAAAAATGTTCGAACGACAACGAAAAGATAAATAATAAAGATCTAAAAAGGTTTAGAACTAGATTTTTACAATAATTATAATGATCCCAAAGAGTGTTAAAATTCTGAAAATACAATTCCGAATTAACTTGGAAAAGTGAGTAACTTGACAACAAAATGATTAATCGTTGCGAGAACACTAAAGAAATCATAATATACAATTTATTATACCTGTAAGTCAAATGGCACCATCAATCATCTTTAAGTCGCCCCGGAGCGCCACGGCAAATAATAATAATAGCCGTCCCTTTCCCTGCACAAGCTCAGCTTTTGGGGTTAAAATTAACTCGTAAGGGGGTGAATTAGGGAGAGTATTATTATTATTATTATTATTATTAATAACCTACTTTTTCTTATTCGAATCTCACCTTCGCTATGGTTTAGCTTTCTGGGATTCTTGTAGCTTGTACCTTTCCGAAATTATTTTTAATTAAAAAAAGAGCAATTGGATATGTATTTGGTTTAAGTAGTAGGACACATTGTGAAAATTACAAAAATCAATTAAAAATAAAATTTGGTTAAACTTACAACCTAGCAGTAATGTTGTTTTGATCCTTATTTTCCTTCTAAATCAGCACAAAACAATTAAAACACAATACACGACAAAAAACCCACTTTTTTGAAAACTAGAAAACTGTAATAAGCCATATAAACTACTACAAGCAACACTACAATATTATTTTCAGTCAATAAAATGATGCAGATGCAACTAACAATATAAGTAGTAATATAGTAAAAACACAAATTTATGAATTTTATAAATAACCAAGTCAATATTAGAAAAAATATTGTATGTAGCGCGTTACGAAATGCCGTTTCATGTAACTTGTTCATCTTGCGAGGCCTCGCTTTACATAAAATATGGCATTTCCAAACTGATTTCATAACTTTACATAAAATATGGCATTTCCAAACTGGTTTCATAAATAGCTATTAGGGGGCGGTGAAACGTCGAAACCTAATTCTACACCATTATGTATCTATTGGAACCATGCGTGACAGCAGCGCCAACTAACTTATGAACATACGGACGATTTTTTCGATTACAATTTTTAATATTCGTAATTCAAAATTATATATATGTTGGTTTTAATAAAAGTAAATGGATTTTAAAAACAAGTGAAAAAAATTATTTAACTATCATTATATATTTTTATTGATTCAGCTAAAAAAAGTAAGTATAATCAATAAAAATTTAATAATAAAACATAGACAGGCAAGAGTATTTACGAGAAAATATATAAAAAGTTGCCTAAGCCCAAAAAGTTGCCATTAAAGAATATGTTAAATAGTGTCAAAATAAAAAAAATTACCATTAAATAATAAGGTGAATCAATATGTATAATACCAAAAGAAAAATAATTGGTATATTTGCGATTGTAATTTCCTCATTTTTAGTTCGAAAGAAAACATAGAATTAATGATTAAAACTGGTTTCCTTTCAATAAGTTACAAAATTGCATTCCAACCACATACCATAATCACAGGCAGAAATCTAGTCTTTGCTGAACATTTAAGATTTAAGGGATGTTGAAGAACATCGTAAAATTGATTATTTAAAACCTTTCTACTTTCTGATATCTACTATTTGCAGTGTACTGGTATTATTACAAAAGTAAAGGTACTTTTTTCTTCTTATTGTAGGTACAGATTTTTATTTATTTTCTTTAGTTATTCCATTTTGCTACTGAAAATTTATATAATTTATAATTTATTTTTTAACCCCGGTTGCTCACTTTATTGTTTTTACCTATTTTTTGAAAAAATGTAAAATATATACTTGTATATTTTAATATGCCAAAATTACAAAAGATCGCCCCAAAGTGCTCGAATAATATAATATAATAATAATTCTCTCCCTAATTCACCCCCTTACTAGTGAATTTTAACCCCAAAAGCTGAGCTTGTGCGGGGAACGGGACGGCTATTATTATTATTTGCCGTGACGCTCCGGGGCGACTTAAATATGATTGATGGTGCCATTTGACTTACAGATGAGGAAAACCCGGAAAACCTCACCTACCATCATCAAGACGGTAATGCATGTCGATTTTTAAAATCTGCATATCATATCAACAAAAATGAAATTGAATTTCTCTTAATACGGCACACATCAAATCCTATACCGAACCATGCAATAATTAAAAATCCACATGGTCTGGTGTGGGATTCGAAGCCCGGCAGTCTCTGACTATAAACTTGCCTATAAATGAATATAAGCGCGTTAGACTGCTACACCACCGACCCGCAGTTTGCGTTAGTATCACTTTTGCTTCCCCTACCATGACTACACTGAACGAATATGTCGATTGACCATTTTTTCCAAGTCAAGATTAGAGTGGAAAATTTTAGCTTCGAATTTCGACTCCCCCTTAGGGATGTTTTGAATTATTTTAACGGGTGATCAAACGTCTTTGGATCTTAAATTGTGATATCCTGACGATTTATAATTTTTTTAAAGTTGAAATTCGTCCAATAAATTCTTGTTCTTCTATAATTTACCCCTTTAAATTATTTAAGGGGTAGTTAAAAAAAATTAATGGGTGGTTAAACATGGTAAAATTTTGGTCAATCTCATGATCTATGTTGTGTTGAAAAATATAATTTTCGTAGGCCAGCGAGTACTCTGCTTTTTTTTTAAATATTTGTTTCGGAGGGTGAAAAAAAAGATTGGATGTTCAAACATGATCAGTAGGTGGTCAAAAACATCCTGTTTTGAAACAAAAAATTTCGAATATTGGGACCTGCTTACACAACTAAAAACAAAGCTTGTGACAGAGTTACATAATTCCTTATTTTGATTTTTTGCTAAATAATGTACCCAACAGAGAGTTTGAACCTGTAGATACAATAGTTCAAGTTTTAATTTGGTTAGATTAGATTCGAAAGTAGTTGGACATCATTTGTCCTTGTCCACCTCAACTTTTTCGGATGTAGTTAGATGCTTCTGGCTTTTCTTCACCTAGCGTTAGAGACCTCAATCTAGCAGACCTTCACATTGGCACAGAAAGTGAAGTGATGTTTCTTCTTCTTTTTCACAGAACCTGCACAATATTGTTTCTTCTGCTGGATTGATGACACTTTTTTTGATCCAGTTGGTGTTTCGTAAACTTCGACGCTCTTTGACCTGTCTCAATCATCGATAGTTATTCCACCATTACTGAGACTTTTCCCATCCATTGGTTAATGGATACCTTGCACATTGCCTTATCAACTTCACAATAGGGTTAAGTTTGTCACACTCGTTCCGTTTCTTTAAGGCCACTTTTTCACTTCTAAGTAAAGTTAATATGGCTCTAACTATAATGATAGTTTAACATTCAACTTGCGACATCTAACCCTGTTGTATACTAAGCATTTATCTGAAGAAATTATACAGTTTAGTGTTCCAAATAAAAAATTTGAATATAATTTCTCATAGTTTAATTGTTCCAGATAATAATTTTCATATAAACTACGAGGATATATCAGAAAATAACGAGACTGGTGCTATAGTATAACAACGAAACATTTATTTAAAAAAATTCAACAACTATCCTTCGAAGTACTCTCCATTCTGTTGAATACACTTATCCCATCGCTTTATCCACTTATCATAAACTTCTGAGAAATAATTTTTTGATAGTCTATTTAGTATACCCATCACAGCGTTGTTGAGCTCTAAATCCGACTCAAATCTTCTACCTCTCAATTCTTTTTTGACTTCAGGAAACAAATGGAAGTCACATGGAGCAAGGTCAGGAGAGTAGGGGGGATGAACCATAATTTCAACCCCTAATTCTTCAATTGTTCGTTGACAAATCATTGATCTATGAGCCGGAGCATTGTCGTGATGCAGCGTCCAGCAGTAGTCCTGATAAAGCGGCCTTTTTTTCTTTAATTTTGCCTTTAAGGGTCCTCGAAGTACATTAGAATAGTACTCCCCTGTTACTGTATGTCCTCTAGGTACAATGTGATCGTAAATAACGCCAAATTTATCAAAAAAAAATCAGGTGCATCACTTTACCAGCGCTTTTAGCAGTTTTGGCCTTCTGCGGTCTTGAGCTGCCTTTATGCTTCCATTGCATACTTTGAGACTTCAATTCAGGATCGTAATGATAAAACCAACTTTCGTCACATGTAACCACATTATTTAAAAACTGTGGGTTACGTTGCAATTACCATTTCCACTGCTGACAAATTGTCACTCGATTCGCTTTTTGTTCATCGGTCATCACTTTTGGAATCTATCTTGCCGCGATCTTCCGGTACTCTAAATCTTCATGAATAATTTTTTGAGTGGTACCGTAAGACAAATTAACATTGTCAGAAATTCGTTTTATGCCAATCCGGCGATCATTTTGTATCAAGTCGTTAATTTCTGCAATTTTTATGTCATTTCTCGCAGTTTGTGGTCGACCGGGACGAGGTTCATCTTCAACTGATTCACAACTAAACTTTTTATGCCACTCAAACACTCTACATCGTGATAAACTATTATCTAGATATGCACCTTTAATCATTTCAAAAGTTTTAGTTGGTGTTTTACCCAATCGAACACAAATTTTTATCGCGTATCTTTGCTCCACTTTCATTTTTCGATGGGTACGCAAAACACTGACAATTCAATAATTAATTTGTAACAAATGTCAAAAGTTAAATCAAAGCCTACTTGCGGGGTAGTACATTAAATATAAAGCTTTCATGTCTCATTTTTTGGGTTATAAAATGTTACCTCTGAAAGAAGTTATAGCACCAGTCTCGTTATATACTGATATATCCTCGTATATAGCTAAGGAATTTTTCTCAGTGTAGCCAAAAATTCACGAAATTGTTTTGCAAGTTCAAAATTGCCTGTAGTTAAATCGTTCCATTTCTCTAAATCTCGTTTAACCACCTTCATATTACCTTCTCATGTTTTAAAACAATTGTGTATAAAATTCAATCTGGAACAAAATTGGATGCATGATTTATATCGTCTGGAAAATTGGACTCTTTTCAAGAATTTCGTAATTTAAGACAGTATAAATCTCAGTTTGTTATTTGTAGCTCACATTTATGTCAGTTTCATTTACTACCTGATTTTGTTCGGTACGTCAACGTGCCAAATTAAATTTTTACGGGATGTCAATCTTTAAGCAGTACACTACCCATAAATTTTAGTAAGGTTTGTAGGTAGATTATTATTATTATTACTTTTGTAATAAATACTCGTAATTTTAATTGTAAATAAGTATACAAGGTGCTAGATAATTATATCTAAACGGAATACTCGTATAACGTCGAAAATGAAATAGAAATTAAACTGAGTAACATTTTTTAAATAAAATAATCCTTATATTTTTACACTTTTGTAATCAACTATCAGTTATTGAGCCGAAAACAAAGTATAATATATTATAAATTCGTTCGAAATTATCAAATATATTTTTTAAAATTACCCGTATGAAATAATGAAAACTTTTTAACTCCCCAAGTAAAAACAAATTTATTGACAAATTTTATAAAACTCTATTTCGGGATAGATTTAAACCCTCCATAAGGGCATTCTACGTACGCTGAATATTAAGTTATTTGAATCTTAAACAAAAGACATTATAATTTATTTTTGCAAATCTAATTTATTTAGTTTTTCACTTAGGGAAAATTACTCTGAAGTGGCATATGTTTTGAAAATGATTTATAAAAATGTAATTTTTTCTAGATAATAAAACAAACATTTGTGCAAACAATGTTTTATTTTTACAAATAAAAAAATGTAAACTCTTACAAGAACCATGTGTTTTATTTAAAAATATTGCAAAATATAGTTTTTGCACTTCTGGATAGATCAATACAGTCTGCGTTGAACTATTTTTAGGGTATTTGGCAACATAGCCACTATTCTCTACTTCGTGACCAAGTTCGTGTCATAATGTATGGTTCAACTCAATAAATGCAGCAATCTTCTTCTGATTCAGAATACTCCTGTTCTTCTTTTTCACTCCCAGAAAACGATGGAATGCAGACTTTTTCCTTTGGCCGAGCGCGTAGCAGATTTTTCTTAAAAGTGAAGCTTCCCTACTAGCCACTTCTAACTAACTCCGAATTTTCCTTTTTTTCGATTTGGTATGGTTTTAACAATTGCCTTCGGCAATGGTGAAATTTCGGATTTGCTTAGGTCCTTAGGCGGTTATTGAAAGTATATTTGGCTCTTTTAGTAACACTGGCTCTTTAAACGATAAAAGACCAGGTTGCTCTTGGGCAGTTACTAAAAGTCTATTTGGCTCTTTTGGTACCACCGGCTCTTCGGACGATGAAACCCCTAGTTGTTCTTGGGAGGTTACTGAAAGTCCATTTGGCTCTGCTGATACCACTGGCTCTAGAACATCATTAGATGCAAATATCCAGTCCGGAAAAATATTTTCATTTAGTTTAGAATATTCCTACAGTCGTGAAACCACTTTAGCAATTTTTTATAAAGATACGCTTCTTTGAATGTTCCTGTAACTTTTTGATGAGTTACCGTTCTACGAAGATGGCGAGCTAAATATTCCCAAAGAAACTAACATCTAGCGGCTAAAGCAGAAAACCACGATGCCATTCTGCTTTGCAAATTTTAAAACATTCACGTTTTTGTGGCTAGAATGACAACCCAAAAGCAATAAAACTTTGTTTTGAGCTAATACTTTGCTGTGTTTGACAACCATTTAAGAAATACCTCTCCATTTACCAATCTCTTTTTCTGGGCGGTGCTTTAATTTCATATTGTTTCTGGGAAATATAAAAACGTGCGGAATCTATGTTTTAAGAGTGTTCACAATGAAGTGAAGTGTCTTAGCACTTCTTAAAACATCAATCTGTTTTCGACCTTTAAATGGTATTGTGATGATTTGTCAACGTTCCAAATTTCCAACTTTAAGCCACATAGTAACATTTTTCATTATTTCGCCTTAAGTGACAGAAAAATGTTTGAACTTGAGGTCGGTTAAAACCGTGGGCCCTTTAGCATTCTGCAGTCTTGTGGCTAGCTAGATATTCTTTTGTGGTAACTAACCCACTTTTTTTGAACACATCACCGCAATGTGGTAAACGGAACACAGACGCCAATAACCAACCCATTTTACCGCTCTGAACAGCATCGATGGCCTCTCTCATTTGGTTCTTATCCCACAGCTGCCTTGAAGATTTTCTAATATATATGGAGCCATATCTGAAATGAAATTTTTGACAATTTTGGATAAAACGTATAAACAGACTAATTTAAAATAGTGGTAGTGGGTGAAATAGTGGTAGTGGGTGAATAGGTGTCATCTCAGACAACTAGCTCCTTTGCCATCTGACCATCGAGATAGAATAAAGTAGAGATGACCTAAACACTATTTTGCGATGTGACAAAATGGACGTACTTCAAGTGTAATCAAAATGGCGACTTGAGTCGTACTTTGATTT
This sequence comes from Psylliodes chrysocephalus, assembly GCA_927349885.1. Taxonomy (NCBI): domain Eukaryota; kingdom Metazoa; phylum Arthropoda; class Insecta; order Coleoptera; family Chrysomelidae; genus Psylliodes; species Psylliodes chrysocephalus. The sequence goes on from OV651818.1 coordinate 66,183,476, forward strand.
ATTTAAAGTCAATAATTTTATATTTAAAGACTGACGAAATGAAAATAATTTTTATATGAAGCTATTTAACAAAAAATGGCATTTATTCTTACCAAAACTGACTAGCTACACTATCTCGAGTTTGACATTGACGTAAAAATGTAATACAAAAATGCGGACAATCATCCTCTTTATTCTATCTCAATACATCTGACCCATAAATACGTGCAAACGAAAATACAAGGTCAAACATTTAAAACATTAAACAAACCACCAAGAGTAATTTCAATATATTAAAATATATTTTTTAATGGATGGATGGCACAGAAAGTTTAAACTTGACAATTTCCATATATATTATGTTAAATATCTATTTAAAGATTTTGAGTAAATTTAATAATAGCGTCAAAAATTATCTTATCTGATTAATATTAAAACATTTAATTTTAACAATTAGTTTCTGGGCACAAAAATCTTAAAAACCAACCCTGAAGCATGTTTGAATGCGCTAGTTCAGTGATGATGTAATTATGGTTCCACTGACAATTAAAGTGACAGTAGATTTTTTGAGTGCGTTTTGTTCGTTTTTTTTACCTAAATTATATCGTTTTTTCACTTTTATAAATATATTCCTAAAGTAAGTAGATAGCATGTATCAAATATACAATCGTTTAGTTACTAATTACATACCTTTAAACTATTTTTATGACCTGTAAACAATATTTTGAAATAAAATAAAAACGGTAAAAACGTAATATGTCAAATTTATTGATGTTTTTGTTAAAAGTTTGGTTAGAATTAAATGTCAGTGGAACCAAAATGACATCACACTGAATTAGCGCATTCTCGTGACCATTGCACAATCTGCGTCACAGCCTATATCACAAGTCCTATGAACACTTACTTTAAAACTATGGGCAGTCATGTCACGAAGCGACGCGCATTGTCCCGCTTCAATTTTTACCGATACCAAGCTTCAGTTAGTGTTGCATAAACCACGATAGTCAGAGCTTTTGATAGTATCGATGTACTATCAATAGTTTTGAAATGTATTTGAAAATAACAAAAAGCAAGTAAACAAGAAATACTGGTATTTTCCCGAAAACAACAGTATTGTGTATTCGCCCTGCACTTTGCAGTTAAGGGCGAGATTACAGAAAAAGCAGATCTGCAAATATGGCGAACTTACAGATGCAAGTATCATTTTTTTGTATTCCAAAAATCATCTGCAATCCGCCATATTTATTGTGTTTATTATCCCTCAACAACACTAAATAACCCAAATCCATTACTAAGCTTCAGAACTCCGATAACCTGACACCACGAACTATATTCAGTCAATAAAGAGTTATTGTAAGTTCAGCCACTATTAGCGCTGCTCCCATTTTGACATCTGAGTATGCGCAGACAGCAGATAGTAGCTTTCGGGTGCGCTCGCCGACATTCGTATCAGTTGGAAGTTTTTTAATATTAAATATTATTTAATTTCATCGCCATGTAACCTTCTAAAATGGTAATTTTTAATGTCTCGTCCATAATATGTACTATTATAGACAACAAAAAAGATGAACTGAAATTTTAAATTTTTTAAATGAGGTTATAAATATGTATAAGGACAAGGACTCTAATGTCAAAACTTCAAATTTGCAATAAGTCTTATTTTAGTATAGAATTTATTTACCTCTAATTACGTTGCAATATCTCTCTAATAGCAACCGAAAACTTAACAACAAAAAAATAAAGACGAAATTGACATTCTGCAAGTTTGTAGGATGTTCCATCCTCCTGCAAAGTTACAGGTGATTTGCAGACACAAAAAGTATAAACACATTTCTGTAATACCATGTTTCTCTTTTGGAACTGCAATTGATAGTTGGAGATGCAAGTATGATTTGCAAAACTTCTGTAATCTCGCCCTTAATCGAATGGAAATTAATAGAATGGAGAAAAAAGAGAAAGTGTTGCCAAGCTTATGAGCACCTGTCATGTAGTCATGCAATTTTCCGATATTATAGACGACGTATTGTTGGAAAAAATCGAAAAGCTTAAACGTTTATTCCGCTTTGTACTATATTTGCTTGCCATTTGTCTTGTCTTGATTTATTTTCTTATATATCGGCGCGGATTGGCTCTAGAGTTTTTTCGACTATCGATAGTTCTTTATAAAACTACGATTATTTCTATAGTTGATCTACCATCGATGCTATCGATATATTATCGATGTTTATGCAACACTAGCTTCAGTATTAGATCTCACTTTCAAAGGCAAAGGTCATGCCTCGACGCTGTTAAAGCAATGTGGTTCGCCATCAAGGTGTCTTATATTTCTCAAATAATTTCTTAAACACCGAAATGTTTACAAAGCACAAATGTGATAAATTTTCTATAGGGTGCAGAATCAATGTGTAAATATTGTATATTTTATTTTATAATAGTTCAAGAATTACTGAGGCGCTTTTTATGGGGCCTCAGTATTGCATTCGTGCAGACGAAAAAATTTTCTGACCCCCATTTTTTAAAACTTTTTTTCATGTTTCTGATCATTCTGAGTCCGAAAATAAAAAAAAATAAATTTTTCGTCTGGTCGTCTGTATGTATGTATGTATGTATGCCGGCACGATAACTCTAGAACGAAAGTTCTGATTGACTTGCGGTTTTGATTTTCTTGAATAATTACTTCTAACTTAGAACCCTATTGATTTTCAGAGTTTTTGGTTCATCCTAACTACTTTAATAACAATTTCCTTAAAATTCGCCTATGCATTCTTAATGTGAGAATTGCAAACATTCTCTAACGACCTGTCAAACAACAGCTGTTGATAATAAAGGTGAAATTTCTAAAGCGGGTTGCGACCTTTATACTTGCAAACATATAGCCATTTTGAAGGCTATTTTCATTCGAAATTAGTCGCCAAGCCTGCAAATTTATGAAAAATATATAAGCAGTTTATTAAAAATGACTTTTTTATGGTGGTGCTATTAAGCGTACTACTATTTCGCCCCTAGCCACAAAAATACCTTCATCAAATTTACTGGTTCTCTATCGCAACCCCATAGAATCAAAATAATGCTTGGCTGTGCCTGTCAAGTATCAAGATGTCAACTGTGATATGTGAACGGCTCTTAAATGTCAAATTATTTAAAAAAAATTTATGATATTTATTGCAAATAATAAATATCTCAATTCAGGCTTTCCATAAATAAAAATTACAGCAAGACAGATAACATAATGTTCTTATACAAAGCACTTTTTTATTATATAAAAGAGAGGTAGGATATAATGTCCATTTCAAATTTGGATCAATTATGATACCGAGGTTTTTTGTTGTTTTTTATTTTAATTATAAAGTTGTCATTTATTTGTATGTTGAAAGAAGGCCTTTGTATATTACATTGCTCTCTATATGGATCTACTTTAACACAAAAATAGTTTTGTGGCTATAAGTTGCTATAACCTATCGTCGCAAAACTATTAATAATTTAAACATAGTAAGTAGTATTAATATAACATCAAGTAATTTTTTAAAACAAAGTACATGATCTCAAAACAAATAATCTATAATAAATGCGGATAAAACCAGGGGTAAAATAACAATAAATTAAGGGAAATACTTAAAAAGGGCAGGTTTAAAGAGTATTATCACAAGAAAGTATATCCGTTCTGTTTATTTATCAAGTATTGTTTGAGGTTACTTTTGAATACATTTATTGTTTTTATTTTTAATTTTTGTAGGCAGTCTATTTAATTTTTTAAACCTTTAATAAAAATTGTATTTTGGGAACTTTTAGTGATGGCTTGCCGTACATGAAAGTCAGATTGGTTTCTTGTATTATAGTTGTGATATTGCGAATTATATTGAATTTTTTCTAATAGATCTGATGAGATGGTACTATGTCATTTTTATTTTATAAATAAATATCAGTCACGTACTGAACATAATTCTGAACTGAGAACCAATTTATTTTTTTTTAACATAGTTGCAATACTCATCCTTCTGTCCTTTATTAATAGAATATAAATAGGCGAAGTAAGAAGCCCAAACATTTTACATGAGCAGGCCTAAGAGGTAAAGGGGCCAATTATTATTAGATAAATTGCTCGAACAAGTTTTTAAACCCTAATCAAAAGGCGATATAATATGGTTTTAAAAACTAAGGCTTGTGAAAATCATCACATGGTTTAACCTAAGTAATGCCAATGCTTCACAAACCAAAAAATTCAACGTGCTAATACTACTATCGGCTTTCGGTATTTCGTTTTTGTTACGCTACGAGTTTACCCTTGTGGGCCTCAATCTCGATAAGGTGGGAACCACCATTTTAGCGTCTCTCGAATTTCTATTAAAAAGTGTTAATTGTAGCCGGCTTTTCATTTATATGAAAACGAGGACAAAATTCAGCACTCTGGTAAGCAGTCAATTACAGTCTTTGGAATAAGTTAAATGCAAAGGTACAGGGATTCACAAAACCCTGTACTCGTAACACTACCTTATATATTGTACTGGCGTCCGATAACACACACAAAAAGATTTAATTATTATACAAGACTTTCAAACGTCGTTTTTTGAAAATACATCTAAGTGGTAACTCGCTAGCGAACAGAAACGAACTAAAAATGGCGTCGATGCAACTGCATATGCATTATTCTCGCGCAGCAACATCGGTGTCCTATATTTTTGACATTCACAAATTGTAGGCGCTGTACCATCTTAGTGACTATTTCGCCTCAGTGTACTATTTCTCTTATAACCTTTAGATAAAAGAGAAAATATGTTCCATGCTTTGAACGATTTTTTTTTCTCCTTTGATCTTTTCCCATCATCTGTGTGCCGTAATAAAATTAAAATATGAAACATGATCATGTCTGGAAGGTTATAAAATATTTTTTGCAATTACCCAAATGATTCACGAGGTTATAAACTGTCTTGCATCTGTTCTTTAGCGAAATAAAGAAATTCAAATGAAAGTTTATAAATTGATGTTTTGATGTTTTTAATTTAAACATGGACATAGTACTTACAGTTTGAAGGTAATATCTTTGGGTTTACCGCTTAACCGGTTGATTCAGACTACTATAATAAAAGTTAAAAAAATGTATAATACCGTAGAAAGGGGTAAATACGAAAGTATTGACAGTAGCGTATAAGAGTCAAATTGTTTTAATAATTCATAGGAAAGTTTTACCATTTACAAAGTACTTTTGCAAAATTTTGTCGTTCAGATATCACAGGACGTCGAAGAAATAATAATTATTAAAGTTAAAAATTGTATATCTCCGTAACATATATCAATAAATTCAGAAAATTTAAATTTTATTGCCAAATATCTATACTTCTATTTTACTATTAGTCCCATCTCTATATTTATTGTAGGGAGAGGAAATAGATAAATAATTAGGTGTCTGTTCTTTATTGTAAAAATTCTGGACAATACATGAATTGGTGCGATATCTAAATAAAAAAGATAAGATGCTTAGTTTAATACTGTTCATCCCGAGTACGAAAAAAAAATGTTTTTGTTCAATACTTTTCCGAAATGTTGTCAGCGGCCTAGTAATCTAGTAGAAATAAACAAGTTTTTGGTTCAAATATTATCTGTTATTATTATGGATTTTTATGGATATTTTCGTTTTATTACAACCGGGCGAAAGTCAGTTTTACATATATCGTTGATGACTCTTGCCCTACATAAAAACACGGAAATTTGATCCAATCTAAAAAGCCATTTCTTCCATCAATCATCTTTCATCCCTTTTTATTTGTTTTATAATGCTTAGGCTGAACATAAAGCAAGCGAGGTCAATAAACAAGGTGGCGATAAAACTGTTTGTGTTTGCTCTTAGAATAATCTATAGGCGCAGTCGAATGAATGATAGCTTTTTGAGTAAATAAAATTGGAGACAATTTTATGTGCATGAAGAATTTAGTTTACTTCTATCAAAACATTCGTGTCGTTAACCATTTACCTCACGCATTTTTTCATTTAAAAAAATTTACATTTGGGACAATAAAAGAAATATTTTTCTCCACCCACTTGGATATTAGCTTATCTACGCACAGACTAAAAATCGAAAATCAATAGTAGTTTGTGCAACAAGAGTGGATATGATTGCCATGTGGACAATCCACTCGAGTTGTACAGTATATTTTTTCTACGACCCACTAACGAAAATTTACGAATAAAAAAATATTTTAGGTTATTAGGACAAAATAACTAATTTTAAAATAATTTATGACTTTTAATAATTTTTAAAATAAAATAAACGAAAAAAAAAGAAACAAAGTTCATTTCATTTTTCCCCAACCGAGAACCGAACTCGAGTCTTTCGTGTGGAAGGCAAGAACACTGACCACAGGACCATCTATTCTTTTATTTTCGTTGCTTTAATACTCGTAATTAAATTGACTTCATAGGTAGTTTTATTTAAATTAAGAAATAAACGAAATAAAAATAGAAATAACTCATTTTAATGTATGTTTAATCTCAATAACTAAAAAATATACTGACAATTAGTTTGACAGAATTGTCACTTATTTAAAATTTTAAAATATCAGTCAGTTGATTAAAATATGAACGGTGATTGGTGGATTTCATTTTTTGCAGTGTCCTCAATACCTATAATGGATATAAAATATATTCGTTCAGTTGAAGGCAATAGCATACTTTTTCGCTTGTAATATGTGCGTAGATAAGCTAATATCCATGTGGGCGTAGATAAAATATATCTAGTACCAATGCATTCTTTTTCCTTTTAAGTTCATTTTTGATTTAGTTAAAATAATATTACGTGGTGTATTAAATTACTAATAAAATTACCTTTCAAATCAAGTGTCCCACTTTACCAAAGGTATTAGTTTTTATCCCGCTAGAGGGCGCTAAATTAACACCATAAAATTATCTTTCCGACGATGTGTCATACTTGGTACTTTACTATTACCATTTAAATTGTATTGGTTAGATTGACGTAGGGGAGAGAAATTGCATCACTCTGTATATTTTTAGATGATAGATATTTTTATATATTTATTTTTATGCACGGTGTCTAATTAGGACACAGAACAACTGAAGATTCTCTGATATAACGAAACATGCTTGAAAAAAAGTATTACTGGTTTCCGAAATACAGGATGTTAAAAATGCTGAAAATTAAAAAATTATTAATAGCTATAATGTTTTTTATTTTAAAGTATAATTTTACTAAATTTGTGTCATAAGATACACCTATCAGCAAAACAATCAGTTAAATAAATTGACGCGGAGCCAACCCTGTTTAGCAAGCGAGCTTGAAACCTGCCACCCGACTTCTGGTCGAAATACTGGAATCTTCTAGGTATGCTGACAAACGCACGGCTTCGAGAAGCTACCCGAGTATGATCCCTTTTGCGACGTGAGTCATAGAAAGGCAGTTCTCGATTGTTGTGGAATGCCTAAAAAATTGTAGTACAGAGTTGGCTTTGTATAAATAGCGCGAGTTCATCGACGGACGGGAAGATTGAATTTAAGTGTTGGAAAGAAAATTGTAAAATTGTAATAAATTTATTAGAATGGTGAGTTGTAATAGTGCATAAGTATTATATAAATTAATTAGTACGTCATTAATAAATTGTAAATAGTGTGTTTTAAGTAAATAAATTAAACAAACGTTACCTAAACTTTACCAGTAGCGTACGGCATGGTTAAGTAACACCTTCTTTCCCTCTAAATTTATTTGCACTAAGCTTTTACATTTTAAATAAATCATGTATTCATGTTGGGAACTCATAAAGTGATTGGTTTTCAAGATATTAACACTTACAGGTGAATTTTCTTCATTTTAGTTTATGTTCTAGTTTTGTAATTTTTGATATTTTATAAATTGGCAACAAGTGTACATCAAAAAGTTCAAAATTATAATCCAAATAAGTTTTTGTAGAGTGGCGTACAATTTAGTTTATTTAATTGATTTTTTCTTATGACACCAAAAATGTTTGTTCTGTATTAATTTTATAAAAAAAACAAAATTAAAAATAAATTAAAACTGAAGAAAATCAACCTATGAGTGTGAATATCTCAAAAACACATTACTTTATGAGTTCCCAACAAGAGTACACGATTTATTTAAAAAATTGAAAAGTACGTTCCAAATAAGTTTTTGGACAGTGTCGTAAAATTTATAGGGGATATTTATCCATGCCATACGCCACTGGCAAAGTTTATTTAACTGATTGTTTTGCTGATAGGTATATCTTATGATACAAAAAATGTTGTAAAATTATACTGAGAAATAAAAAATTGTAGTCACTAATAATTTTTGAATTTTAAACTCTAACACCCTGTATTTCGGAAACTAGTAATATTTTATCTAATAATGTTTCGTTTAAGACGTAAAATATCTTTGTGATATTATAGATATTTTCATATTTTTATACATCTCGTAGATCATCCAGATACAATAAACCAGATTGTATCAGCTCAAATAGTTGCCGAGATTCCATATCAATTATGTCACGCGATAATTAAATTGAGTGCCAAATCTGTCACAGAAATGTTACCCTGTTTACCCTCGGCCTAGCTTAGCAGAATCGGTGAAATTCGGCATAGAATTTTACTAACAAATTAATGGCACTATCTTTATTTAAAAAGACAAAAAAATGTTATGTTAATGGTTAAGGACGCCATGTATTTAGACGATTAATAAATACAAATTATGCCTATAATTTGTTAGCTGAAAGTAAGGAAGAAATTAAAAGAATTAAATTAAAATATAGTGATTTTAAAATACAGAACGGTTTTTACTTGTTTCTGAATTTTAACAGTTTGAAAGGTTTTTACAACAAAAACAATATATGTAGATTGAATTGAATAGCTTGAATTAAATTGAACAGACTACAAAGTGACTTTGTGACATTAAATGTTAAAAAAAACGAGGCTCAATAGATATATTAGTAAAAATGGTCAGGCTCTAACGAAAAACTTATCTGGCTCAGTTGGACTGTCGAGGATGTTCCAGCTTTAACTGGGTCGTTGATAAAGAGATGTCTGGTTGCTCTAATGGTGGTGTTATACAGCTCCACGGCTATTCTACTGCTCGGACACCTTCACCATTCTATCCTCGTTGTAACCGCTTTACCTCTTTGTTTGTCTCTTTATTTCGAGGTATCTAGCCTCTTTGATACGGCTTTAGCTCGGTACAGTAAACGCCAAATCTAAAGAACCAAGGACGCGCATTTATAACGCTACGAATACGCCTACCGATGAATAGAATCGGTAGCTTACCTAGAAAGTTGTAAACCAGGGGCGCGTATATTTTAAGACATAAAATAAATGGAAAATAGTGAATGATTATTGTTCATACAAATTGCTTAGTGTTATTATTAGTACATAATTCTATAGTCAATTAAAAAATCATTATTTTTAAGTAAGCCGGCTTTAGGTTAAGGCTGTTCTACCGCTTTCCGTTCGGTATTTATATAAAATTCTGTACGGTAAGTATATTGGTCAAACGGGCCGTACTTTCAAAAAAAAAAGCTATTTAAAACATTACAATAGTTATACTAAAAACAAAAATAATTCTACAAAACATATTTTTATCTGAAAATCGATCGTTTATGCAAAAATTGTTTCACATTTTGAGAATAAAAGCATTAAATTAAACCATTTAGAAACACTTGAAATAAATAGATTTAAAAATTCAAATATCCTCTTAAGTGACCAATTAGATATTAATTACTGAGCTTAATTAAATATCTTTACCTGTTCTTAGTTTTCTGTGAGATAATCCCGGTAATGATATCTTGTTGGAATTTTATTAATATATTTCTCTTAAGTACCTACTTTAACTAATTAGTTTATTTTGTATATATATTAGAAATGTAAATGAGTCGCATTTGAAGAAGAAGTTGTACTTAGAAACAATTGTCGTGTAATTTTTAATTTTTATTTCTTTAAATAAAAGTGTGAAAATCTACCATGTTTGGTTTTTCTCATTTTAATAATATGGATTTTCATCAAGTAAAGGCCGAAACTATCAAGACATTAAAATGAAATGGTATTACTTACCACTTATATAGCCTATAAGTAAATATAAACAACGTAAACAGTAAATCACAAATAAATAATGTTCATATGTCTTCGTCAGATTCTTCGTTGGAAGAAGACTCGTCACTGTCGTCACTGGAATCCTCATTAGGGTTAATGACGATAGGATTAATTTCCAAACATAAATCAGTTTGTATTTCTCTTTCAAAATATTTATCTTCTACCTTTATAACATGATCGCATCTGTTTTTCCATTCCTCGATACCGATTTTGTTAAATTCTTCTTCTGCTAATTGTTTTACGTCTTCTAATTTAAAGGTGACATTCCTTTGACTGACATTATTCTTAAAAGTTGCCCAAATCAATTCGATAGGGTTCAAGTCGGGGTGATATGGGGGTAACCGTAAAGCGGTGTGGCCGTATTCTCGACACAACTCATCAAATGCATATGTTACATGTCGGTCCTTATGTGATTTAATCAGTTCATATAACTCTGGTTTCAAACTTGTTGGATTAAAAGGTATGTTGTATTTTGTCAACCATTCGATCATATCATTCTTCAAAGAATCGGAATTAGGTGCTCGATTTGTCTGTACATTGTGATAACTAGCATTATCACAAACAATTACTGAATTAGGTGGAAGATTAGGTATTAACTTCTCTCTTAACCATTTGCCGTAATTTTCCGAATTCATTTCGGAATGATACTCTCCAGACTTGGTTCCTGATTTGAATAACAACAAACTATTTTTGATAAAACCCATTTCTCCCCCACCGTGAACTATAATAAGCCTTTGACTTTAGAAATAGCAGAAAACGAACCTTTTGTTGAATCGTCTGTCCAATTCTTGGAAGAAGTATGTCCGCTGTGTATATATGTTTCATCTAAATAAACGATTGGTCTATTTTGACTTCTAAAATATTTTATCTGTCTCAAATATTTTACTCTTAAAGTTCTTATTTTCATTTTTTCCACCAAAACTTTACGATTATTTTGGGTTTTTCTCCATTTAAATTGTAATTTTTTAAGGACTCTTATTAATGAAGTTTCAGATATGTGGATATCTAAATCTTCTTTAACTTTGTTATTTAACCTTTTAACAGTAACACGAGACTTTTCTGTTATATGAAAATCGTAAATTATTCTTCAAATGTCCCTCAATTGATATTCAGGGAGATTCGTAGCGGTTGATTTTTTGACGAAGTTTTTCCTGTTGTTTCCATTGACTGTTTACCTTCCTTCAAAATTCTTTTAACGGTAGTATAAGAAACACCTGTAAAAACGTAATGTTATATTAATGTTAAATTTAGTATTTTTTTTTACATTTATTAGGAAACAAAAATTTTTAGAAACAAGATAACTTTTAAAAATTTAAATATAAAATATTAATCAAAAATAAATTGCATAGATATGTGTGTAAAATAGAAAAAAATATGGAAAACTACGCAAGTTTAATTGCAATTAAACTACAGAGTATGTTTACCTGTTGCTTGTGCAGTTTGAAGTTTGATATCATCTAAAGTAAGTCCTTCCTTTTTTGTTGCGTCAAAATATTTAAAAACATTGTATATTACTTCACGACTTTGTCCATTAATAACAGATCTGCGCTTTTTTTCACCCACAATAGAAGACATTATCAAAAATAAAAACAGTCACTTTTACCAAAACACAGAAACAAGAAACAAACAATGATTTAGTCGTTACGCTACTGACCGTAAGGACAAGCTTCAAATTGTGAATGGGCGTGGCGATTTTTAAGTAAACGAACTTGAGCATTTGCGCTGGTTCTTTAGATTTGGCGTTTACAATACCTCTTTATTTCTCGTATTATCTGATTTTTTAATAAAAGTTTGGTGCCAAAATTTGTCAATAATAATTTCATCGGAATTCGTCTCTGTTAGATATAGGCGTAATAAAATCCAAATAATCGTAAAAATGTTTACTAATAAATAAGTCAAAATCTCAAATTTTTTACAAAAATTACGAAACGGATGTATACCTACGCTATAAGCGAAAGATACATTAAGATGATGTCAACGAAGGTAAAAATCAAGGATCATTACTTTTGGTCTCTCATTAAATACAATCATGCCCTTCTTAAATTTCGAATGGCGTTTAATATCCGTTGGTAGTGCCGAAGTTTTAAAATAGTTTACATGTTCCGCGAAATAGTAGTTTAGTTGAATATTAATTTTATTGATTCTGTTCTTCAGTTGATTTCAGTCGCAAATAGAGAAAAGTGGTTTCGCGGATAATGAGTAAAATTCTAAAACTTTTCGCCAATAGTTTGAAATTATTTTTCATTGGATTTAAAAATTTTAAAATCTATAAAAGTACATTGGGTAAAGTTGAATAATAAACTCTATTATTACTGTTATAAAATTATTACATAATAAAATCACATATATTTTTTATTAAACTTTAGATACCCTAAGGGTGTAAAGGTACAGTATTATTACTTATTTTACATATATGTTTATTTTATACAAATTTTGCCCATTCTTTCGTGTTTTTTGCCATTTCTTTTGCAACATTACAGGATACTCCTCGTTTCTTCAGATATTCCGTGTTTTTCTTGTTCTTCCTCTTTTTCATTTGTGCAGTGATTTTGTCGGCCATACTATTTTCATCTGTCTTTATTCCTCCATACGTATTATACGTATCCAAACCACTTCAATTTTTGTCTCTATGCTTTCTATGATCGGCTCTACTCTTCGCTCTTTTCTTACTACCACAGTTCTTATTTTGTCCCTTCATGTAACTCTTGTAACTGCTCCTAAGTGCGTCATCTCCACCGGTTGTGCTTTGCTTTTGTTCATTTGACATCTAGCTTTCATAGCAGTGTGTTAAAATTGGTGTACCTTAAGACTGTGTTAAATACTGGTATTTTGGTTATGTTTAATATTTCCTTCTTTTTCATCTAATGTTCATAATTCAACTGTTGATTTCTGCATCTTCTTTTCCATCTTAGAGTATGCTTATTCTCAAATTTGTGAATGTTTCTACTTGTTCAATTTCTTTTTCATCAAGTTTCATTAATTTTAGTTTTATCCACGTTAATTTTCATATTGGTCTCTTTTCAAGCTGCTTTCCAAATATTTAAATTTATTTGTAGATCGTTTGCTTATCTTGCATATACCACCAAGTCATCAGCGAAGACATTTCCACTAGTTGCATATTTCTGTTCTGTAATCTAAATAATTAAAGTGTCTTCATTATACTGTATTAAATACTATAGGTCTAAGTACACCTCCTTGTTGTATTCCTTCCTGGGTCAAAAATTCTTGTGATATATTATTTGTTGACACGTTGTCTTTGCTGTTATTGTAAGTGCTCGTAATTGCTTTTCTTAGTTTACTGTTTATTCCTTCTAGTCAGATAAAAACTAATACATGTCTCAAAACTTAGAATGGCATAGTTTTTATTCGCACAGATATGTATAAAGTTTCCCCAGATAAAGAGTAGGACAGAAAGTCTGTAATAAATAATAAAATCAAGTTTTACAAATACATTTATTATTTTGTTAAAAAAACACTAATGATTTTATTTTTTAAAATAACTCCGGGAAGATGATGTCCGTATTCAGGCGTACACATCTGAATTTGCTCCACTTCCTGTCAGATCCGTTCTTTCAAGGCTTAAATTGTTTGTGATGGGTTATTTTGAAACACTTAAACTCTTCATTGTAACCACACAAGAAAAAACGCACGTTCTGAGATCTGTTGAACGAGGATACCAGGTGATGCTTCTCATTTCGAGAAATCACATGATTTGGAGATAACATCTTTTGATAAAACGCCTTCTCCAGCACAAGCGCGCTGCTGAGACGTCCAGCGCTCCATTATTTCTAAATGCTAATATTGCTAATACACAGAAAACGAAAACATAACCAATAACGTCCATACCACCTCCTAATGATATAGCGCGGTTGCCGGACATTTTTAAATCGGTCGTTATTCTATCCCATCTTTTAGTTAATACTATAACATACTCTAAAGCGATAAAATTTGCGCTATTCCGAACATTTTGGTTTGTCGCTGTGTAATCAGTATTCAGCTAATATGGATAAGAATTCACGATGTTTAATATTATTTTTTGGTTTTGTTTTAGAAATCCACGAATCCTATCACTCTCTAGGTAAGTCATTTGTTTATATATTAATTCCTGAATAAAGTTTTCTATATTGCTTTTCAAATGATATTCATCAAAACCTTGGTATAAAACAGTTAAAGAAGACACTTTTGAGAGGGTTTATAATTAATAAATCAACCCCAAAGTTGATTTTTTTAAAATATGATTGAAGTGTTTGGTTCACGCTGAAATTTTAATAGCGTCTTAATTAAATATAAAAAAAAATAATTCCAAAAAGGCAGACACCTTTTCCGGGATTTAATTGCCGGCCAACATAAAAATGAATGAACCTCGTTATGCGCCACTATGCATTGAATAAGTATATACTTTTTAAAAACTAAATATTTTAAATTACCAAGACTGTGAAATAATAGAACAATAATATTATTCTTTTTTTTTTTTAGGAAAAAAAACAAAAAAAAACCTAAAAATTTCGGGGCTCGAACCACCAACTTGCTATCCACATTATCCAGATTTTGATAGTGTTTGTTGGTCTTAATATTATGTTACTAGAGCTGTGTCTTTGAAATTATTGAAATTTTATTTGGATAGAAGATAGAAAATATTACAAAATCTAATTTGATAAATATCTCTTATAATGTACTCAATGGTGTCTTATGGAGACACTGTTGTTATCATATACATCAATGACTAAAGTTACTACATGACAACAAAGTGTTATGTATTTCTTTTTGCCGACGATACATTTTCTATTATTTCTAAAACCAAATTAGTACACTTGTTTGATAAAGGTGATAAGTGCTGCTGTAAGTCCTGGTTTTCTCTAAAGCTAACTAAGAATAAAACTCAGAACTTAGTTATTTCTAGTAACGATCAGGTAATACTGTGAATCACTGCAAATTACTTGGTATAACATTAGACGACCTTCTAAATTAGGTGTCCATATCGAAGAAATTAGTCAAAAATTTTCCAGTATTTTTTTTCTACTTCGAAAACTTCAGAATTTAGTAAATCCAGATATCTTAAAGAGAATTAATTTTGAATTATTTCATTCTATGATTCCCTATAGTACCATTTTATAAGGTAACAACTCTATGAAAAATTTAAATTACGAAAAATAGCTATAAGAATAATAACTGGGGATAGACCGAGGGAACATTTCTTTATATCTTCGGCAAGCATTTTTTACTAGCTTTCCATTGATATGTGGCAAGTTGGGATTGGTATTTTTTTTGTACAAATAGGTGGCTCCTACGGGGTCGATAAAGGTAAGTTATATATTTTGTCATTGAAGATTCCGTTCGTATCCTAGAAACAGTTTTAGGCATTTTCTGATATCATCTTTAGTTCATAAGATGTAGCCATTTTTATTTATTTATTTTTTTTTAATCGTCACCCCGTATATCTAGTATTATATATTTTATTTGGGCTGCATTTGGTTATTTAAAAAATTCTTCCTGATAAAAAAACAGTGTTCTCTTTAAATACGACACACTGTTTACACTTAGCTGTTTTTATAGATTGACATCCAAAGTAAAATCCAAATACTGTGTTTCGTACAAACAAGTAATTTCAAGTTCAGAATAAAATTTTAGTATAAACTTTGTTTTCCAAAGACTAGATGATCGTAAGAGATTTTGGCCATGTGGCTGGCATATGTACAATTTGTAAACTTCAAGTTATGCTACGTATGCGGGAATTATAAACATTAGTTCGCACCTGTGGGTTGTTTAATTTTACTTCTATCCGGTAAATTGTTTGGATTGGAAAGATGAATATTTGTATAATGAGGAAGGAGCAGAGTGGATGTAAAAAATCTCAGCTAGCATCTAAAATCTAAAAGATACCGTTAATATTTACCTATTATATTTTTTTTAGATATTTCTATATTGTACTGCGATTTCAACTTCCGGTTACACCGACAATGAGTTTGACCTTTTTCAGACATACTTCAACTTTGTTATTTCTAAGGAAATGTTTGATTATTAACATTAAGTTATTAACTTCAAGTAGTTTTTTTAAAAATTACCTGACAACACTATCCGATTTAAAAAATCAAAATATCAAATAATAAAAAAAACACAGGATTATCCATTAAAACAAATTACCTTGACACCTGTTCTGTGGCTATGGAACACCCTGTATAGTCGAAAATATTTTATAAAGTTAGCTTCTTTGGTGTCTTATGATACTTAATATCCTAGTGTAATGGTAATATAACCATCGAGTTTGCCACTAGCGAAAGATCACAAATTGGATTTAATATACGTTAAATAATGAATTACCCTCTATACAAAAGCGTCGACTAATCTTCTGGAGTCAACCAGTAAGGTGTCGCATCTAACCTCTATCTTTCTATCCAAATTATGTCAGAGAAATGGTGATCGGAATTAGAAAACAAAACAAATTACGTCCCTAGTTATTTTGTCCACCAAAAATTGAATTGCATCGAAAATTAACACATACTTTCGATAATATCGGCATAATCAATCAATTACCCTATTAATTTTAAAATGTTCCTCAATAAAAACACCCTACCTGTAAGAAATACTTCGCCTCATATATAAAGGTTATAGAACTTATAGATTATAACTTCATTAATCTTGTTATTTCTAAATTGTTGTCGTTATCGAACCATTAAAGTGTCATCAAACATGATTAAATTTGGATGCTTTTAAAAAGGGGAATAAACCTTAAAAGAACCTTCTGAAAGCTTTATTCGAACCGAACAACAGAACTTTGAGCAGGTTATAATGAAGCAAAGAGGGTGCTACAACTTAGTTTTTAAGTTAAATTTATCGGAAATGAAAATTTCATTGTCATTTCTTTAACAATTTTACCTAATTTAATATTTAAAAAAGAATATTTATCGTGGTACTAAATAACATGAATTATGATTGGTGAATTTCATATACATTCTAAAATGGATTCGAAATTATATCCGTTCAGTAAACTGATTTTGATCTACCTAATACATTTTTTCTACGATCACTATCCCTTTGAAATCCAACCGCACAGTTGATTTTTTCCGCGAACTGACATTAAGTGACAGCTTATCGGGACGGTGGTGTAGCGGTCTATCGCGCTTATATTCATTTATAGGCAAGTTTATGAGTTAAGACTGCTGGGTTTCGAATCCCAGACCGGACCATGTGGATTTTTAATTAAATTGCATGGTTCGGTTTAGGATTTGATGTGTGGCCTATTAATAGAAATTCAATTTCTGTTGATATGACATGCAGATTAAAAAAATTCGCCATACATTACCGTCTCGATGATGGTGGGTGAGGTTTTCCGGGTTTTCCCCACTTGTAAGTCAAATGGCACCATCAATCATCTTTAAGTCGCCCCGGAGCGCCACGGCAAATAATAATAATAGCCGTTCCTTCCCCTACACAAGTCGTTCAGTCGACTTCAGGGGTTGAAATTCACTCGTAAAGGGGTGAATTAGGGAGAGTATTATTATTATTATTATTATTATTATTATTATTATTATTATTATTATTATTATTATTATTATTATTATTATTATTATTATTTGTTGCTCGCCAAGCGACAAAGTTGACAGCTCGCTGTAATATAATATTTCTTTTTAATAAATGATTTTCTTTCAAGTTATTTGTACGTAGTTACATGTTTTTTGTTATAAGAGAAAGTTATTACAAGTTCACTTATGGTCAGTCATTATTAGCGCCGCTCTTATTTTGACATCTGAACATGCGCAGATAGTTTAATTCCAATAATACGATTGTACAAAAAATCGAAAGTTCATCAAATGTGTTAGCACCAGAAAGAAGTTTCGTCGTCGCTTGCCCTTGCTGAACTTTCAACTACTTGGACCACGCACTCGTCTCTTTTCTGAATGTCCTCTACTACCTCGTCCACTACTGGGTCAAAATTTATAGGTGCTAGCTGCCGCGTGACCATAAAATTATATGCCAGAAGACTAGTTTGACTAGTAGATGGTTTAGACTGTGAGGGCGCTAAATGTATATAAATAAAATAGATTGTCAGAAATATACCACTTAATCGACTCGCAAATTGTTGATAAATCCCACACAGCCCATCATCCAAAATACGCATTCTTTTCTAAATTACTTGCAAAACAAATACTTTATAATATTAAAAATTTAGATATGATGTAAGCTTTTACATGGGTTTCTATACCGCTGTTGATAAATCTATCAGACCCAGTTGGTAGTTTAACTTTCATCATGCATATGAATGCCTGTGTATTGGTATGTAGTTGATTTATTGTATATATTAATGTATTTACCATGTTTTCTTTTTCTATGTTCAGTGGTTCGATTATTCTGTCATATACTTGTTAATTCACGATCCTATTGTTTACTAGTCTCTGTTGTCAGATAGTTTGAGTGGTGTACGTTATTTATGCACAATAACTCTGACAATTATTGTTGAAATTTTTTATATTTGTTATTCCCTTATGTATTTATTCTAAGAAATTTCGGTAATATTTAATAAATAATCTATATTTCCAAAAGTAGTATGTATGTTTCTCTTTTTTTTGCGACCCTGACATGAGCGATAATATCTTACGTTGGCGAAGCCCTTCCAATACTCCAGTCAGTATATAAATTCTGGAATTAGTGTATGCTGGGGATTAATTACAACCATAATTACAGGACCAAACTTCCGAGAGATAAATTAAGAGACAATTGTGAAATTGTGCTATAAATTGATTGTGTTAATTACTTTCCCTAGAACAGTCATCTCGTAGAGAGGCTGATGCCAGGTTAGTTCTAAGTGATTTTGATGACCCCCTTGATATTTAGAATTTCGTCCTTGTTTTTACTTAGTGGTATTATTTGTTTAAAGTATTATATTAATCAAGTGCTAATTATACCGAGTGTAATTAAAATATATCGCTTTAAAAACAGTAGGTTTTCTTATCATGTTGTGGTATAACATGCAAACATACCTGTAATTAACGACGATACGACTAATATAAATCATAATATATGTTGACGAACATAAAATTGTGTAACGTAGTAATCGTAATACATATTTTAAAATTAAGAACACAGTAAAAACGAAGCTATTTCTATTACTTTTTTATTTATGATACAAAATAGCATCGATATCATTACAATATAAATAGAAAATGGCTAGGCAAGCCTTGTTGATGATGTAGATAAAAATGCCAGAGAAACTGAAGATATTATTAACCGAATTTCTTAGGCTTCGATCACATTAGAGACACGCTTGTGCAAGTAATTTGGTGGCGCGCGCGTGCGCAAGGTGGCGTAAACAGCAATGTGCTCACACTAAATGCAAGCAGGTGCAAGTTAATTATTATAAACAGGTCAGTCAAAATGGAGATGTCCAACGATGAGGATATTGTTTTTCGAAAATGGTGTTTTAAAATTTTTATTTTTGGATGAGCAGGAAATCAGGGAAGAGTGGGTTAACGAGTATTTTTTGGACAGAGAGGAAGATGGAGAGTATGCACGATTTGCTTAGAAAGCCTAATAAGTTGTTTGAATACTTTAGAATGATGCCAGAGACTTTTTATTATATACTAGGCAAAATCACTCCTAAAATAAGGAGACAATCTAACTTCCGAAATTCTATATCACCTGAAGAGAAGCTGATGGTTACTTTGAGGTAAGACTTGAAGATTTATTAACTATTTACTTTAAAGTATGCTTTTGATGAATATAACAATGATATTCAATCTGCCAATATTAAAAATGTTGTAGGCCTTTCTCTCCCAAAAAAGTTAATCTTACGTATTAATAATAAACATTAAAAAGTGGCGATTGAATATATTTTTTTTCTGTGAATAGTTTATGAAAATAACCTGGATATTAGGTTTGGAAAAGGCACGCTTCCAATTAAAAAACAAATATTTTTGTTTCGGATCAAGCTTGCACAAGCGTGCACTTGCTTATTCCGTGCAGTGGGAGCGGTGATGGACAAGCACCACTTGTTTCTGTTGCTCTCCTGAGGATTTTGTTTCTATGTGCACGCATGCGCACGCGCGCGCCACCCAATTACTTGCACAAACGTGCCTCTAATGTGATCGAAGCCTTAGGAAGAACCACAACATTAATTTAGAATATTTGAATGAATATAGTCCGGTAATTTTAGTAAAACAACAAAATTGGAAACATTAATTCAGGCAGAGAACAAGAAGAAATAATGATAATTCTGGTGCAGAATCTGACAGTAGTGCGATATTCGAAGATAACGAGTTAGAATAAATTTAATTTACGCCAGAAGAATTAAATCAACTACAATTGTAAAGAAAAGGGGCTTAGGTATAAAGGGTAATAAAAATAAATTAGTACATAGAATTTCCACATACAAAAGCCTGCCAAAAATTTGAAACCTAGTTGCAAGTTAGGGAGGTACACAACACTAAGTTAAAATGTTTTACTGTTAGATTAGATTTTGATTAGATTAGGAGTTGGACGTTGTTTGTCCTTGTCCACCGCGACCTTTTTAGATCTATTCTGGGACTCCGTTTGTTTGTACGTCGTCTAGCTTGGTTTTTTTTGTTAGACTCCCTTTGACACAGGCTCCCGCAAGTAGTTGCATGCTTTTCTTCGCCCAATGTTAGAAACCTCATGCCAGCCAAGCCTTCACATTGGCACAGGACGTGGAATGATGTGTCCGGTTCTTCTTCACAGAACCTGCACAAAGTTGCTTCTTCTGCTGGATGAATAACACTCATGTACCTACCTTTTAAGGCGACAGTGTCCGGTAAGAAGACCTACTGTTATCCTAACGATTTGACGCTTTTGATCCAGTAGGTCTTTCGTGAACTTGACCGATGGTTCCTTGATGAACTGTTTGGCCTATCTCAGTCTTGGATAATTGTTCCACCATTCATGAGACTCTTTTTGCATCCATTATTTGATGGATGCCTTGCACAATGCCTTAGCAACTCCACAGAATGGTTCGGGGCCTGTAATGGCCTTATCTGAGCCTTCTCGGCCTAATTCGTCGGTCTTTTCGTTGCCCTGATATCCCTCATGGCCTGACAGCCAGGCTAGGGTCACCTTGTTTTGACTACTTAGCTCTGCCAAGTCTTCTAGACAGTCGTGATTTGATTTCTGGTGAGAGAATTGCCTTTAGAGCTGCTTGGCTATCAGAGTATATCGAAATAGTTTTTCGTGATACTTGCTAATTTAGTATTTCTCTTGCACTATGTTGTATGGCTATTTATTAGTTTAGCCTTGGAACACTGTTGCATATTTTCCTAAACTCAGCGAAATCGTTGTTTTCGACTTGGGTTCATAGATTCCAGCTCCGGTTCCTTCCTTGGTTTTTGAACCGTCTGTGTATCAGACGAGTTCCGCCTGTACGGGAGGTCCCTGTTTCTAGGATTCTCGGGCTGGTATTTGAATTTAAAAATGTCTTTTAAATTTGTGTGTGGTTATGGCTCTATCAGTAGACATTGCTAGAATATTATCCCTTTTTACTTGCTGATATAGCCTTGTGTGGTCGGCGCTATGTAGTTGGCTTATTGGGTTTTGTCCCTGCATTAGCCTGTGAATAGCTGACCTGGTTTCTCCTTGTATGAAGATGTGCAGTGGCGTAAAATTTAATAATACCTCCATTGGTGCAGTTGGCGTAGTGCGCATGGCCCCAGTAACTTAGACGAGCAAGCCGCTAAATGCTAGTGGGTTGGCCTACTGCACTTGCCTGCGCACTTTTGGTTAACCATGCCACTGCGTCATAGGTTACCTTGGGTCTTATCACCCTTGTGTATAACTATATGGTCATTTTGGAGTTTAGAACCCAGTTTGTCCCACATATTCTTCTACAGCTTACGAGAGCTATTGTAGTTTTGTATGTGAGTTTTTTGAGATGTTGATTCCAAGTCAGCCTTTGGTCAAATATGACTCCGAGGTTTTACTGTTACAGAAAATGTTTTGGTCATGCTTGAGTCGCACTATTGTATTGTAGGGCAAACACTCAAAGTCGTACTTGGAAACAGTATGGTACTCTAAATCTTAACTCTATAAATCTTACTGCAAAGATTTTTGTTAAAAAAAAAAAAATAAAATCCATCTCTCGAGTCACATTTTTACAACTTTTAAAAACAAAAATTTGTTTTTATACCTGCCCAAAAAGGACAGATGTGACATTTGTGTAGCATTTGAAACGAAAAAATATTTCATTTTGAAAAACGAAGTACGCCAGGTAAAAGCAAATAACAAGGAATCAGACAAGTTTTTATTGTGAAATTGCAGTTTGTGTACTCTCCTCTAAGTCAAAAGTTTACAACCTATACTATAAAAATAAACTAATTGTAGGTTCATAGTTTCACAATTTACAATATAAAGTGCCAGCAAGATCACGCTTTCCTATGGATTAAAACATAGGAAAGCGTAACGGTCTATAAGTTATTTATTACCACACAATTCACTGCATCCGAATTGGGAATGGCATTCAGTCGCAAAATGTTGCTGCTGCAGCTCTAATATTAGTTGACAGACCGAGTCATAACCACGGAATCGATGATTTTAGGTACCTCTGAGCCTTGATAGAGGTAGAGCTCGATATGGAGGAAGTGAACTGATGAAGGATTTCATTTTGGACGATGTGGATGATTACACTTCGATTACAGAAGGTGGTTTTCGGAACTTCTTCTGAATGACTAGCAGTTATTTTAAGATTTTTCTTAATTTGACAACAATACAACAAGAGGGAAACTAGATTCAGAAAAGCTATTCTAGCTCATGAACGTGTTGCTGTAACACTGCGGTTTCTAGCAACAGGAAATTCCTACTATATCTTTAAAGATAAAGTTTAGGAGGGTGTGAATTTATAACCCTGTGGGTACAAAATTGTACATAATTTAAAGAAATACATTGTAAATCTTACCTGTGTGTCTGTTATTCCTCTTGTCCGATTTCCATCTTTCAGGAACTCCATACTCTAGTAAACAAACCATTTTCTCTTGTACACTTCTTAACTTCCAATACCAGTTTTAATATTGTCTCTTTTGTTCTTAACTTGACAGATAAAAATTTTCGGTCCTTTTCAACATTTTCCTTCGCCACGCCAAAACTTATAGCAATTTTAACAAAAACGTCATGAATTTTATTGCAATCTTTATATTCTTTCAATTTTCAATCCCACAAAACGGGCCGATGGCGATAAGTCAATTAATGACATTATATTCTTATTTGATCTGTCTATTTTTCCACAAAGAGCTTACTATGACGTTTTAGATTCAACTGAGTATATGAGAACTGAGCTGAGAGGCCACCTCTGGCCTCTGGTACGTCCGCACTACATTTGCAACGTAGTTTCCTTTTATTTGGACTGGACCAACACTTGTCGGGTTCGCGTCCACATCACGCATGGCTGTGCCACTTGGCATATATCGGCATAATGAGGATACGGCTATATGAACAGAATCGATATTTTCCTTCGTGGTCACAGAAATGTGTCTTCCTCATATTAAATTTTTTCAAATCCATCTTTTCTCAGTTATACTGTCTTCAGAAACTCAAAGTTCTATCATCATTTAATTTATGGATCTCAAACTCTAATAAACATTTTAGTAACAATATTCAAATTCCAAATCAAAGGGATTATTGTATCGAGAGAGTCGGTCACGAACACACATAACAACACGTCATGTCATTAAATCTTCTGTTGATTATATACATCAGCGTGGGGGGATATCGCGCATAGTGTCATGGCGGCGCTGACGTAATGGGTAGAGTTGGTGCCAAGTAAATATCATATGACAGATGCACGTTGCAGTGATTTATAAATTGCAGCTGGATATTTATCTAGCTATTTGCTTGGAGATCATTTATATTACCCGACATCATCGCAGCTCCGACCTACCATCTGTAAGTCGCTAACATTAAGCTCTTCCAATTTATTGGAAATTAAATTGAATAAATAATAAATATAAGTAAATTAACCTACTACGTTTTTTTGATACGCAATTTTTTATTTAAATCTTTGAGGGGGGGCAGGCCCCCCTCTGGCCCCTCCCTAGCTACGCCAATGATTATATAGCTCTGGAAGTAGTTGTTTTGTGTTATAAGGAGGTATTTTAAGGGAATTTCTCGTCTTATATCGATCATCGAGACAACAAAATCAACATATCAATGTCTTTTTCAAAATAAGTTATCGATATCTATTCTAGACTAAAAATTTCGAGCAAAAAAATAGCTTCAATGGATATTCCAAATTTAAAAAATTTCAGAAGTTAAACAAAATTGAGCTAGCTAAGACAGTAAAGCAAGTATTTTTATACATGTTGGTGTTGCTTTATTTCAACAGCAAAACACGATAAGCCATTAGGCTAGTGAGACAATCCTAAAACAGGGCTTGGGATTCTCCATTTTGAACTTGAAATAAAAAAAAAACAACCATATTATGGTAATTTTTTGCGAAACATACTCGAAACATTCTAAAAAAGTCTATATCGCGTAAATTATATGTGATATATTCCGTAAAAGTTGTTTCACAGTCATCTACGGCTCTACGAAACATGTCTGCATAAATTATTCACAAAATATGCCACTTTGGATATGTGGTCGTTCTTTTTTACCCTTCATAAAATGAAATATTTCACCTTAAAGCGGCTCTGGCTAAACCAGCAACTGGGACGAATCTCGAGAGAGAGAAAAGTGGATTAATGTCTTCACAGAAAAGAAAAGCGGCAATACCCATACGGCACACGATGCCGGGAAAAATTAAACTTTCGTAGAAGTTTTTAACGTATTGCCTCCTTGAAGCGAGGATTTATCGTTTTTTGTTCTGTAATTAGCTGATTACGGTACCTACTTCAAATATTCGATTTATAATTCAAAAATACGTCACACGATGTAATAAATTGTTACCTACTGTTCAGTTTTGTTACGATAAGTTCAACTACATCCCGCCTGTCAACTAGTAGGGGTCCAAAAAAACACTTTTCGTCCGTGTTTTATACAATAGTTTTAATTAGCATGCAATAAATGAATTTTATAAAGAAATAAATAGAAATGGAATAACTTTTTTTCTACTTCTTTGTGGTAACACTCTTTGTGTTCGTGTATAGGTTGTAGAATGTTGATTGTATATTGTGGGAACATTAATCTGCAATAATATTTAGACTACTTCTTATTATATTTTAAAAAAAACGAAAAAAAAAAACTATGGATATGAGCAAAAATACAACAATTTTAAAAAGTTTATTCCCTCACATAATTACCTATTCAAAATAATTGTACTCATTTTACTGTTAATATTTAAAAATAATTTAATACTTGAGGCTTTATAATCTAACCATAACATATTTGGTAACACTATTGTGGTTAATCGTGTGACGTCACAAGAGGTAACACTATTGTTTTTCAAAATATTCTCCATGAAGATCTATACACTTCTGCATGCGTTTGAACCAATTGTCGAAGCACGTTTGCCACTCTGATTGAGGTATCTCCAAAACATGCATTCTGAACGCATCAACCCTTCTTCAGGTGTCGAAAAACGTTGGCCTCTCAGTTTATTTTTTACGTACGGGAATAAAAAGAAGTCATCAAACAACACAAATAGCGCTTGTATGTCAAAACGTTCTGAGTACGCAGGACCTCAAAAATGTCAAACTTTACGACAGTTAGTGATGAGCAAAACAAGACCAAGACCGGGTGGGTCTTGGTCTTGCACTCTCGGTCTTGGTCTTGCACTCTCGGTCTGTCTTGCAAGCCTTCAGCTGGTCTTGGTCTTGCACAGCTAGGTCTTGATCTTGGTCTTGCTGCAAGAGTCTGCGAGTCTTGCATTTTTTGGTAAATCTTAAATACTGCTACTTTGTATACAAAAAACGAGTTGTTCTGTGAATTATAGTATTTTACAACATTTTCCAGCAACGAAAAGAGTTATTATGATATTACCTAAGTGTTCTCTATTTGTTGTTAATAATGAAACACCCTATATAAATTATTGTCATTAGAGGCTTAATGCACATTATAAAATCAGGAACTAGGGGAGAGTGGGGGAATTCCAGTCGGGTGGATAATTCCGTTCACTAATAATTTTCCGCTACAAACGTAGTCGCCCCGTTAACTATGTGGCGCCATCTATTATGCAGTGGTACAAGTTAAATCTACCGGGCTCCAGTCTAAGACATCTGTTGTTGTGGTAAAGTTATTGCCAGGATTTCTTGTAATATTTTGACGAAGTTAAACCAACGTAAGTACCCAAATAAGTTATTTTTTTGCTCGGAATGTCTTAAGAGGCATCTTGTCGTTTAGATCCTGCTTTTACAGGCGCTTAAATAAAGAGAAATAATTTTAGGTTACGTTTATGTCGTTGGATTGCTTTCGGGAAATGCCTGTCGAAACGGTTGGGGTAATACCAGTCGTGACCGGTATTACCCCACAGGCCTTCCTATAACTAAGTCGGGTGTATATTTTTAATTTTAAATCAATGTGTTTTATTTGTTACAGATACCTAGGACTTACATCAAAAAAGGAAACAAAGCTAAGTGGACCCCCGAGCAACTTCAAAATGCCTTGCAATTTATCGAAGAAAGACAGTCAATTCGATCGGCAAGCAAAAAATTCCATATTCCGTTTAGCACACTGCAGGAAAGAAAATCATAAAATAAGACAACCGCTCCACGTATGGGAAGACAAACTACGTTATCTTTGGAGGAAGAAGCTAGCTAACCGTATAAAATATCTGTCAGATCTATTTTATGGTTTTAGCCCTCAGCAGGTCCGACGAATTGCTTATAAATATGTAACCAGTAACAATATGAAGCACAATTTTAGTCATTTATCCAAAATGGCAGGAAAGGACTGGTTTTATGCGTTTTTAAAAAGGAATCCTACGATAAGTGTTAGGAAGTCGGAAACAACCAGCATTAATAAGATAACCGCATTTAATCGAGAAGAGGTAGCAAAATTCTACAAAAATTTGGAAGGTGTAATGTCTAAAACTCAATATCTGACAAACCAAATATACAATGTCGACGAAACTGGGATATCGACCGTTCAGGATCCTGGTACCATTGTCGCGACCAAAGGAAAAAACGTATTGGTTCTGGGAAAGAGGCAAGACCGTGCATGAATGCAGCTGGGAACTATATACCTCCATTTTGTATCTTTCCTCGGAAGAGGATGTCTCCGCTTTTGGTAAAAGGTGGACCTCCATGTGCTGCTTATAAATGTTCGCCCAATGTCTGGTCAAATGAACAGTTATTTTACGAGTAGATTGAACCCTTCATAACATATTCGAAATGCAGCAAAGAGAACCCTGCTTTATTAGTATTAGATAATCATAGTAGCCTTATCACATTGCAAACTTACAACTTATGTAAAGAAAATGGCATCTGCATGTTGTCTCTACCACCTCATGCATCACACAGAATGCAGCCCCTTGATGTTACCCTATATGGGCCACTAAAAGCTGCTTTCCGCAGAGAATGTGACCTTTATATGAAGTCAAAGGCATTGTTAAAAATAATACCTTACGATTTAGCAGACTTTTCAATAAAGCCTATTCAAGAATTGCCACGATGGCTTTTGGAATTTCCGGCTTTCAAGCAATCGGAATACATCCAGTAAATCCCAATATATTCACCGATGACGACTTCCTAGCAGCATATACTCTTAACAACCGAAACGATACCAAAGAAATAGAGATGGTTAATGATGTCGATAATTCTATTGATGATTCCAACAATGAGGGCTCATCAACATTAAGTCTGGATGCAGGGCAATCCGACAGAAAACTGACACCGTTGGGGCAAAAAAAACTACTGCTTTGAATTCTCTTGGTCCTACAATAAATAGTTCTCCAAAACCACACCCTGTTCCTATAAGTAACCTCATTGAGGCGCAACCTTCCACCTCCAAAGATTTTAAGCCACCAGGTAATATTCTGATATCTGTACCTGCTTCAAAGTTTTACAATCTTTTGCCAGTCCTGCTAATAAAAGATCAGTCACTCGAGCTAAACAACATTCGCAGATATTAACCGAGAGTCCTTTAAAGACGCTGCTTGAAGAACAGGCGAAGAAGAAAAAAGAAAAGATAGAGAAAGGAAACAAAAAAGACGAAAAAGAAAAGGCAGAAAACGGAAAGATACCAAAGGCGACGTTTAAAAAGAAGAAGGAGTACAAGAAAAATTTGAAAAAATTGTTGCAAAGCGATTCATCAGATGAAGAAAATATAGACGAAAAAACTCTGTGTCAGGATGATGAAGTGGATGACATGGAGAGCGAACAAATCAATGAAATATGTCTCATTTGCGAGGGATTTGGGAAAGATGGTGAGTTGTGGTACCGCTGTATAGTGCGCAGCCATTGGGTTCACGAGATATGTAGCGGTTGGGAAACTGCTGAAAACTACGATGTTTGTCTACAAAAGTGAGACTTTTCCATACCTCTTTTATCATCTATATTATTAATATTATTATTATTTAATTTTTATTATTGTTATGTCGTTTTTTGAGTTGTGACTTGTTTTTTTCATTATTGCCTACAATAAAATAACTTACTATAATTTTCTAGCAACTACTGTTTCATTATTTTCTGAAAATATGTTATCCCCATTTAAAAAGCATTGAAAATTGGCTGACCGGTATTAACCGCAGAGTGGGGAAATAGTGGTCAATGGTATGACATTGTTTCAGATCTTACTTCTCTTTTGTTGTGTACTATTTTGATTTAAGTGGTATACCACTACACTATTTACATTTGACCACAACGCTGTATTTTCTGTTTTATGTTCGATCTGGCTTAACTGACCGCCATTCCCCCGTTCTCCGCTACTACGCAAACAGTAACACTAAAGCTTGTGGTTTGTAATTGTAAATAAACCACATATATTTTTTATTCAAACATTTTTTATTAAACGTTTCCAAAAATATTATTTTTTTTGTTTTTACTGAGGTCCTTCCTATGGCGCCTCAGTATTGCATTCGTGCAGACGATAAAATCATAAGATCATTCTGAGTCCGAAAATGCAAAAAAAAAATTTTCGTCTGGTCGTCTGTATGTATGCCGGCACGATAACTCTAGAACGAAAGTTCTAATTGACTTGCGGTTTTGATTTTCTTGAATAATTACTTCTAACTTAGAACCCTATTGATTTTCAGAATTATCGGTTCATTCTAACTACTTTGTAATCAATTTTCTTAAAATCCGCATATGCATTTCTTATGTTACAATTTTAGGAATTCTCTAACGACCTATCAAACAACAGCTATTGATAGTAAAGGTGAAATTTCTAAGGCGGGTTGCGACCTTCATACTTGCAATCATAGCCATTTTGGAGGCTATTTTTATTCGAAATTAGTAGCCAAGCCTGCCAATTTATGCAAAATATATAAGCAATTTCTTAAAAATGACTTTTTAATTACTGTTTATATTCGTTTAAGCACGGCGGATATATAACACTTTTTCACTTTTATATTCATGATGTCACTTCTTGTGATTAAAATGTGTCTTGTACCTCAATGGTCGCATTGTTTTAATTAAAACAAAACCGCTAAAACTCGCGTTCTTATCTGTTTCCGTGCAGAGCAACATTTTCTGTAATTGCTCCACACAATCTCGCCATTATTTCAAAGTTTAGTGGAGCGCTTAGAGATTCCATTCAAGAAAATTGCAATTCGTAATTTAAAAATGTTGTAAAAGCATGTAGATTAGGAAGCAATTTGGTCTTACACTGATGAAACCTAATTTTCTCGTCAAATCTTTTTACGATTATTGCTGGGGAAGTGCATATTCGAGTATAGCTGTTATTTTCAGAGACGGTAAATGTTTTTAGAATTGTTTAAAAGCTTTTAAAATTGTTTACTTTTCTTTTTGATAAAAACATATGAAATTGGTAATACGTGTTACAATAAACTCATTGAGTCATAAATTTAATATTTGCTTGTATTACTATTTTCTTATATGTTTTGATTTATATTAATCTTCATTATATCCAAAATCATCGTTTTCTTTCAAACATTTAATTTTCCCATTCGATATTTTGGTCTTTGTTCTTTTTTCTATTTTGATTCAAGTGAATTAAGTAAAATCACGACAAACAAGCTTGCCCACTATATTTTACAGCATTAAAGTACTATTAGTCAGATAAGGGCAGCACTGTTCAAGAGGTATAAGCAAATAACTGTTGTTACTTTATTAGGCCTTTTTGACATTTAAATGAATCCATTAATGTTGTAATTTTCTTAACGCGTTTAATATATTTTTGCGGGTCACGATATCGTCGAAGAAATTCCTTTATTTTCTTTTTCTCTTATTAATTCAGATATTGACCAGCAATTTCAATCATTTGCTCGAATTTGTCGTTGGAATTATTGAAAGTTGATGTCTGACGAATCATGGAAGTTATTGGTACACAAGTTCTGATTCTGGTCTCTTTCTTTATAGGTATTGGATAATCATTACCGTTTATAAGACGAACTGGAATTTATTTAGCAGTCGTGACCTAACCCTTTCCGATCAGAATACCTCGTCAAACCTCTTCTATAGTTTCTTGAAGCCGTGCTACTATAATATCTTTTAAATATAAAATATCAATTGTTTTTAAAAGTATTATTTATGTTTAAACTTTCACCATATTTATAGTTTCATTGTTTTAAAAAACGACAACTAATAAACAAGAAAATGGAAATGCGGCAGCACTGCATGTGTCATCGGTGAATCAGATATTTTTGTGTTGTCAATCGATAATTATGCAAGTTTAATGTTTTTTACAAATATTATGAGTATGAAAAAAATGTTTCCTACCAAGATGTGATGATTTCCATTTTACATTCATTATTAAAAATATTTATTAGTGTTGCTAGAAATATGAAAAGACGAAAATTATTATCATTACACAGAAAGGCTTCAAGGAACAGCTAAATTATTATGTTGAGGTTTGTATCTATACTCTTTAAAATAAAAATGTTTTATTGTAACTTAATTATTCAATTATCTACCATTGTAGTAACGATGTTTTTTTCTTTTTTTTTTAGATACCAAATGATTTTGAAAACTGTTCATTTTTTAAATGATGGATAAACCTTTACATATAAGAAGTGGATAGTACCACACAAGTGTCTCCTCAGTTCTTGTTGTTCGCCACACAAGAGCCAGCTCACTGATTCTACCAAAAAAAGAAAAACAGAAAACAAAAAAAGGTTGACTGAAAAATAACCTTCTACTAGAGGCATTTTTCATCTCTATTTAATAAACATACACCGGATCTTCAAGATGCAGCAGCAATTTCTGACATTGTCCCCTTCGGTTAATTTAAAAAGTTCGAAGGTGTATATCCTAAAACCCCTTCTGCAAGAACCTGTCTCGAAACCTCCTGAAAGTTTTGTCTGAATCGGAAGAAACATCTTTAATATCTGATTCAAAGGGACTTAATAATGAGCAGGATCTTCAAAACCAATGAACTCTTAAAATTGAAAATAAACCGAAGGTATATTTAGGATTGTTCAACAGTGTTTTTAAAATCCTCAATATTTATGAGAAGGAAAGTGTAGCTTACATAAACCTTTTACATTTCTGTGTGAATTAGTGGTATTTTTAACATAAAAGAACTCATTTTGTAAGACTAAATACCAAATAATTTAATAAACTGTTTGTTTTTTTTATTAATTTATCACATTTCAGAGGTAATAATAATTGTATATAAACAAAAATGAAAATTGTATTTATTAACCTATTATTAAAAAATAAAAATAGCTGAATAAGATAAACGAAGTAAAAAACACTTTATTTACAAATAATAAAAAATATACACACAAGTCCTAACAATAATGGAGATGTCAAATTAAAATGTCCTGTCATTATCAAATTCAACTTGTTATCGACTTCATTATTTACTTCAAATGTGGAAGAAACAATGCAAAATACTTTATGTTCATGTGTAATTATTCCGTTTACTGGGCAAATATCTCCTTTTCTCAAGTTATTCATGGGAAATCGCATTATCTCTATACAGGGTGTACCAATAAAAACTCCCAGGCCGGATATTTTGGTAAGTAATAGAGATATTTTAATTCTGTAAAAGCCAGTTCACAGGGCACTAAGATAGCTTCAGTTTTAGATATAAATTGATTTTAAATAGGTCAATATGTAGATGGCGCTGCGCTCAATAATTATTTTTCGATGTGAGGAGCTTTCTTATGTAGCGCATCTTGTAAAAAATGCATTTTTAAGTTAATTTTGTTCTATGAACTAATTCGATAAATCTAGCCATTTTTGATATACAGAGTGGGTCATTCAAAACAGTTTCATCCTGTTTTTCGGAATTATTCATTGTATTTTTGCAAAATGCTAAAACAGGTCGATTTTTATTTTAAATTAAAGACATTTATACAATATAGACATATGTCATGTGTCAACCCCCTCCCTTATACTTCTCCACACCTTAATTTTAAATAGGTAATGTACCATGTATGGCTCATCATTGAAAAGGTAATTTAATGGGGGATTCAGAAATATTTCTGTAAATTACGTTACTTAAATTTTATCGCCCTCTAGCGGGATAAAAAACTACTACGTATTGTAGAGTGTGATACTACAATGTGTAGTACATCATTAAAAAGGTAATTTTATGGGGAATTTAGAAATATGACTGTCCATTGTGATACTTGTAATTGTACTGCCCTCTAGCGGGAAAAAAAACTACGTATTTTAAAGTGTGACACCTTTTTTGAAAGCAAATTTAATTACTAATTCAATGTACCACATAACATTAATTAATAACAATATTATTATAAATATCCACATTGCACTTGCAATAGTTTAAAAATTAGTCATGCATTATTTTAAACATTATTGCTAACTTTATTTTGTTGCAAGTGCAATATGGAAATATTTTGTTATGGGTTAAAAGATTTTATATTTGGCATATAGGAATAAAAACAAAATTACTTCTCTTCTTAAAAATAATTTATTATAAATCATAAATTGACATATTTTTAAAACCGAGTTGTAAATATGAGTAGTTAATGGTCAAATTTTAGTCTTCTTTTTCTTCCTGGTTCTCATCAAGAACCACAGAACTTATTAATTAGATATCTAATTATTTTAAATTATCATATGGCCAACCTTATATATCAAATTACACTAGAATTAGCTGATAAACTCGGTATTAAGAAAAAAAAACTGACAGGTTTTTTTTCAAGCTTTCTTTTGAAAAGCACGTTTTCAGAGGAAGCTTGCTCTCGCATTTTTGCGGATTTTTCACAAAGAAAAAGTTTATTTGGAAGATTATTTTGTTTAGGAAACATAAACAAGACTCTACTTTTGAGGATAGAAAAATCCATATAACTTTTTCGATTTAATTACCGCTTCTTTGGAAGCCACATTTGGCCCCATACCACCTCAGGTAGGTTTAAAATATAGTTTGGATATAAAATTAGTTAAAATAATAATTCTTACATCATTTTACATAAAATAAATCATTATTTTAGGCCTTTTATTGTTAGTTTTTTTAACTAGCTCATTTACAACTTAAATAGGTATAGTATAACCGTGTCAAGGTATACCTACCTCTGGCTACCTAGTAAACCTACTCATGTCAAGAGTCATAGTATAATAATTGGAAGTAAATTGTCTCTTGCTGTAGTATGGATGTTTAGCTGCAGAACCATCCTTGAATCCACTCTGTACTGTCAAATGGTGATGGAAATTGTGTACATATTGAATGGAAAAAATACGGAGGATCCCTGGAAGTTACAGATAAGCCTTAGACATAAGTTTGAAAATTAAAACTCAAAGATATAATTTATTTAAAATAATCAATTGCCTTTTACACTTAATTTCATTAATTTTTCCGGTAATTTACACTCACTTTGTAAAGCAAATCTTCTAGAAGTGCCGCTAAAAGCTCTGTATCTAAAGGGCTATTTTGTTTGTTTTAACCTAAAAAAAAAAAAAAAGAATCACATTAGTAAAAATAATTATATGATATAGCAACAAAAGACTTACCTCAACCCCAAATCTTTGACATATAATCCACTTTAACTCATTTGTGTTAAATATAGAAAAGAAAAGTAATCATTGTTTATTATTGTACTACTCGAACCCAGAATCGTGAATTTTCTTTAAATATACGAAAGAAATATATAACAATTTATATTAATGTTATGTGGCGCATTGAATTAGTATTTAAATTAGCTTTCAAATGAAGTGTCACACTTTAAAATACGTTACAGATTTTTTATCCCGATAGAGGGCGCTAAAATTAAAAGTTTCGCAATAAACTGTCATATTTATGACTTCCCCATAAAATTACCTTTTTAATGATGTGCCGTACATGGTACATTCCTTATTTAAAATTAAGGGGTTGGAGAAGTGGAAGGGAGGTTGACACATGACAGATGTCTGTATTGCAAAAATGTGTTTAATTTAGAATAAAAATCGACCTGTTTTAGCATTTTGCAAAAATACAATGAATAATTCCGAAAAACAGGATGAAACTGTTTTGAATGACCCACTCTGTATATCAAAAATGGCTAGATTTATCGAATTAGTTCATAGAACAAAATTAACTTAAAAATGCATTTTTTACAAGATGCGCTACATAAGAAAGATCCTCCCATCGAAAAATAATTATTGAGCGCAGCGCCATCTACATATTGACCTATTTAAAATCAATTTATATCTAAAACTGAAGATCTCTTAGCGCTCTATAAACTGGCTTTTACAGAATTAAAATATCTCTATTACTTACCAAAATATCCGGCCTGGGAGTTTTTATTGGTACACCCTGTATACTTGCTTGGCAGATCTAAAAATAATCAAATATTTAATAATGTGATTTTTTTGGTATTTTCAAGAGTACATTTTTATGGATTCCTATTTTTTCAATTTTTATTACTTTTCTATGTTCCAAATTATTTCATAAAATATTATAATAGATTTATTCATGTACTAGACATGTGTATAATAGTTGTAACGGAAAGAGTTTGTATATTTACAAAAAGTAGTCATTCATTCACAAAAATGTACTTATATTACAATTATTTACAAGACATATAACAAGTAGGTAATCCTCGACCAAATAAAAATAGTATTACAGTAAATATATGTGCACTACCCCTCTTAATTGTTTTAAATATTATTTAGTTTTAATTTTTAAGGTAGGGAAATTGTATGAACTCGTTTTATACAATAACAAATTTGCTATTTCTCAGGTAATAAATAATTATACTTTGACTTCTAATTATAGAAATAATACCAACAGCACAGCTTTAAAAGTCGAAAAATATATTTTTCTTATAAATATAATTGAAGTAAAGGGTAAAGAAAGGTAAAATGTTTATTTTTGAAAAACTGTTACTGTTCGACAACCCTAATGACTTGAGATAAATATGTTTTTACTATAAGGTGTATTGCTCCATAAAAACTGTAACTACTATTAAAACAAATTATAAATAAAGTCTTACATACCTTTGTGTATTTTATAAACTGAGTATTGTTAAAAAATGCAGTAATCATCTCGGTAATCATATCTTGGTTTACAATTGGTAAAATACTCGAATCAACTTTTATAAATCCAGCTGACAAACTCATATTAATAATAAAATTAAATCAAATAGCAAAGACAGAAGAAATAAATCTAGAATTGAGAAAAGAGTATAAAAAACAAAAAACGAATGTTAGATTAGGTGGTGTCAATTTTAAGTGTCACTTAGATGTGCGTTCACTTCGACATTCTGTGTGTCGGTTTGTTCGTTGGCTTGGTTCTGTATAACAAAAATAACTACGACGAAAGCTGATTGGTCTATTCCCGATAACGTACAAATTTCAAATTTTAAATTTAAATTGGTTTTAATTTAAAAATTTTTGGCTTTTTTAACAAACTGATTATGTAGAATAACTTGTATAACGACTAACTGTTACAATATAATTTATAAAACAGCATATCTCACATGTAAACATGGACCATTAAGTCAGACCAGAGCCAACTACACAAAACCTAAACTTATTTTGAATATGTCGTACTATGAAAGCATGTATCCCGCCAAATAGGACAAATATTACTCAAATAGTTTTAAAGTACTGGACAGAAATAATTTTTAAACAAAACACCCTGTAACTCAAAATGGAGACACATTTTATATAGGTGATTTGGATTAAATCTTCATAATTTGAGCTCAGGATTCTATAGTTGAAATATTTCCAATTAGTAATGAATCATCCTGTAGACATAGGTGTAAAATTTTCCATAAAGTCATATTATACGAATGATTCTCGAAATATTTACGTTTTTACTTACTAAATTTCACATTTAAAATATAATTCCATACCTAAAAATTTGCAATAAAAACTCTTCGTGTCACTCTTTGTATGTACTGCGAGAATTCTAATGCGTCCCATCCCGTATTTTAACCGCCACTCGTTTCTGTCTTTCCAGTCTTCAGGATTAACAATTCTGGCATTCTCGACATTCTTAAGTCCATCTTTCCAGGATGTAATTTACTAAATTATCTAAGTTCCTGGTAATATTCCTATTTAAATTTCGTTGACATCCTATTTTTATTCAGAACATTTTATTTGTTCTGTGAGAGAATTTGTTTTCACTGGAATTTAATGAGCTGTGCAAAAATTACTTGCCAAACTAGAATATAATTAAAAGGAAATCTTGAACAGAATAATTTTCACAATCTGGTACGGGCAATTACTTTACTGATAAACGAGGAAATCAGATTTTAAAACGATTAATAGAAAGAGAAAATAAACTAAAAGAATATTCGGCGAAAGAGTAACTAACATAATCCTCGTTATTAAATTCTTGAAACGTTTCAAATTAACGAAATTCCAGCAGAATACTTTCGCAGCGATTAATGACTAAATTGTTTTTATAAGTCTTCGAATTGGGACAAAAGTGATTTGTAGTTGCTTCCCGATTGAATTC
The DNA here is from genome assembly GCA_927349885.1 of Psylliodes chrysocephalus. Taxonomy (NCBI): domain Eukaryota; kingdom Metazoa; phylum Arthropoda; class Insecta; order Coleoptera; family Chrysomelidae; genus Psylliodes; species Psylliodes chrysocephalus. The sequence continues at coordinate 66,220,430 of OV651818.1, forward strand.
TGCATTAAAGTTGTGTTTGCCAGATGTTCCAGCTGGTAGCGTTCGTAACTCAGATTAAATGATTTGTGGAGCAGTTTTATTGATAGCTTTTTAATAATTATTTGTCCTAAATAGTTCAGTGGGTAATTTAATGTAGGACATCCGTGATGGTTAATAAAAAGAGCGTTTAAACAGTTGTCGTTACATGTAATTTAGATAAGAAATTATTGATTTAAAATAATTAAAGAGAACCAGAGCTTGCATCGGTTTTTGTAAAAATAGTATTTACATTTTTTTTATGCATAGATAAGTATTTTATTGAATTAGAATAACCTAATATACAATAGTTATTTTATTTTTATTATTATACAGGGTGTTCCGCATAAGTACCCACACAAAACAGGTGCATGTTGAGTACCCCAATATATGATGATTTAATGCAAGTTACCCATATACCAAGTTGTACCCCTATGGAGTTTCGAAATCATGAGTCTTAATTTGCGGATGAGTAAGAGTTAATTGAAATATTTTAAGGAGTAGTTTTGGGGTAACCCACCCTTACAACTATACAGAACTTTTTTGTCCATCGGCCGATTTTTAAATTTTTTTTACTCTTTTTTGTTATTAATAAATTTAATATTTTTCCAGAAAAACGAAAAAAATTAAAGCAGTGCGTTATGACAATGGTAATACAAAAATCACTTGAAACTTTAGTTGGCCATGCCTCAATTTAATTTAACAAATAGCCAATTACTTTTAATAAAATCGATAAGCGCCTAATTTACCAAATATAGTTTTTTTAAGTTTTACGGTTGCAGAGATATTAATTTTTTTTGAAATTTATGGCCCCACTTTAGGCTTCCGTAACTCCATAGCGGTAAAACTTGGTATAGAGGTAAATTGCGATAAAACATCATATTTTGGGGTGCCCAACACGCACATTTTCTGTGTCGATGCTTATGCGAAACATCCTGTATAGAATGAAGTAAGTGTGCCTAAACATTTTGTTACATAATAAAAAAATATTTGCAAATCAGTAAAGAAATCAACCTTAAAGACATTAATATTAAGAATAAGAATAATTTCTTGACCGTAGCAGAATACGCTGAAACAGAAAGATGGGGTTTCTGTTATTTTTAAAAATGTTTTAAATTATTTGTAATCGTCCCCATGTTTTATTAACTTCTGACTGCACCCGAAGATGGAAAACGACCGAATAAATCAAGGAAATTTTTATTTATATTAATATTAAGGATGGGGTTTCCATTTCATTTCTAGACGCGTATACGTTAAATGAATTTTAGACCCGCGACTCAGAGATGGTGGTATCTATTGTCTAAAAATAGAATTACTATAAACCATGTGTAAACAATTACATAAATCTTAACTGTAAATTCCTACCGATTGTGTAGTGATAACGACTTCAAACAGGACATAGGAATTTTACCAAATAAAACTTCCTTGAAAAAAATCGATAACTAAATGTGCCCCATCTGTATCTATGACAAGTTGAGGGTAGGTCACGGCACGTAGGCCTGACTAGGTCCATTGTATATCCTCCTAAATTGATAGGTACCTCCTAGCTCGTGAGCCTTCCTACAGATTTAATGTATTTGACAACATCGAAGAGGTGCATCTCTTATATCGACCGGTGTTAACCGATACTCGCCAAACCCAAATCTTCCAATAAATGAGAGCGTCGGGCAATCCTAGAGGATATGCTTGATGGTCTTATCGTCTTGTTTGCGCCCTCTGCAGAGTGCGAATTCTGACAGTCCTATGCAATGGAAATGCTTCCGTACTTGGCAATAAACCATTAGAATGCCTGTAATGAGGCGATGATTCTGTCTAGTCATAGTCAAGTATTTGTTTGCTGTAGTGTTGTCAGGATAACCTAAAAGCTCCCTGGCAACTCTGCAGTTTCCTGTTTTATCCTATCTTTCTTTGAATTTCACAAGGGAATGTTCTATAATTAGGTCTGTCACTACCAATGATGACAGTCTAATAAAAGGGTCAGGTCTAAAAAGTATTTGGTTGGCTGCCTTCTTGGCTAGTGAATCAACAAGAGCTTCCGATCTGGCATGATCTTCGATTCATCTTGAGGTGACCACATTGTCAATGGATACTTTGGCCAAAGCTTCGTGACATTCTAGTACTAATTCTGAGTAAATTTCTGGTCTGTCCAGGCTGATTAGTGCTTTTCTGCTATCTTTATAGATGAGCATGTTTCTTTCAGTGATATTATTTCTGGTCCCTTCTTTTGCTGCTAAGAGAATCCCTGGGAGTTGGATTTGAACTACACTGGCACTATTGCTCTCAGTCCATTTTATATTTGGGTTTTAAGAATATGGAGTATATTCCACATCGAGAACGTTGTTTTGTATTGATGTGACTCGTACCCGTCATTTTCGGCTTTTCTATTGTTTCGTTCTAACTTTGTATGGCTTATGAAGTCCATATTCGCTTGAAACTGTGGATGCGTATTAAGCTCCTCCTACCAAAAGAACGCCTCGCTTTATCAGATCCTACAGCAGGTTATATTCCAATCCTTCCGAGTTCTATCATTGTCAACAGAGTTGTAAATATCAAGGGGAGTGAGACTAATAATGACTTCCATGGCCCTAGTTGGTGTGGTTTTCATAGCTTCTGTTATGTTGAGACATATTATTCTTTGAATTTGTTCTAAACATCCGACAGCTGTCAATGGTTCCTAGGCATCGTATTCTCTTTTGATTTTGTTGAGTTCCATGTTAACTTGCTTTCAAAGGTGAGACTTAGGTACTCTACCTCTGTTGCAAAGTTTAGTTTTGTGTTTGGGAGCTTTAGAGGTTTTAATTTAATTTTCATCATTTTTTCTTGTGAAAGGTACCATTTCCATCTTCTTGAGATTGATAGACAGTTATTGGTCCTTGCATTACTGTTCTATAATTTTGAGAGCTACTTGAATTATTTCGCAGAGTATGTTCTCAAAATTCTCTGTTTGTAGAATGAACAGGTCATCTGTATACGCTATTGAAGGTCTCGAGGATCATGTTCTACAGTAGAGATGATAGCACCCCTTCCCGTGGACATCCCCTCTTAACCCTTGCCTCTTATTTTCACATCTTCTACACTTATGTTTACTGATCGCTTTGAGAGCATGTTATGTATCTACACATTAACCATCTATGGAACATGCCTGTTGCTCAGTGAGTGTCTTAGGGAAGGTAGTTTTCTCAAAAGCATCTTCTGTCTATTAAAACACCCAAGGTAAACTTATTATTGTCCAGGCATTTCTATCCAGCCAGCAATTAGGTGGAGGATGAATCAGTAGATCTGCCTGGGGTGTGTGCATGTTGATTTGGATGTAGTTGTGTCTTTCGCCTAGCCTTTCCAATATCAGATGTCAGACATCAGACTAATTGGTTGGTATGCTTTTAGGACAGTGTAAATCATCCTTCCTGGTTTGGGTATGAAGACTACTTTTACCTCTCTCCATTTTTTGGGGATATACTTCAAAGCCAACGAGTACCTGACTATACCTACCAGGTGAAATGTGAGTTCTTCCAGACTCCCTCTGAAATATACATACCGTCAGGTTTTGGTGATTTAAATGGAGAGAAGCCAGATATTGCCTATTTATTTTTTTATCTTCTACAATGTGTTTGGCAGTTTTTCAATCTTAGACATTTTATGTGATTCTAATAACAAAAAATCTAAGAAATTTATAAATCTTATTTAGTATATCCAATTTTCTTGTACGTGTCTGGGAACCCTACTCTAAAACACCATACACGACATAACAAAGTAATATTCATTAAAACATTTCGACATGATATCGATACAAACTACCGGAGTTACGACAAATTGACATTAAAACGGGTATAAATACCCGAAAATCAATAATATTTTAAATCCAGTCCAATTCAGTTGCTTTTCAAATTTAGTTATATTTCAAGTTCAATATTCAGTACCTGTCCTAAACCGTCGTCGTTCCTACCCTACCTCCTATCGACACTCCTAAGTTGCGACGTTCAACGTTCTGTCGACCTACCTCCCGAAGGCTTTCTCGTTCCGCTGCCCTGCTTCCCTACCTTTCTATGTTCCGACGTTCTACGTACCGACGATCTATCTCCAGAACGCTTTTACGTCCCGCCGCTTTACATTCCGACACTCTACGTCCCGATGCTCTACGTCTGCTTCTACATGCCGATGCCCCTGTTCAATATTTCCAAATCAGCAATACTTATATGTATCAACAACAATATAAGAACGTCAGAAACAGATGGTGAGTCAATAACTTAAAAGATGTTTATTATTATATTATTCATTATTATAGAAATGTATTATTCATTAACGTCACATTTGGGCCACTAGATGGACACGTCCCAGTATGTATTTACTGTTTTTTTATACTAGCCTAAAATTATTTAAGAATCTGGTCCACTGAAATGCTAATAAATTAACAACTTAGCTGACGGGGGTAAATGGTACTTCGGGTGGCTAGATTCACATGTTACACAAATATGCTTGATGTTACTCCAAGGTTGGACTATCGTAGAGAATTATCTCTCAATCTTCGCAACGTAGGTAGATCTGAACAGAAGGGGTAGTTCGCTGGTACTAATCTGGCTCTATTTTAGAAGGACTACACTACACATAAACCCCCCTAGGTGAGGCTGAAACATAAGGGATAACCGTCTCTTATTGCAGTAAGCACACCTATATAAAAAAGAAACGACGAAGCAAAGAATTATTAAAGACATGCAATTCTGAGGACGTCTGCTGTATATCCTCAAGAATTCTTTAACGGTATATATTTGATGCCAACTGGTGTGGCTTGTTCATTTGGGCGGGACACAAGGGAGGTCTTGGTGGGAAATATAATTTCTCTTTTCCCAATTTAAGTAATGGTATTGCCATTTTTATTTGAGAATAAATATATTTTGAGTTGTATTTCATTCACAAATTTATACCAAATTTTGCTTCGAATCCTGGATTATTTTTCAAATCAATTAAACAGAACGTGAGTATAAAATAATCTTATTAAACTAGGCGATCACTACTAGAGGAAAAAGGTCTATTACAGCAAGTATAAATTACTGTGAACACGTGCTTTTGAAAATTCAAGAAGCGACCGGGGGTGGGCGGTTACAACACCTATTTTATTTTTGAAAAAATATAACATAGTTTCTATATCTATGATAGCATAGGTGGTGATTTGGTTCAGCCTGTAGGGGGCACATTTGTTAATCTGCCTCTGCCTCTCGCTAAACTGCCGAGTTGCGCTGAATTGCCGAACCTATAGGACACAATTATATACAATACAAAGACCAATGTTAGAACATGAAATACGAATATTTCTTCAGAATAGTATTACATAGTTTGTTGTTGTCCTCAGGTGCATCGATCATATATAGTTGTTCTTGGATACGTTCTCTCTATTTTGCCAGATTAATTCAGAATATGCATGTATGAGATCTTAGCCTAGTTAGATTTTTCCATGTGGTTCAGCGTTCAGCGTACATTTGGTCCCTGTAGTATGTAAATTCGGATAAACACCTACATAATACACGGAAACCTAAGGAGTAAATAAGAACATAGGCCAATATATGACCAGCTAATTAAAAGGCGCAGCTGGGTGTTCAGTTGTCAATAAATATTATAGCCCAATATCAGCGGAATAATTGTAATGCTTTTTCGCATACTTATGATGCATTTTATTTTGTTGATCTTCCGAATCTGTTATATGTTTTTTGGAAGATACCAGTAATTCTTTCTTTAAAGCGATGACAAATGCTCTACACATTTCTTTTCTTTATAGTTGTACGTAAGTGTACTAAATTGTCTATACATAAATTTTGTAAGAAATCTTATTTCTCATTTAAGCATTGAATTAGCAGCAGTTCTATGAGGTGTGATAATTCAAGATATGTAGAATTTGAGGTATTCTGTATTCATACCATACGACCAGATTTTAAGTTTCTGGTATAGGATGATCGTTTCTATATTGAATAAGTTCATGCTAAAGTAAATAATCAATAATCTCATTGATTGTGGATTTGCACTCCATTTACACGAAAATTTAATTAATATCTGGTTGTTTCTTGTGGGCGCTTGGCTCTATTTGTTCAATATCCATTAGAATAGTGAGCGGATTCAGGTACATTGAGTAATATATGCTACGTTTGTTTATCCACATCGGATGCATTTATGATATTATAAATTTTTAATCACGTGATTCAAGATACGTAAATGTAGTAGGACAGATGTGTCCGATGTGGATAAACAAACGCTCGAGATGTAAAAAATGCATTGGATGTGGATATTCAAACGCAGCAATAATATCCTCGCAAAATATCACAAATATTTCAATCTACGAAATATTTCTATTTGCGTATACCCATTATGCATACAAAACATTTATGAGTTATTGAATAGTCTATTTTTAAGCAATTGATGAAATGTGTGCAATTACCCATCGCTAATTCCTAAAATTATCTCGTTTTGCAGTATTGCGCTTGCATATGAACATTAATTATATTGTGCAGAAACTCATTCTCATTAAAACAGTAGTTATTCAATGTGGTTGAGATCTGTTGCATACAGAATGACCTATTTTCTCTAATCGAATAATTGATTCACATACGAAGGATCCCATGCATGCCAACTAGACATAAATGTTTAATTTTTTCTAATTTAAATTATTTGGGGTAGGTCGGTAGTTTAATGTAACTACTACGATTTCTATTAATACTAGAGTAAAATTTAATACATTAATACCCAGAAACGTAAATACAATATAGAAATGGAAAAGGTATGAATGTGTACATATTATAATGATATTAACCAAGGTAGACCGAAATTTAGGCTCAAAAATATAGAATCAACGACAGCATCTCCTATCATTAATTGAAACCCATAAATCCAGTGATGTTTAAGAGTTTTTGATAAACAAACCAATATAAGTAGTCAGAAATATCCCAATGATAAATAGTTAACAATAATTATAAACCCAAACGAAAAGAAAGGACCCCGCCCTTTTCTAATGGCAAAGTGGCGTTCCGTCAAATGTAATAAATTTTGAATATGATGTTGTACTCGACTTGTTGACCAAAAGTGTTTATCGGACCAATTCAATCTTATGACTAGTTTTTAAAATACAAAGTCGAGAAATCGTATTTCTTGAAACTACGTAACTTAATTAAAAAGAAAAAAATAAGCATTTTTAGTTGATTGTAGCATTAATATGTCCTAGTCTAACGCAAACGTACACATAAATATTACAAAATGTAAACATATACAGGGTGGTACTCAGTTACATCAGGGGGAATTTTTGAAATTCTGAGAGATTCTGATATGGAATGAAAACATGGTCAAAAATAAAAACTTACATAATGTTTACTATTCTGACATTATATAAACCCATTTTACATTATATGTATACAGGGTGATTGTTAATTCATTCCACAGAAAGGCGTTTCTTAAAACAAAAATTACTACTCTCTGTATATTAAGGAATTTGTTATTAATAATGATTATGCATTTAATACCTAGAAAACAATACTTTTTATGGAATACAGGGTGATAGACACATCTAATTCGTTTTTGTAGCAGCAATAATTAAAGAAATATTCCTTTTTCGGAATCAACCTTTATTTTTCAATTCGATCCGTCAAAATGTACGAACTATTTATTTTTGTTATTAGCTTTAAGCAATTAATAACTTCATATAATTTCATAATTTTAGTATGATCCGTTTTTGAGATTCCAATATATAGTGAACCATATTAAATATCAGACATATCTACTCATATATGTAGTATAATAATTCCCATTTGTGAGTACAAAAGTCGTAGTTTACTATCGGCTAAATAGGAAGAAACAGACATGCAAGTGGATAAAAATATCGGATAAATTACGTTACCGTAGCAACGCTGGCATTTATTGTTCGTTTATTAAGCGTTGCGCGTTCACTATATATATATTAGAATCTCAAAAACGGATCATACTAAAATTATGAAATTATACGAAGGTATTAATTGTTTACAGCTTATTACAAAAATAAATAGATCGTACATTTTGACGGATCGAATTGAAAAATATAGGGTGATTCTGAAAAATGAATATTTCTTTAATTGTTGCTGAATCAAAAACGAATTAGACGTGTGTATCACCCTGTATTTCATAAAAAGTATTGGTATCTAGGTATTTCTTTATTACCCCATAATCAATATTATTAACAAAGTCCTTAATATATAGGGTCTAATTTTTTTTAAGAAACGCCTTTCTGTGGAATGAATTAACAATCACCCTGTATACATATAATGTAAAATGGGTTTATATAATGTCAGACTAGTAAACATTATGTAAGTTTTTATTTTTGACCATGTTTTCATTCCATATCAGAATCTCTCAGAATTTCAAAAATTCCCCCTGATGTAACTGAGTACCACCCTGTACATGTTTACATTTTGAACTATTTATGTGTACGTTTGCGTTAGACTAGGATATATTAATGCTACAATCAACTAAAATTTGCTTATTTTTTCTTTTTATTTCTCGACTTTAAAAACTACTCATAGGATTGACTTGGTCCCATGAACACTTTTGGTCAACAAGTCGAGTACAACATCATATTCAAAATTTATTACATTTGACGGAACGCCACTTTGCCATTAGAAAAGGGCGGGGTCCTTTATATGAAAAATTTAAATTGAACTAAAATCAATTCACATAGAAAACGCATATGAAATTTCGAAGGGCAATTTTATCAAAACACATCTCAGGTACATTTTGCTACTACAAATAACTATCACTGAGGAAACCAGAAAATAATTTAGAAATTTTACATTATAAAATATTCAGCGTTAAATTTCAAATAAAATTTCCTTTATACTTCTACAAATGTTCGACTCCAACCTTGTACAACTCATAAAATGGAAATATTGAGTATAAGTTCAGGTACTATAAGTGTAATTAAAAATAAACATACCAGGAGTTGATATCTGGCCAATTTTCTAATCACTACATAAATATGCCGGTCTTGGATCATTTTATTGCTTAGCAATTAAAACATCAAAGATGTAGGTAAATTGATGGTTTGTTTGGCAATGAATACAGGAAAAAATAAAATAGTTGAATTAGGAGTTAATGTAATATTTTAAAATGGGAATAGGGCCTAAAAGTATTTAAAAAAATTATGTAATAATAAGGTTACGATATACCATTAACAATTGAAGTTTATGTGATTTAAAATAATACGATTAAACGAAACACACTAGGGTAAAAATTAACTCGTTTCTGAAATACTGAGCTTTACATTCTAGAAATTTGTGACTTTAGTATTGGTTTCATACAATTATATAAAAATTATTCCTACCAATCGTATTTCAGCGTTTTTTGTATTGAAAGTATTTACATGGAATTTCACCTATACCGACTATTTTACTTCATTAGGTACAGAAGCGTAGCGTGCTTTGGCGGGGCCCTGTATAAAAATTTGTTTGGGTGCCCTTAGGAAGGATAAAGATTTCTCACAAAAGAAAAAAAAATGTTTGCATAAATTTAAAAGAAATATTTATTCATTATTGTCACTTTTTCTAAAATTTTTACAAGCAATTCAAATTAAATATACACTCTCCTTGCCTTTTTTTCGGCAAACTGATTTATTAAATCATTTATAGCTGATGATGACTTTAGTTTTTCTAAAGTTTCTGCCTCTATGGACAATAGTGACAGGTCTGATAGGCGTTCCTGTCCCATCGAAGTTTTAGGTAATTTTTTATCAGTTTTAATTTTGAAAAACTTCTTTCAGCAGTTGCGGTTGTAACTGGAAGGGTCAAGAATAAAAAGCATGCTGTTATTACCTCCGGAAAACTGGATGCAAGATTATTGAATTTTATCAGCAATAATTCAATTAAATCCTTAATGGAATGAATTTTTTGAATTTCAGATTTTAAACATGTTTTTAGAGCCTTTAATTGATCATAAAGATTAACTGAGATGTCTTTACAGTATTTAGCCGACAGTTTTCCGGAAGCGTTTAATATCTCTTCGTTTGAAGAAGACAGGAGTTTCTTAGGTTGTAATATTTCGAACATACTACTCAGGTCGCAAAGGCTCTGAAATCTTTTTTTAGTTTGAGAAATTAATATATCTAAACAGCAATAGTAGACATTGACTTAGAAATAGGATTCCGGGTCTGAAATTCTCTCATCTTGTGATAACTCATCAAAAAAACGCTTCGTTATCTTCCGCCTTTTATTTTTAAAAACAGTTGTTACCCTCCACTCTTTTGCTAAATCTTTGGACTCATTTAGCAAACTATTGGAATGAATTTTGATTTCTTAATTCGCAGAGTCTATTCAAAAGATTACTTAATAAAATAGTAGTTTTCTGTAAGTCATTATTTTCATGCTGTAGAGCTTTAGAAACAGGATTAATGATTTCAAATAGTGAAGAAAAAAATGTGACAAGCACTAAGAAATCATAACTCTCTAAAATGTTAATTATATTTTTACATTCTTCACGTTCATCTTTTTTTTTTCGAAATTAAATTTAGTTGATACAAAGTTTTCATGATTAATAAATAATTTTTCTTTACCGCTAATAAAGCGTCGTTCCTTGAAGACCATCTGGTCGGACATACCTTTTTAAGGGTAATTAAATATTTTTCAAATGAATCGTCACTTAACATTGCCCAGCGTTGTATACTATTGCCAAAAAAAGTATATATTTTTTCTAAATTATCGAAAAAAATCGACACTTCACGAACATGTTTCGCAGCATCGTTTAAAACTAAATTTAATGTGTGCGCAGCACAATGAACATAATCGGCATTCGGAGCATGCTCTTTTATTAGGGCTTGTAATCCTCCATAAACACCCGACATAACATTTGCTCCATCGTAAACCTGTCCTCTACATTTAGTCAAATCAATTCCATATTCTTTAATCGTATTTAAAATTTCAGTTTTAAGTCCTTCAGCTCTGCAATCGGATACTGCTATAAACCCCAAAAAGGACTCACAGATTTTTAATTCTTTAGGCACATTATCATCATTTTCTGTAATCGAGATGTATCGAAAAACTATAGAAAGTTGGTAAATTTTTGACAAGTCTTGTGTTGTATCTAGAATTATTGTCAGAAATGGAGCTTTTTTAATTTCTGAGATAATATTGTTCCTAACTGCGGTACCAAGCAAATTAATAATTTCATTTTGAATCGTCGGGCTTAAATAATTTATTTTGCCTTTTGGTTTTAGAAGAAGTTCTTTTAAAGTTGCATCATAATTAGATAGCAAACGTAAAATTGCCATAAAATTTCCAGAATCAGAATCATGGCCTCTTAAAGGTAGATTGCAAGATGCTAAAGTAATTATAACATTAATTATATGATGCAATACATCTCTCCAGAATGTAATTTTACTATTAATTTCACTTTGCAATAGAGTATCGATGGTATTTCCTTGTAACCAATTATTATAAGATAGGGTTGCATTAATATGCTGCTGTGACTTTTCATGGTCAAGTATAGTTTGCGTAAAATTGCTTCTAATGGAAACACCGTTAACCCATGCAGAGGAGTATGATTTGCTTTGACGATCTGCTAATAACCAACAGAAGTGGCAATACGGTTTGTTTAAGACATTAGAATAACATAACCATGATCTTGGAATTTTTATGCCTGCCTTATTGATATTTGAATAATAATAGACCGAAAAAGATCGGTTACTTTCTGAATCTTTTGGAAACGGTCCTTGTGGTTTAAATGGACCCAATTTAAAAATTATTTATCTTTCGCATTCAGTTGGTCTGTCACCAAAATTTCCTCTATCTGATGAAACTATATTACAATCTTCAGATATCTCAGAATCGTCGATTTGAGTTTCTTCTATTTCCCGATGGACATCCGATGGAGAATGTGCTTGGGTTTCTTCTATTTCCGGATGGACATCTGATGAAGAATGTGCTTCAGAAGAATCTGAAAATATAATTATTAAAAAATAAAATCGAATGTTTTGATAAATTTCAAAAATATATGTTAAATAAATTACGTAAGGTTACGGTTAGAGTGTTCAGACGTATGGCAGGCTCTACACGGGTTGTGCGCGTGTTAATACAAAATCACCTGCGCACAGCCCATGCGTTACACCCGCGTGCGATCCGAACGTGGCGTGTGGCCATACCATACAAACAGAACCCGAGCTCGCGTACGTCTGAACACGTAATTTACGATACGAACTGATAGACAAACAGACAACAAATTGATCCTATAAGTAAGTAAGTAAGAGTTCCGTTTTTTTTTTTCATTTTGAGGTACGGATCCCTAAAATAACAAAATTTACTCTTCGCTACATGTAGATAAGATAAATGGGTTGGGTAGTACTTACCTTTGCAATCTATATCACTCACAAGAGCTGGTGTCTGAAAAAATGAAGAAATGTTGGGCATTTTTTTTATAACCTCCTCCCTTTTCTGTTTATTTTTTCTTTTCGTAGCTCCGCTGGGATAATCTCTTTTCTTTCCACTCATTGTTTTTTACAAATCGTTACTAATACTACGAAACCAGAAGAACAATTGTTTGTATTGTATTACAATGTAATGCACAATTAAATAAAACGCATCAATAAACACTGTTCTCCATGGTTTATCATCGTATTGTATGTACATCGATTATTGTGGGATTCCCCCGTTGAAGTAAATGACTTAAACGGGGAAATCCCGCAGCCCGCGATAACTGGTGTAGGATGTTGCCAACTTTTGAACGCACGCTTTACGCGGGAAAAAAAGAAATCGCTTTTTGTGACTTTTGTCGTTTCTGAAAAAAAAAAATTTGGGTGAAAAGTTTTTAATAATTTTTGCTTACGCACGTTGGGGGCCCCCGTGGCGCGATGGGCCCGTATAATTGATACGGCAGATACGGCGGTAGCTACGCCCCTGATTAGGTACCTAATAACCTGATCATGGATGAATTGCACCTTTCTTCATGCAACTCAATATGAATAAAAACTAAAAACTAATCCTTTGCGGTACTGTAATTAGTAATTACTTAATGTGTAAAAGAAATAAACGTGCAAAGCTGATATTTATTTTTCTTTTGTCCAGTATTTTACAATGCTTGTTAGGCATTCTACTTTTTATAGCTCTGCTGTATACATGTGTGTTACATACCAATATTATACAATCCACTCCAACCAACATGACTAATTTCGATGATAGATAGCAAAATGTGGCAAAATGTTCGCAAACGAATTTATATGTCAGGCGTCAGGAATTTTTGCGGTTTATGATTTGTTTTGTTGGTCTAATAATAGACAAGTGAACTGTTCCGTGTAATCCATTCAGCAGGATGTGAACTAAATGTCATTGCTTTCATTTTGTTTTGGTGATTTGGCAGTAGACTACCGACAATAAAAACATTGAAGCTCGTACAAGCAGTAAATAAGAAAAACTTTGTTATATTTATAATTTATAAATAGACAGGATATTAAGGTAACACCCACATAATTTTAACAGGTGACTATTGAGACAAAATTAAAGAAAAACACACAGAATTCGTTAGATGATAAATCAGGTGAATCCGTTGTTTTTCTCCTTTAAATAATCAATTATTAGACATATACAGCCGGTTGCAAGAACGATTGTTAAAATCTCTCGTTAGCTAAAGAACATATAACTAACTGAGATTAAAACTGGCAACGGCGCTTTTCCAACTGACAATCTGTCGCTTCACAGTACAGCTGATCACGGGATATTTTATATTTTTAAATTAATAAGGTTAATTTGGTAGTATTTTTTCCAAAATTAATTAATTACAAATAAAGTAAAAAATTAAATTGAGGCTCAACCTTTACTGCTATGGTTAAAAAATAGGTTAATCATTCCCACTCAATGTAATGCCAGGTGTTTCAATGGATCTTGTGCTCAATGTTAATTTTTTGGCATATATCTGACGTACTAATTGGCTGGACACATGGGCGTCGTTTGAGGGGGGCAAGGGGGGCAGTTGCCCCTCCCTGGCTTTTACGACTTAACTAACAACGCATAAGACATGTATTACTGATATTTGGTTAGGTAGGTACTGTGTGCCACAGTTTGACAACGCTGTATACGGTAAAATTACAGAACTAACACAAATGGCAATGGCTCATATTTTTGTTGTAACCGTGCACGCATAACAAACGCAACATAATATGTTAGGTACCTAGTCTTTGACTGCAGTGGGATTCTTATTTTTCAATATACCATAAGTCGAGACGCCTATCATCGTTCGACAGACTGCAATTCTTATAATGTCTCTCACTATTCAACACGTGACGTGGCAAGTTTACACATAAGAATCTCTGTGCTGATTGAATTGTTTAAGGAAATAGAATAGGTGACATGACAGGTGTAGAAATGAAGATACCACGAATTAGGGGACAACAATCTCATAAAAATAATATTCAGGCTAATACAGTTGAAGAATATTATAGGTTAAATGTATTTGTTCCATATCTTACGTGGCTCACATCATGTTTTTCTGTAGACTCTAGTGTTAGTTCTTCTTTAAGCCTCTTACACCAAAAACTACCGATTAGAAAATGAAAATAGGGCAAAAATTTTCAATCGAAAATTTTTAAGCGGAATACCAAACGTGGATAGCTAACTAGAGTACAGAAGAGCTTCCTGCATACAGTGAGCTCTTCATTAAATAGCGTCCAAAAATTGTGAATTTTATCCAGGCATACAAAAGGCTTTAAAAAGCAAACTTGTGACTTATTGATAGGGAACCAGTTTTATTCATTAATTTCTATGTGTTCTTTTGAACTAAAAATAAAGAAAATATAAATTACAGTCGCAATTATACCAATTATTTTTGTTAATATATTTTGATTCTACGTTTTTATAAAATGGTAATGTTTTTATTTTGACATTATTTAACTTCTTATACATTTTCTATTTAATACTGTTGCCTGCCTATGTTTTATTATTGATTTGCATTGATTATATTACTTTTTTGGGTAAAGTTATAAAGATATATAATAATAATAATAATAATAATTATAATAAATTAATTTTTTTACTTGTTTTACAAATCCATATATATTTATTAAAATCAACATATACATTTTTTTAATTACGAATTCTATTAAAAATTGTATTGTCAGTATATGCAAATATCATCCGTTAGTTCATAAATTGGTTGGCGCTTCTGTCACGTATGGAGAAAATAATGTTATCGATATTTGTGGTACAGAAAGAAGAAATTTAAAATTTGCTTTCTTTGTGTTCGTCGACGTGTTTGAGTGAGTTTTTTATGTTTTTGTGTTTCTATAAATATTTTTTTGTTAATGTGTCTTCTTGTTCCTATTTTTCCTTTATACTTGTTTGTTTTTCAAAAATATGTGTTTTAAGTTTCATGTTTTTTTTTATTTTCGTTTTTTTCTTTTTGTTGGTTTATTTCTTGTATTAAAGATTTTGTTATTTTGTATTACCCCTTTATTTTTGTTTTTTTTGTTTTCAACAAATAAACATTCCAAATTTTTTCAATATTTTGCCCCTCCCTATAGAATTGTATAACGACGCCCATGGCTGGACATATTAAAATTATGAGTTTTGGACCAAAATAATATTTTGTGAAATGCCTTTACAGGTCGATTTCCTAAAATTTTGAAGGATTAACTTTTCCCTGTTATAAATTACGGTTAATGGTGTAGGTACTTGAGAGGATTAAATTATAAACACCCTCCTTAAACCAACAAATTTTGCTAAATATCCTTTCAGGTAGTTGTATTAATATCTTCAAATTTCTAAATGACTCAGTTTACTTTCAACTTCATTTCAGTCTTTATTGGTGTGTTGTGTTAACCAGTGGGAAAAATGGCAAAATTAATTGAGTCGTGGGTGGAATCCTATTCAGATTTTGTTGTAGAAGGTGATAACCAGGTGTTTTGTAAAACATGTATTAGCTAAGGGGTAATATAAATTCACTTTACAAAAATAAACTTTATTAATCAATAATGGTTGAACAGCTAATCATGAATGTATCAATGCCGGTCTATATTTCCCTTTCTTGATTGTTAAAACTGCGTCTGTCCACTCATCGAAATATTAGAATATCTTGTGTCAGCGAAAGACGCACCGCATCCAAAAATACTACAGGGAAGTGTCTAGCAAATATTTATGTAATAAATACTGGAAGCTAACATCCGGCCATCCTGGATGTGAACCTTGTCCTCAACGTATATCTGATGTATGAATATCTGGAATAATAATAATAATAATTTATCACCATACAAATATTAATTTTTTTTTTGTTGACTTTAGGTAGCGAGTATTGAAAACATTTTCACTTGATAGACTTTTTACAGTACTATGCCTGAAAATATTTTTACCTGATAGACTTTCTATAGTACTATGCCTGAAAACATTTTTACCTGACAGTGTTTCAGAAACGAGATTCTACACTATGCCTGAAAACATGTTTACCTGATCGTGTTCTGGAGATGATATTCTACAATACTATGTCTGAAAATGATTTCACCTGATAGTCTCTTTACAGTACTATGTCTGAAAACATTTTCACCTGATGATAGTATTTTAGTGTGAGATTCTACAGTACTATGCCTGAAAACGATTTCACCTGATAGACTCTCTACAGTACTATGTCTGAAAACATTTTCACCTGATAGTGTTTTAGAAACGAGACTCTACAGTACTATCCCTGAAAACATTTTCACCTGATAGCCTTTTTGCAGTGCTATGTCTGAAAATTTTCCACCTCATAGTGTTTTAGAAATGGGTCCTCTACAGTACTATGCCTGAAAATATTTTCACCTGATAGTGTTTTAGAGATATATATATATATATTTCCATGGAACTGCTTTTCTTGAGTTTTTCATCTTCAGAAACCTAGTTCATCGTCAGTATTTGTTTTAACTCAGTTCTTCAGTACTAATTTTGTAACCACCGTATTTAATTACTTTACATTAATTTTATTTATATCTACAACATCGTCAACACCGCACTGTTATGTAACGCCAGTCTGTAGCGAAAACTGATTTGCTCTTAGTGTTGGAAGCACCCCAATTTCCATTAGTTTTTTTTTATCTGATAACCTTACTCTGTCAAATTTCGTCGTTATCTTGATTTTTTTTTTAACTTCTTGATTTTGTAGATTTTCGTCTGTGGCTTCTACGATTTTCTGTAGATGCAGTAGAGCTAGATGAATTACGATGTTTTCTTTTAAATTTCGGCATTTTGACAAAAATTTTAACACAACTTTAATTCGCAACAGAAACTATTCGAACACTACAGCACTACGCAACAAAAGATTCTTTATCCCAACTTCTGATATTAGCTAAGGGGTAATATAAATTCACTTTACAAAAATAAACTTTATTAATCAATAATGGTTAAACAGCTAATCATGAATGTATCAATGCCGGTCTATATTTCCCTTTCTTGATTGTTAAAACTACGTCTGTCCACTCATCGAAATATTAGAATATCTTGTGTCAGCGAAAGACGCACCGCACCGCATCCAAAAATACTACAGGCAGTGTCTAGCAAATATTTATGTAATAAATACTGGAAGCTAACACAATAAATTGTAAGTACTTTTTTATTTTATATTTTATTTTGACCTTCACAATGGTAAATCAAACGACAGTAAAATATTATTTCAACTCACAGTTAAAAAAAAAGTAGGGCAACTTTACAACGTACGCATTTATTTAATTTACTTAAACCTTCAACATCTACAGGAATTTATTTGTTTTAGATTCCATGTAAAAAAAAGTTTCAAATCGACCAACACGCGAAAACACCCTTACATATAGCAAAGCAGAAATCTAAAGATACTCGCAGACAAAGTCAACTTCCCTTGAAACAATATTTAGAATCTGGATCGTCTAGAAGTGAACAAGCTATTTTTAATGAAGATTTATGCAAAGCTTTAGTGACTTCGAATATCCCTTTAATACGATTAAATAATCCAAATCTCCGATCATTTTTGCAAAAATACTGTAAATTTAATATTCCAGAGCAAAGTATATTACGCAAACGTGGTGTTGACAGTTTGTACATTGAGACTCGTGAAAAAATTCGTGAGATTACCGTTGGAAATCATTTCTACATTATTGTGGATGAAACAACACTCTTGTGGTCGATATATAGCCCATTTAAGCAATCAAAGCAATTAGATAAAACAAATAACTTGACAATAACTCGTTTTATCCAGACAGAATTGTCTTCCTTTTTTCTTCCGGAAGCCGTTCCAACAGAAAAATGTTTATTGCTGTTATCCGATGCTGCCCCGTACATGGTAAAAGCCGCACAAAATTTAAAAATGTTTTATGAAAACTTAATACATGTTACATGTTTGGCTCATCATGTCCTTAACAGAGTTGCAGAAAAATTTCCTGAATTACAGAGGCCACCGGAACCTGTGATTACTCGGTGGGGTACCTGGCTTAAAGCTGCCTTTTTTTACGCAGATAATTATGAAAAAATTAAAGAAATATTTGATTTTGATGATTCATCTAAGGGAATATCTAATACAAAGAAGTTGTTTCAAAATCACATATTACCAATGCAATTAGTGTTTTTAAAAAATTATGCATTTGTACCCAAAATTATATTAGATTTATAACAAAAAAATTTACCTTTGGTGACTTCCGTAAATTTAATTAAGACGTTTGAATCAGAGTGTAAAAATGTCCAGGGCGATATTGGAAAGACGATTTTTCATAAATTCTCAAATGTAATTTTAAAAAATAAAGGATTTATTGTTTTAAGAAACCTTGCTAATATTTATTCTGGCAACTTTGAAGATATTAATACTATTCATCCAGATATTTCAGGAAAATTTAAGTTTGCACCTATTACTTCTGTAGATGTCGAAAGGAGTTTTTCTTTGTACAAGTACATACTTACTGATAGGAGACAATCATATAATACAGATAATTTAGAAAAACATCTAATTGTTCATTCGTTTTATAATAATGTTGATTTGTAAATAAAATTAGTTAATAATTAAATAATTATTAAGTATTATATTAGGTATTGTAAAATAAAACAAATAATAAATATTAATAAACTATTTCGATCAAATAACAAATTACTCTTATTGTTTCAATTTTTTACGCATATATTGAAGTATTTTGCGGCATATATATGCGCATATTTAACTACTTTTTGGGTGCATATATTCCTAGGTCTAGTCATTACCAAGGATGCGATGTTTTCGGTTTTTTTCTGATTTCATCGATGATTTCTGGCAACAAAATTGTTGTATACCATTCGCTATTCACTGTTCTTTGATTCTCTAAAGCAGTGATACTCAAAGTGTGTTCCGCGGAGCCCTGGGGCTCCGAAAAGCCTTTGTGGGGGCTCCGCGAAGAAAATGATAGTCTTAATAAAAAAAAAGAAGCAGTATTATCGTCACAAAAGGGAGGGACCTGGCTTGAGGACCTTTTTTTTAGAAGTCATTAAGATGAAGGAGGATATTTTAGAAATGTTTTTAGGGCTTCTTCAAATATTTCGCTTTTCAAAAAGGTTCCGTCGCCAAAAAAGTTTGAGAAACACTGCTCTAAAAGAATGGTTGCGACGTGTCCAGTAAAATTGAAGAAATAAGCAATTATTTTCTTGGTGTTCGAGAACAACTTTTGTTACAGAATCCACTGGGAAGAGTTTTTATTCGCACCAAAAATATTCATGCAAAATGGAATGTATTACGATTACTAGAAAATCCATCAAGATTCTTTTGAACAGTAGCTTTTAAAATATAAACCTTTATAGACAGTTTAAATATGTCAAGTATTCTCGTTTTGTTCTTCAGTTGGAGCGTTCCGTCAATTATTCATAAAAGTTGTAGGCAACTTTTTAACGAGCTGGTGAACCTGTTCTCCATATAAGACAAACGTGTAGGAAGTACTTCGAAATATTTTTGTCTCTTTTGAATGCATATATCGACTCGAATTTAAATTACATTTGTGTCGTAAATGTTAAAAATGATTTTATCTTTTTGATTGAAATTGCATATATATATTTTTTAATTAAAATGGTCATTGAATGCGCATATAAATTAGAAAAAAATGTAGATAAAATTTAAAAAATGTGTAGATCCAGTGGTTCCTTCATTAATTCTATTAATTTTTTAAATTATTTTCGTAATTTATTGGTCTTACGAAAAACATATATATGAAAAAAATTAGAATTAAATTTTGTATATACAGGGTGATACTATCACCATGCTATCAGCGAACTTTATTAGTAAGCAAATAATAGTCCAAAGTGTGTTAAGCTTGTAGCTTAGTAAATTGAATTACATAAAAGTGATAATGAAAGTGTCACATATACGTTCGTATTGTCAAGAGTTATACTACAATTTTAAGGTGAAGGGTGAGAAAAAGTCCTTTATATCTCACAAGGAAAGTCAATGTTTAATTGTTTAACAAAACATTGAGTGCGACCGGTTTCGAAGTGTCATCACTTCATCTTCAGGCTCGCCTAGTGGAAAGGAGAATATGTGGTGTAAGGTGTGTTAACTTGGAAACAAAACGATATATAAAATAATAAAAAAGAGAAAACTCACCATACTCTCCATCCACTAGGGAATACTACAAAAACAAGTTTCATCAATTTTGGGTTGAAATAAATTGTAAAATGAACCGATTTACACGTAATAAAAAGTTAAAAATATTTGAAAAAACAAATATTAGTCAATTATAGTAAAAATTTAAAATATTCAAGACTATACAAAAACAAATCACATACATTAAACAGATTAAAAGATAAGGCCTATTTTAAACATTGTTGTTTTTTAAAAAAAACTAACATTTTTTGAAAGGAGACCTGTCAAGTTAAGGCCTCTACAGGTAATGGTAAGTATTATAACGAAAAAATTCTTGGGTAAACTTATGACAGGGTATAGTTAATAAGATGTAAACTATGAGTAAAGAATTATTTATTATCTATTATATAAGATTTGGGCCATGAACCAATCACCAAGTGTATGTGATGTTGTAGGAAGAAGAAAAAAGAAGAAATGACTGGGTTAACTGTTGTGAAGCAACTGAAGAATAAAAGAAGAAGAAAATGACGCATGTGGATATCAGACAATCTAACCTAATCTTTACACGTGCTCGTTGGTTTCTTATGGGAAAAAATATAAAAATTACTTACTGAAATGTACCCCTTGCAAGAAGATATGTGAATAGAAATAAAGGGGGGAGGTTAAAAAGGAAGTTAGAATGATAAATTTAGATTAGTGTTGAGAAAACAGGAGGAGTTTCTGACAATATCTGGGCATTTAAGCAACCAACAGGATTTAATTTTAAATGTCTCAATATCTCGAGGTTTTCGAAGCTATTAAGAGTAAATCTATTGTAGGAACTATGAAGGATTTCGAAACCTTCAGTTGAATCGAAGTCGTGATTTGAGTCCAGTAGGTGGTTGGCAAAATGTGAAAAACCTGTTGTATTTTGGTTAAGACAACGTAAATGTTCTTTTAAACGGATCTTGAAATTTCGAAATGTGCGTCCCACATAGAAAGAATGGCAAGATTTACAAGTTAATTTATAAATTCCAGATAAGTCAAAGGGATCTAATTTATCTTTATTATGAACAAATAACTTATGTAATGAAGAGGGGGTTTTGAAAGATACTTTAAAGTGGTCTTTGAGTAAGCTAGTCACTTTATAGGATGCTTTTCCAATAAAGGTAAGATAAATGTATTTCTTACTGGTGGTTAGTTCATGTACCATATTAGGATTGTTAATATAAACTAAATTTTGTTGAATTTTATTTTGTTTATGTGTTAGCATTTTATCAATAATATCTAGTTCAAAGTTGTGATCTATAGCAATAGTTTTAATTATATTTAGTTCCTTATTAAAGTTTTCCGTAGACAGAGGAACGTTTAATAGCCTCTCTAAGTAGCAATTAAAGGCAGCCAATTTATGTGTTGCTGGATGGTTAGAGGTATTGTCTATAACTGTGCCTGTATGTGTTGGCTTTCTATAGATGTCAAAGTTGAACTTGTTATTATTGTGTGAGATTTTAAGATCTAAAAAGTTAATAGATTTGTTTATTTCAATTTCTAATATTAAATTCACATTAGAAATTGAAATAAACAAATCTATTAACTTTTTAGATCTTAAAATCTCACACAATAATAACAAGTTCAACTTTGACATCTATAGAAAGCCAACACATACAGGCACAGTTATAGACAATACCTCTAACCATCCAGCAACACATAAATTGGCTGCCTTTAATTGCTACTTAGAGAGGCTATTAAACGTTCCTCTGTCTACGGAAAACTTTAATAAGGAACTAAATATAATTAAAACTATTGCTATAGATCACAACTTTGAACTAGATATTATTGATAAAATGCTAACACATAAACAAAATAAAATTCAACAAAATTTAGTTTATATTAACAATCCTAATATGGTACATGAACTAACCACCAGTAAAACATACATTTATCTTACCTTTATTGGAAAAGCATCCTATAAAGTGGCTAGCTTACTCAAAGACCACTTTAAAGTATCTTTCAAAACCCCCTCTTCATTACATAAGTTATTTGTTCATAATAAAGATAAATTAGATCCCTTTGACTTATCTGGAATTTATAAATTAACTTGTAAATCTTGCCATTCTTTCTATGTGGGACGCACATTTCGAAATTTCAAGATCCGTTTAAAAGAACATTTACGTTGTCTTAACCAAAATACAACAGGTTTTTCACATTTTGCCAACCACCTACTGGACTCAAATCACGACTTCGATTCAACTGAAGGTTTCGAAATCCTTCATAGTTCCTACAATAGATTTACTCTTAATAGCTTCGAAAACCTCGAGATATTGAGACATTTAAAATTAAATCCTGTTGGTTGCTTAAATGCCCAGATATTGTCAGAAACTCCTCCTGTTTTCTCAACACTAATCTAAATTTATCGTTCTAACTTCCTTTTTAACCTCCCCCCTTTATTTCTATTCACATATCTTCTTGCAAGGGGTACATTTCAGTAAGTAATTTTTATATTTTTTATATTTTTTCCCATAAGAAACCAACGAGCACGTGTAAAGATTAGGTTAGATTGTCTGATATCCACATGCGTCATTTTCTTCTTTTATTGTTCAGTTGCTTCACAACAGTTAACCCAGTCATTTCTTCTTCTTTCTTCTTTCTTCTTCCTACAACATCACATACACTTGGTGATTGGTTCATGGCCCAAATCTTATATAATAGATAATAAATAATTCTTCACTCATAGTTTACATCTTATTAACTATACCCTGTCATAAGTTTACCCAAGAATTTTTTCGTTATAATACTTACCACCACCTGTAGAGGCCTTAACTTGACAGGTCTCCTTTCAAAAAATGTTAGTTTTTTTTAAAAAACAACAATGTTTAAAATAGGCCTTATCTTTTAATCTGTTTAATGTATGTGATTTGTTTTTGTATAGTCTTGAATATTTTAAATTTTTACTATAATTGACTAATATTTGTTTTTTCAAATATTTTTAACTTTTTATTACGTGTAAATCGGTTCATTTTACAATTTATTTCAACCCAAAATTGATGAAACTTGTTTTTGTAGTATTCCCTAGTGGATGGAGAGCATGGTGAGTTTTCTCTTTTTTATTATTTTATATATCGTTTTGTTTCCAAGTTAACACACCTTACACCACATATTCTCCTTTCCACTAGGCGAGCCTGAAGATGAAGTGATGACACTTCGAAACCGGTCGCACTCAATGTTTTGTTAAACAATTAAACATTGACTTTCCTTGTGAGATATAAAGGACTTTTTCTCACCCTTCACCTTAAAATTACCTCAACTCACACATGGCTACCCCCCTTGTCTATACTGCAATTGTTTGGCAAATATTTCTTGTTTCTTTGGTAATTTGCATAATTTTGTTTGAAATGGCATGTGTAATAAAAGAAAGTTGTCACTGAAAACACGTTTATGTTTTGTATATGATATATCACGTGACACAGCGGAAAGTAACAAAGTTAAAAACATTTTTAAATGTTTTCCTTTAAAATTTTTAAAAAAAAAATACGAAATTGCCCAGGTAAACAGTTTTCGAGATATGGCCAGACGCCGCCCTCAACAAGGACTTTCAGAATCATGTTTACTTGAACTTCTTCTATATAGACATACCTCTAAAAATGTATGACTGCTAACCTGAAACATCGTTTATGTTCATTTATGTATTCGATTAATATAAGACTTGAGCCGGACCTGTCCAAGCCGGGAACGTTGTGCGCATGTGCTCCGACACACTATTTGCTCCTTGTGATTTTAATAATTTATAAAATAAAATAAATTTATAAAAATATTTAATTTAAATAATCCCCAGCCCAGATTTAAACCCGGGCCTCTCGCGTGAAAAACAAACGCCATGTCCTCACCTCCATCGTTACACATACGATTTTAGTTTTAATGCTCGTAATTAAATTATTTTCATGGCATACTTTTTCGTTTTGTAGTATGTGCGTAGATAAGCTAATATCTATGTGAGTGTTGAAAAAATATATTTCAATTCAATTTTTACATTTTATTATATTCATTTTATTTTTTACAGGTTGTAAAGATTGGAAACTCCATAAATTCAGGTAAGAGTAGTACACACATTAGCAACAAATCTTTTTTTTTTTTGTAAAAAACGCTACAACAGGTCGATTTTTATTTCAAGCAGGATATCTTTAGAGTAATATCGTCAACTTTCATATGTCATTCCTCTCCCCTCCGTCACTATAACCAATAAAATTTAAATACCAAGTATGATACATTATTAAAAAGGTAATGTTATGGAGAATTAAGCAATATGACTATTTATTGCGTTATATTTGATTTTAGCGCATCCTCTAGCAGGATTAAAAACTGTTACGTATTGTAAAGCTAATTTTATTAATAATTTAATGCACAACAAAATGGAATGAAAAATGAACAGATATAATTCAAAATTTTGCAGAGCTCTAACGTAAAAAAATTAAAACTTTAATCGCAATCAACTAAATAAACAATTATGCTACGCTTTAAATTACTGATAAAATTTGCTTTCAAATGAAGTGTCACACATAACAATACGTAAAATATTTTTACCTCGCAAGTGGGCGCTAATATAAAAAGCGACGCAATGAGTAATATTGCTGAATTCTCCAACAAACTATACGATATTTTTAGAGAACATATTCCTATCAAGAAAACGAATTCTAGAACTTATCCGCCGTGGTTTAATGGTAACATAATACACATGATTCGACAAAAAGAAAAACACCACAGAATCTATAAATCCATTCAGTCACTAAATACATTTAAAAACCTTTGCTCTTATATTAAATTAGAAATCTCATCGGCTCGTTTTTTGTATTTGCGAAATATTGAGAGAAATATAGCGATCCTAAAATATACTGGAGCTATATAAATTCTAAAAATTCTTCATTCTCCATACCAACATCAGTTAAGTATAAAAACAACTTTATCGAAGACCTTCAAGCATTCGTCCAGGCTTTTGCAGATCATTTCTTTAATAGTTCTTCTCAGTCAGCATCTACAAAGTACGCAAATGAATTGACTTCAAATTTTCCGACGCTGTATATAAAATCAATATTACAAGACGAAATTGTCAAGGCTATTAAAAAATTGAAACCAAATATAACAATGAGGCCTGACCTGCTACCTGCCTTTATTATTAAAGATTGTGCATACATTTTTGCAACTATTTTTAATAAAATTCTAAAATCTTGCACTATTCCTAGTGAGTGGTATTCTCGTGTAACTCCAGTTCATAAAAAAGGCAATAAAAATCATGTTCAAAATTATAGACCTATTAGTATTATAATATGTAACTTTGCTAAGATATTAGAATTCGTTCTTCATGTTCATTTATCAAATCATATCTTCCGATCTATATCCTCAGATCAACACGGATTCATGAAAGGCAGATCCACGGTAATACATCTTATTTGTTCCACACAGTTTATATCAGAGGCCCTAGATAGAAAGAATCAAGTAGATGTAATAAACACTGACTTCTCTAAAGCTTTCGACAGAATTAACCATACCATCTTACTCAAAAAACTTTCCTCCATAGGTTTAAACACGGAGCTACATCTGCTGTTAACTGCTTACTTACAAGACAGACATCAGTCTGTACCACAGGGATAAATTTTTTGGCCTCAGAACAGTTTACTCCCATTAAATCCAGAAAAATATTCGATTATGTCCTTTACCAGGCGATTAACTGCTTTCACTTTTAATTATAGATTGCATGATATTATTCTCAATAGGCCTGAGTTTATAAGAGATCTGGGGGTATATTTTGATCCTAAACTTATCTTCACTAAACACATTGAATCAATGGTGTCATCTGCCAATAAAACACTAGGGTTTGTCATAAGAAGTAGCAAAGAATTCTCAGATACGTCCACATTAAAAATCTTATTAACAGATTGGTTCGATCGAAACTTGAATATACATCTGAGATATGGAGTCCCAGACAACATGTATATATTGAACTTATCGAAAAAGTTCAAAGAAAATTTATAAAATCGGCTTCTCTTATATTAGATGGTATATATCCCCCAAGAGGCTTTCCTCATGATCTGCTATTAACCCAATTTAAACTCTCAGATCTGGCAAATCGTCGAACTTTTCAGCAAATAACACTACTTTGGAAAGTTCTTAACGGTCACATAGACAGCATTGATTTGGTAAATTATGTTCAGTTGAAAATACCACGCGCAGGGCTTAGGGTGTATTTTAGCTTTTATTTGCCAGCAGCAAGAACCAACATTTTAAATTCATCCCCACTGTATCAAGCAATTAATGAGTATCATACCATCCAAGACAGCTTGGATATTTTTGCTTGCAACATATTTCAAATTAAACGTGTTACTTTGGGTTAATGTGTTATAATTTTTACTTATGTGTATTACTAAATTCTAGTTCATTGTGTAATCATCTTTGTTTAGTTATGGGTATTATTGTCAATTAAACATATAGTACTTTATCCTGTAATATCTATCCAATGTTAATATCCATTTTTTCCTGTTTCGCATACAGCCACAGGTTTTTTTTCATGGACATTGACACCTGTATTGCAAATAATACTATATATTTACTGTTGGGTGGTGTGTTAAATAAATAAATAAAATTACCTTTACAATAAAGTCTCATACTTGATAATTTTCTATTGTTGGCCGCTCAGTTGGTTTTTAACATCTGCAACTTTTTCTTAGCTGCGGAGAAATGTCAAGTGCCATGGACCTTGCCGGCTCCACACCTTCTAACTTTGCTGGCATTTTTCAATTTTTTGACGATACCGATTCAATCCGGTTCCTGTAACGGTATCTTCAATAACATTGGTATCTACCACATCCTTTGTCTATGCATTTAACTTAAACTTTTAAAGGTAATGGAGGCCATATACGCTACGAGTTTTGTAAGATTCAAACTGTACAGTCCATCGATTCAGTCGATAACTCAACGTGAAGTGCTCGATCTGACTCACATCTGGCCTCTAGTTCAAAACTGTACGTTTTTGCCTGCAGGTTATCTCGGAGTGTGTAGGGCCTTCATTACACTACACCCTGGATCTCAACTCATTCCAGTACCTTATAAAAATCTCGGCCCATTGAATTCTTTATTTCTGGTCTTTACCTTTCTTGCAGTTTTCGGCCCCTATACACTTAGCACTACCCCAAGATGAGGGTTGATCATTTTTAATTTCATTTAATATTTTTCTCTTTTACTCAGTACCAGCCACATGTCTTATATTATAGGATTTAGTTTAATTATTGTATAACTTTAAGTTATATTATTTAAGGTATGTTAGCATTTTGCAATTTTGTAATTTTCTTAACCCAATGTATTTTCCTTTTAGGCCTGAAGATGACTCTCGAGCCGAAACCGGTTGCCTTTTTAACATTTGGTTAATAAATAACTTTATGTGGTACTGATTTTGAGATTTTTGTTTTCTCTTATGATAATGGTCACATTTGAGCAGTAGAATAACCTCTATGATTCAAATTGTATTGGTTAGTGTGACAGAGATTGACGTATGACAGTTAAAAATGTGGTAGAAAAAGCACTTGTCTTAAATGTTGAAGTTTCTGTTAATGACTCCGGTAAATTTTCGTCTGGCCACCCTGTATGTATATAGCACTATGGCGAATGTTTGTTTCACCCTATGTGATATGAGATATAATGGACAATTGGACACAATTCTGCGAAACTACCCTCCATTACTTCTTTAACCGCAAAAAGATATAGCTTGATAAAATTTCATACGAGTATCATCTAGTGAAACGAAAATAATTACATTCCAGAAAAAAATCGTACAATTCAAAACCGCGCTTGATATTATTAGTCAGATATATGGGATTCTGTGGTTTGAAATCACACGCTAATTGTATTTGGTTTGGATTTCGGTTTACATGCAAATACAGTTGGTAAATCGAAATTCGATATTACAGACCTTTGGTCGGTCTCTAATGACTACTTCATACATACATTATTGTATCACTTCTAATAGACATTAGGACAGGTGCACACAATGCTAAGTTGACTAGTTCAATTTTGACTTAATTTCAATAAACAAATGAGTTTTTATAAATTTCACACATTAATGTATATGTTTAATTGTCGTAGAAAATAAAGTGTACATAACTCGTTGGAAAGTATATTTCCTGCACTCGTTATATTTTCGTTCTCGTCGCTACGAGACTCGTGCTAAATATCCTCTCGTGTTAGGGTTTGAGAGTGGAAAACTGAGTGGTTCTAAATAAATAATCTATATACATGGTGTTCTATTAAGACTGGGACATAAAATAACTGATGATGTGTTCTATTAAGACTGGGACATAAAATAACTGATGATTATCTGATTAAAAATAAGGCGATTAAACGAAACTTGGCTCAAGTAAAATGTTACTTGTTTCCAAAAAAACAGGGTGTTAAAGTTGAAAATTTAATGGCTAAAATTTTTTTATTATTCTGTCAAATTTTACTAAATGTGATAAACGTTTTTGATGTCATAAGATACACCTATCAGCAAAAAAGTAAGTTAAATAAACTTTGCCCAGGTTTACGTCTCTTAACGTATGTTGAAAACTTAACTCACGCAGGAGAAGATATGGGCTTAGTATGCATAAAAATGCATTTCTCATATTTACCGAAGCTGTATGGAGGTATTTAAAGATTTGAGAACGAGCCTGAAACAGCGTCTGGCCCGAATTAGCACATCAAATTGCTATCTAGGAATTTCGACAGTCAAAGGCGTCATGGTCTAGCGTTAGTGCCAGGTAGTGACAAGTTCTTTTTTAAATCTCCAAGTATTTGTTTTCACCTTTGAGGTTAGGGGACGATCTTAATAATTATAGCCATTAATCGTTTTTGAATTTTCAACTTTAACATCCTGTATTTCGCAAACGAGTAACATTTTACCCAAACTTGCTTCGTTTTATCGTCTTATTTTTAATCAGGGAATCTTGAGTTGTTCAATGTTCCACTCTTAATTGCACATCCTGTATCTCTTATTACCTTAACAATTTTGTTTATTCTTTAATTATTCATATCACTGTATATTTTTCATATATATTCCTTCCCCAGTATGATGCGGACTTAAAACAATAACAAATTTGGTTCACTTCAAAGCAGTCCTTTGTATAACAGAATTTTGAAAATTTGTTTAGATATTTTAAAAGAGCAAAAAAATTAAGGACCGATTTATAGAGCTAGGGCCCACTAGACTAGAATATATGAGTAAAATGCATCAGTTGAGTGAATGGGAAGGAGTAGGGCATCTAAATCCGTAAGGCTGCAGTGCCACCAAGCACACCCCAGGATAATGATGCCAGGCTGGAACTGAAGCCTGATGGGGGAAGCCTGTCGAAACCCCTCAAGAGGAGATTTCTAAAAGGGCGAAAAAATATATTTGTTAGTTCGCATACAATTTTGTAACTTTAATTAAATTATGCCAAATCTATATAGGAATTTCGATAGTAATAGGGTACATAAAATTAAAAAATAAAGTGAATTTTAATATTCACAACCTTCTATATTATCTTAATTTGTAGATCACAATCTTAATGCAAAACGAATTGGCAGGTCCATATTTAGGACAAAATGAAATTGAAAGACTAACTTGCAATCGCCCCGTATATCTAACAAAATTATTATAATAGAAGGGTTGATGATTTTATTTATTACATCTGTAAAAGTTATTAATTATAAAACTAGTTTTTTTTTATTTTATCACCTCTATTTTTGGATGGAACCTAATTTATTAGGTAACAAAATTGGATGAAAAAATATCAAAGATATTTGGAATAACTTATTTTTTTTCTGCTCTGATATATGGGGTATCTATTGTTTTAAAGTAAATCAAATTTGTTATTTTTAATTCCGGGTCTGAATTTCAGAATTAATTTATATGCTATTTGGCTAATATAAAGAATATAGATAGTGAATACGAAACAAAATACACAGTGAGGTTAGTAAGCTATAAATAATTGGTTATAGAGAATCAGAAACCCATTAAATATAGGTTATCGCGAACCACATTGGTGTCTCCTTTTTACTTCGAACATAAGGGCATTTTTCAATCACCTTATATAATTTTCTCTTTCTTAACTATTCGCATTTAAAATTATTTTAGGTAGATTTAATATTGTTTGACAGTTTTTTTATATCATTTATTTTTTTAAATAAATTGTAAAAGGTTCAAAGAAAATTCCTGTGTTGCTCCCGAATCTTTGTTAATCCGTTCCTGTACGTCAGTAAATTATTCACGGTTTTTAACTCTTAATTGTTGTGTCTATAAAAGTAATACAGCGAAGATGAAAACGTTTTTACTTTGTACTTTTTTTTTGAGTTAACATAAGGAACTTAATTAGAAAATTATATAGTGGTGAGAGTTGTTGTACCCAAGAATCTAGTAACATCTAATTATACGACCAGACATGGTCAACGGTTTCTTAGATTGAAGTGTTTGCTAAAATATTATCTTGTTTGTTCCATCGCGCTGGCAATTATCCACTGTGT
The DNA here is from genome assembly GCA_927349885.1 of Psylliodes chrysocephalus. Taxonomy (NCBI): domain Eukaryota; kingdom Metazoa; phylum Arthropoda; class Insecta; order Coleoptera; family Chrysomelidae; genus Psylliodes; species Psylliodes chrysocephalus. Next base: position 66,251,450 of record OV651818.1, read on the forward strand.
CGCCTCTACATATTCTAGCGAGGCGATGAGTATTGAAAACCAAACAGACCTCGCTGATATTATGTGGAATGCGAAAATTTGAAACAGTCTTTGATAAGAGAGGAAATTCATAAAGTACATCGTGTGACGGCCCACCCCCGCCCCCCCTTTTTCATTGTTTTTTTTACTCTTTTGAAATTGTTATTATTTACCTCACAAGTTTTACTTTACTTTAAATTCTTTACTTACTGTATTTGGCCTTTTTTCTCTAGTAGTAGAAGTGATAGTCTAGTTAATTAATTGATATTTTATGTACCCACGTTGTGATAATGTTAATTAAAGTAAACCAGGATTCGATGCAAAGTTTGGTGCAAATTGATAAATAAAACATACAAATTCATATTTAAACTCTTTTTATTTTTCATACTTTAAATGTGATGCAATAATTAGCAAAGTATATTACAATTGTTACTATTTACTGAGATCTCACTTGAGTCCCGTTCAAACGCAGACCATATTCATTTGCTATCAATATATATATTTTATTTAGATTGATGACCAACGGAGTTAACGAACAGCGTCAATTCGCCAGTTGATTAATTACTGTGTTGTTATATTCTTATTTAAGTTGATGACCAACGAAGTTAACGAACAGCGCCAATTCGCCAGTTGGTTAACTATTGAGTTGATGTTGATTTGATTCTATTCTAGATATATACAGGTTGCACCCTCTTAGGCAAATATTTCGATGAGTATAGAGGTGATGACCAACGGAAGTAACGAACAGCGGCAATTCGCCAGTTAATAACCTCACTATGTTGATTTCACATATACTTTGTTTCAAACCTAGTAGAACGGATTGCTTAGCGTATAGGTGTTCCCCTTGAGCTAACGAACAGCGTATTCGCCAGTTGGTTAACTTACTATTAAACTTTAGTATCTTGGTTTTTACAATTTATCCATGACAGCACATCCCTGTATATTTCTAAAATATTGATTTTTATAATTTCTATTGAGTTAACTTAATACAACCCTGTATATTTTTTATATGGTTACCCCTCACGGTACTTAGGCCCATTGTGCATCCTCCTTAGATGATAGGCACCTCCTAGCTCGTGAGCCAGCATACAGATTTAATGTCGCCAAGAGGTGCTTCTCTTATATTGGCTGGTGTTAGCCGATACTCGCCAAACACAAATCTAATAAATGAAAACGTCGAGCAATCGTAAAGGATATGCTCGATGGTCTCATCTTCTTGTGCGCACCCTCTGCAGAGTGCAGATTCTGACAGCATCATGATATGGAGATGCCGTATTTGGCAATTACCAGTCAGAATGCCTGTGACTAGACGCAGATTCTGTCTAGTCATAGTCAAGTATTTGTTTGCTGCAGTGTTGTCAGGATAACTTAAGAGTTCCCTGGCAACTCTGCAGTTTCTTGTTTCATCCCATCTTTTCTTGAATTTCACAAGAGAATGTTCTTTAATTAGGTCTGTCACTACCGATTTTGTCAGGCCAATAGAAGGACCAGGTCCAAAAAGTATTTGGTTGGCTGCTTTCTTGGCTAGTGAATCAGCAAGACGTTACCTTGAGATGTGGCGTGACCTTTAATCCATCTTAAGGTGACCACATTGTTGATGGATACTTCGGACAAAGCTTCGTGACATTCTAGTACTAACCCTGAATAAATTCGTGGTCTATTCAGGGTGAGTAGTGCTTGTCTGCTATCTGTATAGATAAACATGTTCCTTCCAGCAATTTTTTTTCTGGTTATTTCTTTTGCTGCTATGAGAATCCCCGTTAGCTCTGTTTGAACTACACTGGCACTATTCCTCACAGCCCATTTTATGTTTAGGTTTAAGAATCTGGAGTATATTCCACATCCTTAGCCTCGTTTTGTTTTAGAACCGTCTGTGTAGATATGATCATACCTGCCACTTCTATTTGTTCTATTATAACTGTATATGGCTTATGGAAGATATATCTCAGTGAGATGGAGTCCATGTTCGCTTGGTGAAATGTGTGAATTCCAAGTTCGAGTTTTATTTAGTGGTATATTCAACGTTCTTCTGTCTATAGGTTACTATTCCAAACTAATAACTATTAATTTTACCCATCCTGCTATATGCGCGGATGACCACTCGAATGTTTCAGAGGAGTCCAGTAAGAACCAAGATATACAGGGTGTCGCCTCACCGGATCCTACATCAGATTCTATTCCAACCGAGCGGAGGCGTGCCATTGTCGTTAGAGCAACCTCCTTGATGTAAATATCAAGGCGAGTGAGACTAAGAATGACTTCCATCCCTCTGGTCGGTGTTGTTTTCATGGCTCCTGTTATGTTGAGACATGTTGTTCTTTGAATTTGTTCTAGTTTACGGATAGCTGTTAATTTTTGGGTTTTCGGTGCCCAGACAACTGCACTGTATGTTAGCATAGGTCTTATGATAGCCGTGTAAGTCCATGCGACGACTCTGTGGGAGAACCCCCAGGTGCGTCCCACGGTTCGGCGGCATTATTCATAAGCAATGTATGCTCTTTTAACTCTGTTTTCTAAATGCGAGTTCCATGTTAACTTGCTGTCAAAGGTGAGACCTAGGTACTTCACCTCTGTTGCAAAGTTTAGTTTTGTGTTTAGGAGTTCTGGAGGTTTTAATTCCATTTTCATTCTTTTCCTTGTGAAAAGGACCATTCCTGTCTTCTTAGGATTGATAGACAGTGAATGGTCCTTGCACCACTGTTCTATAATTTTTAAAGCTACTTGCATTCTTTCGCAGAGTATGTTCTCAAAATTCCTTGTTTGCAGTGTAACATTCTATTTCAATCATGTCACAATTTTATTTAAATAAACTCACCTTAATGTTAGATTTTAAACGTTTATCCGTAATATCACATCACAGGTCTTATCCTGGTTCTCCAACTACAACCACGCCACTTATTTCACTCATTTAAATTCGCAACATTAGTTATTTTATTTAATTCTAGGACAATATCAAATCATTTAGTATTCACAATAGTTAGGTTAAGTTTTTATTGTCAAAACTTAGAATCATTTGGTCTACTCTGCAAAGGGTAGTTGAGAAAAGCCTGTTCTGTCGTTTCGAGGCCTTGGTTACAGTCAACAACGCGTTAACTTATATTTCAAATTCAAAACAGTGTTTTTTAAGAAAACGTCATTTGGTTATTATTTAAGGAGTAAAGTTAAAATCACAAGAAATATGGTCATTATTATAGAGTCAATTTAATTCTATTATAGATAGGTGTACTGTAGAGAATATTTGAATTTCCCGCTTTAAAAATCAGGAAATTAAGAGACCTTTTGTTTTATCAAATTGTATGACCGCTCATGCGCAATTGGCGAAACAGGACAGGTGCAACGGTTCCTGGATCTTGGCCATTTTGTCTTGTGAAGCTGACAAGCCCTAGAAGGTATCTAATTAATTAGCAGCGACTTTGGCTTAGGGAAGTTAGAAAATATAAACGCTTTGATACAACTTTCTTTTCACATTGTGAAAACAACACAATAAGGTTAGTAATCTTGTTTGCAATAGTTTTTCGCCTTCAGCTCTCATTATAATATATTTTTTTTACCGGCATTGCCTCGTGGCTCCTAGCTGATCAGACATTTTCTTTTCAGCCGGCTAATTCAGAATATAGAATACAAAATATAAAGTTCAAAATATAGAATACAAGTAGAAATTTAATAGAGCAAATTCCGCAGAGGAGGGGTGTATAGCTTGGCTATCACCTAATTAAAAACATTACGAGACACGATGGATCGGTGGAAAACTTGTCAGAAATGTAGAGCAGGTACCAACCTGGCTCTAGCCTAAGGCGGTGGTGACGAGATCATGGGACCAGTTAATTGTGACTGAATGACCAGAACTTGAGTATTATAAAAACCTTAATTATTAATTTTTTATATAAACTTTAGAACTATTTTTCCAAATTTAACCTCATACTTCTGTTTTGATTTACAAAATTGTAAATCGCTGGCTTCTGTGCACAGAGGGCAACGGTAACGAGCCCTAGGTATTTTATCATAAACCGCTAAGTATTTAATTTAATTTTAAACCGCATTGTTAAAAGTAACTTTAAAAAATATCGATATACCTATAGATTATAACTCCATCCAATATGAGTGGATGTCAGAAGGAAACTCTTGTGACTTGCATACCTCGGTATACAGGTTGGGGGCGGGGGTTCCTGCTGACACCAATTGGATCCGGACGTCGATGGACGTCAGTGTTAGAGGAACAACCACAACCCTTGGGACGTACTGCCGGGGTTTGCCGGTCACGAGGTGGTTTCCGTCTGGCATTGTCTCCTAGTGGATTAGCTCACTGGAGCAAGATTATTGTCATTTGTCACAATTAAAAACGTTCAGAAAAGTAACGCATTTTAATTCTCATCAATACAAAGTCCCAGGCTTTGGCATAAGAGTGTACACATATATCTGAATATTTATGGTTGCAGCCATATTAGGTAGGGGATTGATCTTCACAGTATCTTTGCTGGGGGGAAGTGACCTAGAGTTGGTATTAGAGTAAATTTCTTATTTTGCCCCCAGTGGCGCCTAAATCAATAACTCTAAAATAACTCTAGAACCAAAACTGGGTAACTATTGTGATAATCATTATATGTCTACGAATTGATAGTGTTTTGTCTGATCTACGACCCAGCTCACCCATAACCAATGAGTTGCCGGAGCTGTGTAACATATTGAAACCTTTGTACGTTACAGCAGAATGACCAGGCCATCTGCATATGCTATTGTATAGTGACTGTCATTATTGAGGAGGCTGATGAGGGTGTCGAGGACCATATTCCACAGACATCGCTGATCTGTGACACAGGCTGTTCGAAAGATAAATTAGCTCCTAACTACGGACCTGTAGTTACATTTTCTAGTTGTGTAGGTGTATTTAGTTAAATAATTTTTATTATAACGCAATGAAATGCTGTTCATTTTGTATCTCCAAAATGTTCAAAAATCTATTTTGGCCTTAAAATTTTAATAGTAACATCATCTACGCAAAAGTAAAATGCATATCATAGGATAGAGTTATCAAGCTCTTTTTAAATAATATTTAAACAGTATAAGCCATAAAGTTGTATCCATATAAGAATTTTTTTTATTATTACGATTGGAAAAAAACGTCGTAGGACACTCTGCCTATTTAAAAACTTAAAATAGCCCATATCAAAGTTGGCTACTAACAATAGTTTTCTGTAAAATTCGCATTAAAAAAAAAATGTTTTAACGATTTAAAAAAAAATACCGAATTTGACAGATAACTAATGCAGTACACCTAGACAACTTTAATATGATCTATTTTAAGTAATATTAAAAAAAATCCCATATGGATCCAACTTTATGAAACACGCTGTATATATAAAAAAAATGTAAGTTACGAATCAAGAAAAAATTAGTCAAAATTGCTAAAACACTCTGTAGCGGTTTTAAAGGGCGAAAGACCAACAATTAAGTATAGTACCTCCATGTACTCCATTCAGAGTTACTGTGTGTCCTCCGCAATGAAACACCCTGTATGACAGCCGTAGTTTTTTTTATTTTAAGAAATGACTGTAGGTATTAATTTTAAAAGCGTGCCAAGTAAAACTTGCAGTTTTTTTGTTACTGCTCTGGGGTCGGTCCAAAGGATTTGATTAAAATGTAAGTGGAGAAAATCTGAAGGAGATGCTTGAATAACTTCCTCCTTAAAGGTGTAGATGGCTTTTCAAAATTCACCGAATTCAATATTCTTTGCGATCAATGTAAACGACAGAATAATCCCCAATAATATGGGGTATAATAAAAGGTTCTGAGCAGTGAGCAGTAGAAACGTGTATACCTACTTTTATAAAACTCTCTTTATACTTCTCAATATCCTTTCAATTCTAGGAAGGAAATGTAAAGATTAAGTTGCTTTTAAACTTTATTTTATTTTTATTTCCCGTTAGAAACGATAACGAGTATGCATATCAAGGACTCTTTAAAAGCTCCTTCAAAAGCTACTGTACTATTTTTTGTGAGCTTAAATATTTCAATTTCCGATGGAAAATATTGTTAACTATTGTTAAACAATATACCGGGTGACAATGAAACTAAGGCCACGTTTAATATCTCTTTCATTTATAAAACGATTTTGATCAAATGTACTAGATATAATTTCAAACTGACATTTATAATTAAGCAAAATGGCCGACTTCCGGTTGTACCGGAAATGCTATTAACTTTTATTTTTTAAATGGATCACCTGTATATTTCATGTTTTTTTTTTAAATCTACGGTTCAAATTACATATTATGACAGTCCTGCAAAATTTAATTTTTTGTCAAACAAAATTTTATTTTTTAAAAGGAAAGAATTATAAAAAATTGTTGCTAAAGAAAGTGGAGGGTCATTTAGGCACTACATTCAGAGTAGCTATTCTTAAATTCTAGGAAGTAAAAATCCGGTTTTTTCTCTTTTTTTACAACGCACAAAATTTGTTTTTTTTTTTCATTCTTCCCTCAAAATTTTTACTTCCTGAAATTCAAGAATAGGTACCCAGGAAATATTCTTTCGCAGAGTGATTGGCATTAATGCTGCAAAAAGGTCTTTCTTCAAGTGGGGTAGAAAAATGAAATTTTGCTTATGTCATTGACCAATTTTTTTAGTGAATTGTCTATTCCTGTATTAGAACAAAAGAGTTACCGCTATATATCTGAAGAGAGCATCTCCATCTAATATTGCAAAGTCGCCATCATCAATAGACATCGAGCTTCAAAACATTCCAATTGTTTAATTTGAAACAGCTCCTTTATGTTAGATTTGAGTAGCGATAGCAGTGAATTTAGATAGGAGGGTAAAACTAAAAGACTGCTTACATTCGCTTCCTAAACAAAAAGAATTATTCACTAGGCTCTTATATATTATATAAATTAAACAATTACTTTTTTTAAAATTAAATCAAGGTAACAAAAACTAATATAAACAATGTGTAAATCCAGCTCACAAAATGAATAACTAAAGCATATTTAATAAATTTAAATTGACTTTCAAAATAAATAAACCTAACAGTAACAATAAGTAGAAATATAATTTCTACTGAAATATTTTTTAATGACATTTAATAACTTACCGCTGTTTTTTACAGTCTCGACACTGAACTGGTAATTAGAGATATCAGATGATAAACGAATTTTAATGAAAAGGTTCGAATCATGGAGAGCCAGCAAAATCCCCACCTACAGAAATTTCCCTCTCTAAACATAGTGCTATCGCCGATAATTAAATCCCGAATCAATCTAATACTATTTAATACAGAATGTCATACAATTAAAATAACATTTTTAAATGGAATTTTAAAATGTTACATACTGCTACCTTTTCTTACGTATTGATTTTGTGAAACTTGTTTTACTGCTCTAGCTGCTTCTATTTGTATAAACCTTACAGAAGCTTTTATTGTACTCCTCAAGATTCAAAGAAATTATTTATTATCTCTATGTCTTTAATTTTTGTAATGATTACAAAACCCCATTGAGGACCGCGACCCACAGAATGGCAGCTCAAATTACTAGATTTTATATTTAACGTACCTTGTCTAAATAAACAAAAAAAAAAGGTAAAACGTTATCTAGATTGTTGATATAAGCTTTTGAAGCTTTGATTTATTGAAAACTAACGATATGTATTGGCAACTTTTTTAGTCTTGCGGATGTCACGTAGGGTTGCCAACTTATAATAAAGTATCCTACTTTATTTTCGATAAATATACTTTATAGTTTTGCATAAAAATAAAGTATCCAAAAATACTTTATTTCCAATCTTATTATTAATATTATTAATATTATTAATATTATTAATATTATTAATATTATTAATATTATTAATATTATTAATATTATTAATATTATTAATATTATTAATATTATTAATATTATTAATATTATTAATATTATTAATATTATTAATATTATTAATATTATTAATATTATTAATATTATTAATATTATTAATATTATTAATATTATTAATATTATTAATATTATTAATATTATTAATATTATTAATATTATTAATATTATTAATATTATTAATATTATTAATATTATTAATATTATTAATATTTAATATTTAAAGTTTTTCGTAACACTAATAAACGACCCTCGTATAATATCAGTTCAGCAATTTAAAAATCTAATCGAAGTCTTAGAATATCCCTTTCATGAAATGTTTGATACTCGCAATTCTTCAATCATTCAATAAAAAGGCGGAAATTCGTCGCCATTCATTGATGATTGATGTAAAGCTGCGCCGGAAGTACACAAATCACCAACGTAGATGATGATGGCACGTGACATAAATATGGAAGAGACCTATGGTACAGTAGTCATGTATTTCGTTGGATTGTGCCGGTAGAACAATGGAAAAATATGAGTCGGAGAATAGGATTTACCTTGAAATATTTATATTTGTATCTGTCACGGCTTTTCTGAATATACAGACAGACGTTGATATATTAAATAAGGCTGAAGTCGGCTGTTGCATTCATTCAACTTTTTATTGCATTGTTTTTCGCCAACAAAACTTGTTCAGTGAAATTGATGTAATCGTCTACATGTAAATTATTTAGAAATTAATTCACGAGGTGTGGTCTAACCAGGTTTGTTTTAATTCTAGATGGTATCCTTTTTATTAATTTTCATTATCTATGATGCTCTTATTTTCAGTTTCTTATTTTACATTTCTTATGCTTAGCCGTATCATCTCCTGGACAAAATTAAAGCACAATAAGTTTTGTTCGATTTATTAGATATATTGCTGCGCTATTTTGTTTACTATTTACTACCCAGGTCTCGCTCTAATTTTATTGTATTCTCTTCTATTTCTTGTTTCTTTTTTTAGTATATTGCTTAGTATTGTATACAGCGAGGAACGGATTTAATTTTTGTATACAGATATCTCGCAAACCTCAATACATGCAACGCGTCGGTTAAATGGGGAAAAATGTCATATTTTGACCGGTCATTTTAGAGGCCATAAATGTTTGGCTATAGTTCCGGAATTAATTGGCAAAATCAGAAAAATCTAAAGAAAATATATTTTTCCAAATAGCAAATATAATTTTCAAATGAAGTAAATTTATCCTTACAGAAGAACATGATAAAAAATATTGTAATAGAAATAACATTATTTTTTCTCTTGTCAGATTTTGTTAATTTGATATATGCTAAGTACACTTAGTACGATTTTTCTGCTGTTTACTTTTTTCTATGTTCCTCTGAAAGGGATAACGTTGTTATTATACAGGGTGTTCGGCGACTCGATGGCCACCTCGACCTTTTCAGATCTATTGTGAATATATTTTTTGTTTTAAGAATATCTTTGCTCTCCTTTGGTTTTTTCTAGTAGACTCCATAGACTAGGAAGAAGTTCTTCTTTGCATCTAGTTGCCCTTGATTTTTCTTCTTCAAGTATAAAGAATCTCAGTCTTGATAGGCCCTCACAGTACCACAATACATGTAGGGGAGAGTGGGACATCTTTTTTTATAATTGATGTAGCATCCTTATTTATTGCGAAAAAATAATCTTTTCAAAACGAACACATAGCTGTATGCTTTATTTACATGTTTTCGAATTAATTTTCAATTATACAGAACAGGCTAATTTTTCATTTGCATAAATGTTGACAGCTGTATCTGTCTCACTGTTGGTCCACAGTGCCCATCAGTGAGACAACTCTTGCCCAACAGTGAGACAATAGGTATTTTGCACTATACTCAAAGGAAACATTGTACGATTGGAAAATAATAATAGGTAATAATAATGTCTCCATTTACTAATCTAAAATCAATTTCAAAGTTAAAAGAAGCGTTCTGACGACTGGTTTGTCCACAGGGAGTTGGTGGTGGCATAATAAATTTAATATCTGTTATATTAACCACATACTCATCGCAACATCAGGAAAAATGAACTTATTGGTTCCCTTCTGTTGGTTCCTTAAGAATTCGACTTCATATTATTGATTGGACTTAATTGTTTTAAGAACCTTTCCAATGAAATATATCTTTCTTGACTCCGGTTTTACGGCAAATTCAACTAGTACAAAATCATTTTCTTTCGGAATTCTGTGTAGATCTTGAAAATAATCTGGGTTGATTCCTTCAAAAAGATCATGTCCTGATGATGAATCTAATATTGACTCTTCTTCCGAAATTTCAGATTCATCAGAAGATACGTATTATCTTCCAACTTGTTAGATTTATCGCCAAACACTTGTTTCATCACTTTTTTAATCTTTAATCTCTTTACTTTATCTTTCTTACTCTTTTTATTCGCTCTTGCTAAGCTTTTTTCTTCGATTGCTTCCTTTTCAGGAGTATCCGTAGCTATGAGGCTTCTCCCATTTTTTCGTGTATTACTAGTCTTACGAGCTTCTGCTTTGGGGTAACTTCTAAACTGCTCAGGACTTTTAAAATTATTTTTCACCTCCTCTTCTATAACTACTGTATTTTTCTGGGTATCGACATCCTCTGACAATTCTGTGCTTGGAATGAGTTTACTGGAATTATTTTCAGTTTCTTGATTTTCCGTTTCCTTTGACCGAGTATCAACGTCGTCTGATACGTAGGTGTTGGGAATATTGATTTCAAATCAATATTTTCCGCTTGAATTGGAGGCGGGTGATCCGTAACAGAGCTTGGCATAAAATCAATAACAGTAAATACCTCTGCATCAAAGGGGTATATTCCACATTTCATAAAGGCATTTATAATATTACTTGGGGTAAATCCTTTTTCGTGAGCAAAACCAACGCATGCAGCTACTTCATGAATAGAAAACGGTTTGCCTGGATGCTGCATTATCCAGCTATCAACCCATGCATTATATGCTGTTGAAAAGGCTTTAAAAACACCAATGGCTGAATTTTATTTGAGGAATGTGGTGGAATTGTCAAAATTGTTATTCTATTAGCTTTGGCTAAGTTTAATGCAGCAATACTTAGGTGGCTTTCATGATTATCATAAATAAGAAGTGATGGATTTTCTTTGGAGCGTATTTAATGAAATGATTTATAACCTGTGCGAATAAATCGGCATTCATTTATCCACTAGGAGTAGCAAGCCCTAATGTACCAAACGGGGCCCCTTGAATCATGTGGTCTTTAAAGTGAGTTCTTGGGAACACCATTGCTGGAGGTAAGTATTGGCCTGTAGCATTGAGCATGCAACAAGTGGTAAAAAGGGTGCCTCTCTCTCTCTCCACTTGTTTCCTTGTTTACCTGCTTAACATCTTTAACAGCTAACACTTGCCGAAATTTTTGAACGGTCACGGTTCCCGTCTCATCTAATTTAAAAATTCTTCTACCATCAGCAAAACCAGAAGTTCTGAAGTAAATATCTTGTAAATTTTTATAAAATACTGATACATTGTGCCCATTAAAAGACGTTGCACGAGACAAGCTGCAACCTTCTGGTGTCCTCAGCGACAGTCGTGTATGCCTTTTACGAAAATTGCGAAACCATTTTAGCCCTGCCATTCGATTGTTACGCCAATTGTTAGGAATTGTCTTTTTGTGTTCAATAGCCATTTCATAGCCAAGTTTTCTACAATCAATAATTGTGAGACCATAAAACATTCTTGAACACTGTATTATATAATCTACCAGAGATTCTTCCTCTTCATCTGTAAATATTTTATTCACCTGATAATTTGGAGCCATTCTAATTTCGCTACCCTCTTCAGCCAGTTTAGCTCTTTTAACATACCTAGCTAAAGTTTGATGTGCAATGTCCTTTGAAGCAGCTACTTTTCTTAGGCTTCCGCCTTCTCTCATGCTTCTCTCATAGTCTGGTCTGAGCAATTACCAATTTTTCGCTTGATTGAATTCATTGCAATCTGAAATATTAAAACACAACCCTATAAGATACATAATAAAAGTATATGTTCAACAGTGAGACATTTACTTTTGAGACGAAAAAACACATACGATTCGGACTCACGTCTACCTCTTGTAACAGCTTTGCGTGTACTAGCTTAAAAGATCCGCTTATCAAACGTAAGTTTGCTGGCCAGTGTCGACATCAATCCGTCACGTGATAAGAGAGGGAAGTTAAATGTCTCACTGTAGGACCTGTCCCACTATTGGGCACTCTCCCCTACTTAAGTTTTCTCCCCTTCCTAACAGAATCGGCACAAGGTCTCTTCTGCCAGGCTGATGTTATACATATGTTTGTTAAGCCTTTTAAGAATTTTTTGGTCTGTCTCTATCCTGGTGAATTATTCCACCGTTCCTAAGACTTTTTAAACGTGCACGGTTGTGAACATGTTCTTATAACTTGTCTTTGTGACAAAACAAAAGGGTTCTGGGCCATTAGTAGCCTTTGAGGCTCCTTTTCGGGCTAGTAAATCAGCCTTCTCGTTGCCCTTATGTTCTCTGTGGCCTGGTACCTAGGCTAAGTATAGTCTGTTTTGACTCCCCAGCTCTGTTAGGGCTTCCAAACAGTTCCACACAAACTTTGAGTTTACCTGCATAGAACTAAGTGCTTTTAGCGTCGTGTGACTGTCTCAAGTATATGACAATGCTTTTTCCTTTTACATTATATCTTACTACCTCTTTTACGCAGTGATATTTTTGCCTGAAATACTGTCGCATGGTTTCCTAAGGTCAGTGAAATTCTTGTTTTTAACAACTAAACTAGCGGTTAAATTAGGTTATATACAAAAATCATTAAAACAATTACATGGCCTACCAGTTTGATTTACTGTTAAATTGCTCATAACTCCTTAACTATTGAGTTTTGGACAAAAGTGTATGAACCACTTTTTAGTTAAGATTAAACAAGGAATACGATCTTAAGCCATGGCTATTCAGTCACGGGTAACTTTGTATATTAGATCAAAAAAAGTATTTAACTGAAATTTTGTATAGAACTTGTTTATATGCTAGTTTAGTTGTGAAAACCGCTAGTGTCAGTTGACGACCTGCACTGGCGCTAGCTGCACTAGTTAGTTTAATAAAATTTTGTAGTTATTTTCTTTGCGTAGAGATAACGCACTCTAAATAAACTTGTCAATTTTACTACGTTTCGTCTATGAAAATATCATCAGCCTCATAGTATCTCGTTGATAAACTCTCTACACAATGGACCTTGTTTAAATGTGTTGCTATATATCTTCCTTTATATCAAGCAATCGCTTTATTTGCCAGTTCAAATCATACCGTTATATCGAAATTAGTAAATAAATAATTGTATAACAAATAATTATATTATTATTATTATTTGTGTTAAAATAATTATGAACACACACGGTTTATCTCCCATAATTATCTACAAAAACCTGGTCTTGGCCTATAACCTGGTCAATGGAGATTTCGAGAGCCCAGCCCTCAACACACGTTGATCACACAGTTTGGTTGCCGCGGCAACTGTAGCCGGAAAATCATTAAATTACTCGTGAAAATGTAAAAAATTTCCCCCATTTAACAGAAATTGTTTAATACATTGCTCTTTATACATGACCTCTGTGTTCACCAATTAAATCTGGTCCACCCTGTATAGTATATTTTGTTTGCTTTTTAGTAGTATACCTAGATCTTTTGTTATCTTTGCACCAATTTTACAATCGACCATAAAGATTGTTTTCAAACACTCAAGCTATTTCTAAATCCTTTCCTATTTCTTTTTTTTATTGGTCGTTTATTCATTTCATTTGTTATATTTATTTATATATTTCACTCTTATATTTATTGTACTATAAAACAAACTGCTTTTCCATTTTTTGGATGTTTCTATCAATATTATAATATCGTCGGCATACAGTTTCACCCTTTGAGGTGGTTTTGCCAGTGTTGTTTGTCAGCCTTTATAGGAGGCTGTGATTTGTGTATCCCTTTAGCATCTGTATGTTTCTGGTATATTCTTCGGTGTTTAGGTATCCTATCCATTATTATAATAAAAAGAAACGTGTCGGGGCTATCCCTTTGTTTTGTGCCGTTTTCCATTATACAGATTTCCTTCGGTTTATTTGTATTCTGCCTTATTCTTGTTTGTATATGCTCGTGTGACTATTAGTTTTTATGTCTTTTATGTACATACTCTATAAAAGTAATATAAGGGTCATTATCAGGCCTAGAAAGGAGAGGATAATAATCAAAACTTTATAAAACTAAAAAATAGATTGTTACAAATGCTAGTAAAGAAATAATCAAATTTAAGGAGTACAAAGTCATTGGAAAATAAAAGAGATTGGTACCGTTTAAAGTAAAGCTAATAAAAATTAACAGTCTCGCATACTACAGTCTATTTTTATGTATGCGAGAGTAATAAAACAGCAATTCTAATGCAAAACTTAGTACGGTCATTTTAAATATTTTTACAGAATAATCTAAATATTTCCTAAAATTGTAATAAATGTACCTGAGCTATTACAAGTTTTGGGTCTTTTATTGGTCCTTTATAAACATAAGATGTACAGAATAATAGAAAAAGGTTTGGACAGGCCAAAAGCCCTGTGTATTAAAAATAACATAGCCGTATCTTAAGATTATTTTCAATAAGTACCTATTTGCCAATTTTGTTTTATTTTAATTCCAAGAATTTCTAACAGTAATCGAATTATAAGTAGATAAATACCTTCCCAACAAATTTCACCGAACATTCGATTATAGGTTTTCCATTTAGTAAGGAGGTCCAAGTTGTGTATTCTTGACAGTTTACTAAATGTCGTTTAGTTGCAACTTGCAAGGTGCAGTGTGAATTCTAGCGTGATCATGGAAAATTTGGAAGGGCCGCGTAAACGACAAAAAATCGGTCCTTTAACAGTTAATGAAAAAACATTAATATTTAATTGTTTTAAATCATTTACAGACAAACATTTATGTAAAAGTGTTGATGACACAGTGGAATTAGTTAGTAGTACGCTTGGTGTTGGGAAATCTACGATTTACAGAGTTGTTAAAGAAGAGAAATGTGGCGAGTTTCAAACAGTACGTAAAGCTCCAGGAAAACCAAAATTTCAATCAGAAAATCTTTTGAAAAAAAGACTTCGAAGGAAAGTGCATGCGTTCTTCTTTAGAAAAGAATTTTCGACAGTAGACAAAGTTCTTGCCACGGTTCGAGATGATAAGGATTACCCTGAAATGAGTCAAAGCACACTATGGAAACTTTTAAAATAAATAGCTTTTCTATGGAAAAAGCATTCCAGAAAGTCTATTTTAATAGAAAGAAGCGATATTGTTGTATGGAGAAGAAATTACCTAAGGACTATAAAAGAAATGAGAAACCAAAGAAGAAATATATTTTATTTAGATGAAACATGGATCAACGAGAGACATAAACCAAATAAATTTTGCCAAGATGAAACTGTTACAAGTCGAAGACAGGCTCTTTTAAATAATTTATCTACTGGTTTAAATCGGTACATCGGTAGTTCAAACGGTTTTGTTAAAGGTGGTTTATTGACTTTTGAATCTACTCGTACCGGTGATTACCATGAGGACATGAATGCTGATGTATTTAAAGAGTGGTTCGAACAAATTATAGATCTTCTTCCTCAGAACTGTATAATAGTAATTAGCCCAATCGGATTAGTATTTTAGATTCTGAAAAATTCGAAGCAGCAATTTTCCTTCGGAATTCGTTGGAGGGGGTCTCTGGTAGTCTAAATTCAAAAAGTTGGGATTCCAAAGTTGTCGTTACCTCCGCCATCTTGATTTAAAGGGTTATTTTTTGTATCTTGAATAACTCATTTATTTTCAATTTTACACGGAAAATAGTTTTTACAAAAGTTATTTAAAATTAAATTTCCTACAATTCTGCTTTTTTTTTGTACGATCGATTTTTTTCGATTTATACCCGAAAAGAGGTGGTGAATTTTTGGTTATAGAATAACTCGTTTATTTTCAATTTTACGAGAAAAATTGTTATAAACAAAGTTGTTTAAAATTAAATTTCCTACAATTCTGCTTTTTTTTTTGTACGATCGATTTTTTTCGATTTATACCCGAAAAGAGGGGGTGAATTTTTGGTTATAGAATAACTCGTTTATTTTCAATTTTACGAGAAAAAATGTTATAAACAAAGTTGTTTAAAATTAAATTTCCTACAATTCTGTTTTTTTTGTACGATCGATTTTTTTGTATTTATCCCTGAGAAGAGTGGGGGTGAACCTAAGTATTGTATTGTCACGTTCATTATTGATGTTGTACAATTATTTTTTCTGTTTGTTTTTTTTGCTGATACCTGGAATTAAAAAGAAACGTGATAATACAATGATAAGAGTTTACTTCCACTCTTCTCAGGGATAAATACAAAAAAATCGAGCGTACAAAAAAAAACAGAATTGTAGGAAATTTAATTTTAAACAACTTTGTTTATAACAATTTTTCTCGTAAAATTGAAAATAAACGAGTTATTCTATAACCAAAAATTCACCCCCTCTTTTCGGGTATAAATCGAAAAAAATCGATCGTACAAAAAAGCAGAATTGTAGAAAATTTAATTTTAAATAACTTTTGTAAAAACTATTTTCCGTGTAAAATTGAAAATAAATGAGTTATTCAAGATACAAAAAATAACCCTTTAAATCAAGCTGGCGGAGGTAACGACAACTTTGGAATCCCAACTTTTTGAATTGAGACTACTACAGACCCCCTCCAACGAATTCTGAAGGAAAATTGCTGCTTCGAATTTTTCAGAATCTCAAGCCTGTTCTTCACCTAATCCGATTGGGCTAAATGGATAATGCAAGTTATCACTCGAGACTTATAGAAAAAATGCCCACAACCAAGTGGTTAAAAAAAGATTTACAGAATTGGCTAAATTCAAAGAATATTAAGTTCCATCCCGGTTCTGTAAAAAAGAACTGTATCATTTGTGTTCCCTTCATAAAGAGAAATTCAAAAAATATGAAATTGATGAAATTGCAAAAAATCGTGGGATGACGGTGGTTAGTTTATCCACCCGGTCATTTACCATCGGGGTAGTAAAAACCCACCAAATGGCTACTTCCTGTCAAAAAGATTGAAGGCATCTATAGAGCCACCTCGGCAACGTTATCGATCAGCAGGCTTTTTGACAGGCTCAGAGTCAGTCCCTGTGTTCCCCTGGAGGATGCACTGTGAGTGTAGTGAGCCCCAAGTGAAGGGGGGCATTTAATCATTTTCACTTTACAGATACAGACAGATAGATTCTCAAGCTCCCACAAAATTTAACAGAGGAATAATAATATTTAACGAAGGTTCTTGAAATATATTAAATATAAATTTTAGTTAAAAAAATATACAGTATATATTGTCATGATTCCGTTTTTTGACTTATGTTTTCATATTACATCCTGTAGCGTTGGCGTCAAAACTTATTCGGAAAAGCCTTAGTGGTGTGTTTCGAAAAGATTGTTAGCGGAATTTTTGGAGATTTCAGTATTAAAATATGATTTTTAAAAGGTGTTAAATAAATTGAATAAAAAAAGAAAAAAGGTTATTTATAATACAAAGAAAGGCATTCAAAACAACAAAACGAGGAGCAGACGGTAGAGGAAAAGTCAAAACAGAAGTTGGAGTAGATTTTCGAGAAGTTGTAAAAGAAAAGGACTTGAAGATTTATTTTTAGATATTAGTGGTTTTATTGTTTGGAAATTTTTGTAGGGAGTCATATAAATAACGACACTAAAGCTTTTAAATATTGGAACCATTACAAAATATATATTATATAATTCAAAAAGAAACTAGTTTATTTTATATAATAATACAGCCTTCTTTATAAATGTTTTACAATTCGTGTTAACATCACACATTCAACCTAAATTCATTCCGAACCACCTATAACATTATGTATCAAAAACCAGTAATTTTGATAAAACTTTAGAAACACATTTGTAAAACGCCCTTAAAAACGTCTTTACTCAATTTGCAAAAACTGCAATGCAGGTAAGATAATTGCATTTCCCATAGGCAATCAAGAAATTTAAGTAAATTACCAGATACTTCACATTGTTTTATTTTTCCGTAATGTGACATTTTTTATATTTAAATACAACCAGGAAACATTGCGTGACAATTGAAAAATACCCGAGTGGATAATTACGTATTGACTTTTACGGAATATACATGTCTTACCAATAATGATAATGGCAACTAATAGAACGACATGTATTTTTTGACTAGCTAAATATTTAATAAGCATTATTTATAATAAAAGAACATTTGGTTTTTGATAGTATAATTTCATAAGTTAAGTTTTTTTTTAATAAGGTATAGAATTCAGAGTAAAACAAATTATCGTATATATAATACAACTACCCGTTGTATTGTAATCATTGTTTATATTAAAATAGTTTATTACTGAGGCACTTCCTATGGGGCCTCAGTATTGCAAATTTTCTGACCCTCATTTTTTAAAACTTTTTTTCATGTTTCTGATCATTCTGAGTCCGAAAATCGTCTGTATGTATGTATGTATGTATGTATGTATGTATGTATGTATGTATGTATGGATGTATGTATGCCGGCACGATAACTCTAGAACGAAAGTTCTGATTGATTTGCGGTTTTGATTTTCTTGAAAATACCTAACATTCTTTACATTTCATAAATTGCAAACATTCTCTAACGACCTGTCAAACAACAGCTGTTGATAGTAAAGGTGAAATTTCTAAGTCAGGTTGCGACCTTCATACTTGCAACCATATAGCCATTTTGGAGGCTATTTTCATTCGAAATTAGTCGCCAAGCCTGCCAATTTATGAAAAATATATAAGCAGCTTCTTAAAAATGACTTTTTTATGGTGGTGCCATTAAGCGTACTATTATTTCGCCCCTAGCCACAAAAACACCTTCATCAAATTTACTGGTTCTCTGTCGCAACCCCATAGAATAATCAACCGGCTATTTCATCAAATTTACTGGTTCTCTGTCGCAACCCCATAGAATAATCAACCGGCTATTTTATTTGGCAAAAATCAAAATAATGCTTGGCTGTGCCTGTCAAGTATCAAGATGTCGACTGTGATATGTGAATAAAAAATTCAACGTACTAATACTACTATCGGCTTTCAGTATTTCGTTCCAAGTTAAATCATTTCTCGTTTTTGTTACGCTACGAGTTTACCCTTGTGGGCCTCAGTCTCGATAAGGTGGGAACCACCATTTTAGTGTCTCTCGAATTTATATAAAAAAGTTTATTTATACTATTTCACAGTTATAATTTATTTAACAATTCATATATACTTGACAACATTTATATTAAAACTTAGTTTAAACAGCAAAATAATTTACTTGTATACAAACCAATTCTGGCTAGAAGAATCTCGAAATCCTTCCTTCATGCATCAGGCTGCGTACAAAGAAACATTCTAGGCGATTCTCGGTAAGCAGCGTCAGACATAACGGCAGCGGTGAAGGTCGACAAAGAACAGAGTCGGTCTCAGGCGGTCGCACGACATTATTGTATTGTATCGGAACTATCGGTAATCGCATGAATTAATTCACGAAACGTTGTCAAAAATAATTTTTTTACAAAACGTTGAACGATTATCGATAGTCCCGATACCAATAGCCATATTCAATAAACTGAAAGACGAAACGTGATAATTGTAAAATTTGACAGCTCAATAATTTACAATAATGATACAAAAGCTTACTAGCTCACATATTAGATCTTTGTAGTGTAATGTGTGTGATTTCCTACCAATATGGTATGGTCTGATCCTTTGGGTTCCTCTGCCTTGTTTGGGCCTTGTTTATGACTTGTCCTTAAAACCAGGAATATTTGAAGAAGTATAAACCTCATTTACCCTACTATGGGGACGCCTAAGGTCTAAGGTCAGATAGCCGGTATAGAAGTAAATTCGAGAAATTGTCGGAGACGCCTGTCTACTAAATGGTGAGACCGAGACTAATCTAGCACATACATCAATTTATATATAAATAGGCTGTATTGCACAGTTGAAGTCGAGTGATAGCAGTGTAAGCACATCGATGAAGTAAATGTGATATAAATTAGTATAAGTAAATTGTGAAATATAAATAGTGCTTGAAATATAAATAAATTAATTAGTACGTAGTGTAGATAAATTATAAATAAACTGTTTTAAATAAATAAACCATTTTTAAATGAAACCATCATTACATTGGTGTTAATAAACAGTGAACAAAAATGGATAAAAAAAAACTGTGTGATTTAAAAGTGGCTGAGTTGCGTCGAGAACTAGAGGATCGTGATCTGGAGATGACAGGGAAAAAAGCAGAGCAGCTTAGAGAAGCACTAGAAAGTGAAGGCATCTTCTATAATTTCTTCTATGAAAAGTAAGATATCTTCCTTAAACACTCAAATGTCTTCTGATATGACCTTTATAAAAATCGATATTTCTTCTAACATTTCTTTATTATAAACCAAAGTTTGTTCTGAAAAGGTGTCTTCTAATATGAATTCTTTAAAAACCGAAATTTCATGCGATTTGGAAACTAAAATGTCTTCTATAAAAAATTACATTTCTTCCTTAGAAGAAAAAGTGTTTTCTGAAAACGAAATTTTTACTCATGTAGAAAAAAAGATATCTTCTGTTGAGGAAAAAATAATGTCTTCCGTTGAGGAGAAAATCAAAGAGATGAAGGAGAAGAAGATAGAAGAACTGGAATATACAGAACAGGCCAAGAAGGGTGAAATTAAGTGCCATGAGGTGGATTCAAAGGTAAAATTGATAGTAGCTGTAAACTCTGCTCATGTTAAGGTCCCAACTTTCAACGGAAAGGTGTCGTGGACCAATTACCTGAAACAGTTCGAAACAGCTGAAAGAGAAAATACATTAAATTTAAATATCGCCCTTCGAGGAGACGCTTTAGATGTTTTTTAGACTATATCCGTGGAAGAAGCAGATGGGTTTGAACAACTTAAAAAAGAGACTAAATATACGATGTGGCCACGAAAACTTAGATCATTTATATCAAATACAGCTGAAGAATCTCGAACAGAAACGTGAAGAGACCTGTCAAGAATATGAGGTAAATATTGCCAGATGTATCACGATTTGCTGATGCATCAGCTTCAGAGAACATGATGGAATATTTGGTAGTCCAAACATTTGCTGACAGACTCCGTGACCACGAAATGCAGAAAACACTCCGCTTAGTCCGTTACAAAACATTGGTCGATGTCTTGTCCGCTGCTCTAGAGTATGAGGCAGCTACGCAGGCTTCTGGAGGATATAGTAAAGTGAGGACTGTAAAAGAAGAAATCGTGCAAGATAAACTCGAGCAACTGGTTAACATAATGAAGAGCTTTATTAATAAAAACAGACAAAGACCATCAGGTGCTGGACGTGCGGTGAACTGGGATATGTAAGCAGTTTGTGCAAACGCAATAGGGTCACAACAAGTGAAGACAATACACCACAGGATAACTAGAGCGGGTCGGCCTAGAGGGGACAGCTTCTACCCGAAACCGTTCCAAAGACCCTCTCATACTGATAGCCTCTTTGAAATGTCGCGCTGATAGCGTATACGAAGACGGTGAAGTAAATGGTAAAAAGTATACACTGTTGGTGGATACTAGAGCAACTAGGACCATTATAAGGCCAATAACCATAAATAACCGCAAGAGACTTCTACCAAGATTGCAAATGCGGACTGCCACAGGTGAAAGTGCCAACATCCATAGGGAAATCCAGGTTCAATTAGAAATTGTTACAGATAAGTTCACTCATACTGTTATGGTCGCTGATATCTAAGAAGATGTTATAGTTATGTAATGAACTTGGTGAACATGGTTTCCAGTTAGATTTTAACAACAAAGTTAGTGCCGAAGAGGTATTCCTACATCCATATGGGGACAGTACCGTGCCAGTAGCTGTACAGGAACACACGGTGATACCTGGTAGAAGTGAAACGATTATAATAGCACGACTTTAAGAAACTATAGAAGAAGGAACACCTGATAAGATGGACCCTTGGAACCACGATAAAGATGTTGGACGAGGAAGTTTGATCGAAAAAGAATTGGTCACGACTGCTAAAGAAATTCCAGTACGTCCCATAAACGTTAATAATCACCCAATTACCACCAAGAAAGAGACCAGTATCGGAACCTGTATACCAGTAACTTCCACAACAACTTCTGACAATTCCAACGACAAATTCGAGCAAATTATTGCAGTTGCTGGTTAATCTTTGAATCAATTAGAAAAAAGAAAATAAAGGAATTTTATCGACGATATCGTGACATTTTTGTAAGATGAACTTCAAAATCAAAAAACACGCTGATTTTCGTTCAGTCATACAAAAGAGTGTATTTTATATCTAGTTGAATAATCGTAAACAAAGCTCAAAGTATTTCTTGACCCAAATTGTCACATAAAGCAAATAATTTTAGTGGCTACAACGAAACAATGTAGTTCTAATTGCATCATTGCATGCGATAAACCTTTATAACTAAAATTTCTAACAATATTATATACCTATTTACCACATTAGCAAGTTTAGTTGCGCTTATTACCCGATTATTTGAATGCTACAAAGTTGGAACGGCAGATTTAAGTATATTTAGAACACAACTTGAAATGCCCTTTAGATTGCGAAACCGGAACCGACCAGGCCTTTTGACTTCCGATTGTTAACTTTAATAGCCAGCCACTCCTTTATAATATCGTCCCTGCATAGCGGTCTAGAAAGTAAAATAAAAACGTCCTACATTTAGTGAAAACAATTTTTTGTCGTTGTAGAAGTAACTTAATACGAATGCGCTACTCTGAAAAGTTTAAGATACTTTGTATATATAAAATACATGGCAAGCAAAGTAAAAAGTTTAATATTTTTGGAACATACAAAATTTACAAAGGCTTTTTCTTTTTACCTATCCTAAATAATAAATACAGGGTATTTTATAAGTTGAGTTTTTTTTAGTGTATATAGTTCCACAAAACAAACAAATTTTTTAAGTAACTTTTTTTTATAAAATAAAAATTTAGTGACATGACCCTTTTATGAAAAGTGGTAAAAACTTAATAATGAGACCCCATAGGTATCCGTATCTTATGGCGAGAGGATGTCCGCAGGGTGGATTGCTGTCTCCACTCCTGTGGAACCTTGTAGTGGACGGGCTGCTTAGGGCTCTTAAAGATAAGGGACATAGAACCCTGGTACAAATACAACACTATAGTAAGAGATCGAATGCAAGAGCTCTAAATATATTAAAAAAATGAACAGAGGCAGAAGGACTAAACATTAGCCCAAACAAATTTGACATAATTGCATTCACCCGCAGGAGGAAATTGGAGGGACTAGGGCCTCTAAACCTAAGAGGTGCAAGCATCCAGCTTAAGAAGAAGGTAAAATATTTCAGGGTTATGATTGACTCGAGACTTACCTGGAAGCAGCGAAAAAACCACAAGGAGAGCAAGGCGATCCTTTGGAAAAAATGGGGGTTAAAACCAGACATGGTATATTGGCTTTATAACATGGTGGTGAGACCGTTAATAATATACGCAGCTTTGGTGTGGTGGTCAAAGACACAGCAAAGGAAAGCAATAACGAGGCTAGCAAGGTACAACGACTTGCCTGCCTCGGAATAAGGCGGGCAATGAAAACAACCTCTTTACTATGTGATACAAGGGGAGGCAAGATTAGGTGCTTACAGATTAGAGAATACTCTGGGAAATCTTAACATTAGGCCAAGTCACATGAGCATCTCAAGGTTAGTGACAGGAGACGTGCTAGACATGAAATGAGACCACATAACCACTCTTTTAATACTCCATTTGAGGTTTTAATACAGGAAAGAGCGGAGATCACCATAAGGGAGCTTAATGCCCAACGACAGGAACAAACCTGGTATACAGACGGGTCTAAGACTGCGGAAGGCACTGGGGCGGGAGTATTCTCCAAAAACCCTGATACTAACCATAGCTAGGCTATAGAAATACATTCTTCGGTATTTCAGGCCGAGGTATACGCAATTTTGCAATGTGCAATAAACGAATAATGAAAGAGCTGTCGAAAATCAGCATGTTTAAATAATGTTAGACAGCCAAGCGGCACTTAAGTTACGTCGAGGCTGGTATGGGAATGCATCGAAGAACTAAGAACACTGGCAGACCGAAATAGAGTAAAACTATTTTGGGTGCCAGGTCACCAAGGGATCGAAGGCAACGAAAAGGCTGACGAACTTGCAAAAAGAGGGTCAGAAGAAACACTGAAACCAGACACAAACCCAGGAGTACCAAAAAGTACAGTCCGGGGTTTCATAAACGACTGGATTCGGGAACAACATATTAATTATTGGGGAAACACCCCAAAACAGGCACATCCTTCATAGGCAAACCATGTCCCAAAAGAACTGAAGGACTACTCTTTATGAATGGGAACCAGTTGAAAGTGATAGCAGGGTTCATGACTGGGCACGCCCCAGTAAAGGGACACTTGCACAAAATTGGCATGTACAATGGGGAACTCATGTGCCGACTATGTCACAAGAAACCAGAAACGGCCAAACACATACAGTGCGAATGCGAAGCACTAGATCGCAAAAGACAGGCTCTTTTTGGACAACTCCAGGTTGATCAAACAACGTATTGAACCCACTTACCCAAGGATCCGTACAAACTTGTACAAGGTACAAAGGTGACAGAGTGGGTGCTGTGAACTAACATGGGGTAAAACACAATAAGCCAATAGGGTTCAGTGTTATTCGGAGACATAGTCAGACGAGCCCAGGAGAAAAAAAATCTATAAAATGGGAGGCGTGGATGTGGGTTACTCTACAGTACTTAGCCATCATAAGGCCCATTGTGCATCCTTCAAGGAGATATAGAACCTGTTGACCCCATAGGTAGAGGGCCTCAGTAATAACAGTTTGTAAAATATCGCCCAACTATAGTTGACATACATTATGACATTTCTATTTCTAAGATTTTACTTGTGGTAAATTTAAAGATTATTTATGAATTAGGTTATAAGTGTTTTTCTAAATTAACTTAACATCTGTAAATACACGACTTAAAACGTTATAATGATAATGCACAAACGCACCCAGCAAACGTTAATAGTTTAAACGATAAAGGTATTAAAATATTTGAACAGCCACCGTAATCACTGGATTTAGCTATATGTGACTGTAGCATTTACGGTCTAAAAGATTATGCCGGTCTTGCTTATTTCTTTAAGTATGGACTCGTACCGCGAAAAAACAAACTGAACTGCAATTTAGGTATAAAATTACCTGTGTAATCCTGTCGCTGGTTCCGAAGATTATCGTAGCTGCATAACGTAGCTCATGGCACTCGAACGGCTTTATTTATATTCACATGTTACATGTCACAATAAAATATTACATACTTGGAACAATAAAAATAAACTTGATTGCTCAATTTGCCCAGAACTTATCACAACATTTTATAATTAAAATAAAGTAGCATTTTTAAATGTGGCATAAGGCCTTATATTTGTATAGTTGTTTGAGAAAAAAACGAGTCGAAAAGCTTTAGTCGGTGGTTTTTATATGTCCCTCCAAAAGCATGAAAACTTCTCGAAGCAGTGGCGGGGGTAATATGATCTTCCACAGGTAGGGCGATGACATAACTACATGTGCACTGGTTGTGGTTTGCAATAGATATGAAAATATCGCGATTAATGAACTCGGTACATTTTTAAATTAATTTGGAGGACAGGGTTGGCTTTCAGATTTTATCCGAGTACGTTGGATGTATTTCCAACAGTGACGTCTAACTATTATTTAATTAAAAACCGGGTGTGTGCTTAAGACCACACGTAAGAAGTGAAGACTTATTTAGCACTGGCAATTCTACGTACATTAAAAATATTACACTGAAAGTTTCTTTTATATTGTAACGAAAAAAATATCCCAAAAGGAAAATAAATACGTGGAAACAGGAAAATAACATAAATAATACGTATAGATAATTTTACCAGCAAGCCTTTCTAGTTGGTGAAATGATCGTGAAAAGCAGAGTATAGTTCGGCAGTGGTACACGATAATATTAGTGTAATTAGGTAATAAAGTCCTTAATAAAAACAATAAATAAAAAAAATTAAATATAGAAAAAACTAAAAAATATCAAAAATCGGTATATCGAAATTGAAAACAATATTAAAAAAGTAGAATATTACAAACAACAAATAGAAAAAGAAAAAAATATTTCCAAATTGATGTGAAAAACAATAAACGAAGTCCTTACAAACCCAGAACCAACTAAACTGGTAAATATAAAAAATGAAAACGGGAACTCTGTTACATATTGTCAAAAATATCGGAAAGTTTTTTATAAACGTTGGAAAACAATTAGCTCAAAAAATAAAAGTAGACAAAAATTATTAGGAATCTAGAACTATAAACAATCACTCCAATTTTTCTCTTACCTACAAATTTACATAAAATAAAAAATCACTAAGTGAAGATCTATAGCAGAATAAATAACAGATCCTTTAACATTCTTAGCTAATAAAATGCTTCTAACTGGAATATTTCCTTCTGTATCAGTCGTTACACCAGTTTTTAAAAACGGAGAGAAAATTGACGAATAATTATAGACCTATCTCTTTAATTTCCAATCTCGCGGTAATTGTTGAATAACTAGTAAAAACCAGACTAACAAATTTTCTAAATAAGCATAAAATATCAGAATATTAATTTGAATTTAAACAAAAAACGTCTACACAAGATGCTATTAAATATTTAACAGCTACCATATATGATGCTCAAGTTAAGGGAAGACCGTCGCTAGAAGTGTTAGTTGACTTAACTAAGGCATTCGACACTGTTGATCACACCCTTCTTCTTATAACGTTAGAAGATATAGGGATGACAAGTTATTTAATTGTTTAATTGATAAGAAACAAAAAGTCAAAGTAAATCAACATATTAGTAAAGAGAAAAAGTAATATGTGGTGTCCCTCAAGTCACGATATTAGGACCAATACTTTTCGTTTTTTATTTGAACAATCTGTTTTTATTGAGAGAATAATAAAATAATAAGTTTCGCCGGTGATACGGTAATATTTTATGATGATGTTTTTTAGATATTTTCTTCATAGGTCTGGTTTGATACGTTAGTAAAGAAAAATATCGGAATCAATGGAGTATTGAAGTTACAGGGGATTACTTCGAACATATTAAATCCAATTTTTGTCACACTAATTATTTTGTTTATTAATAAATGCGAATGTATCCCAAAATTTATACGTCGTGACTTTTGTATAATTTATTAGAATATGTTTTAAAATCTTGATTTTGGCCTTATCCTAATCTCGACAGTTTCATAACCGTAAAAATGTTTATTATCTCTCATATTTTTGTAACGCTGATAATCTCCATATTCGTGGGCGTTCTCTTTCCCTTCTTTATGCTACTTTCCTTTTCCATACTTTACCGTCCATATGCTTATGCGTATAGTTGAATATCTGCAAGCACAATTGGTATACACCCCTTTTCCGGATTTTCTGTTGAATTCTTTCGGAGTTGTATACTGGGTGTCTCAAGTTATCAAGCTGGCAAAATTTGCCTCATTTAAAAAGAATAAAATATTAATAAAAACTGTTGGAAATACAACGGTAATATAATAATTTTCCAATGATGTATTCAAAACTGCATTTACTTTTACAACCCATAGGAAAATTAATTTTTTTACGGTGTTAAATACATGAAAATTACATGGAATAAAACCAGTTCAAAATTAAACTCCTATTATCTTAACTAAGTTTACAGCATTTTATGACCCCCCCCCCTTAAAGAGATACTTTTATATTCCAAGGTAATGAAATAGCACTTTTTATCCAGAAGCGATGGATAAATGGTATATTACACACCGAGGTGCGAAGAGTTTCATTCCTGTCGTGAGATTAATTAGATCACCGAGACGCGAAGCGTCGAGATTAGCTATGATCTCGAGACAGGAATGAAGCTTCCTACCGAGGTTTGTATACTATTTTATTTACAACCATCATATTTCGATCAAAGTTAATAAATCTCTGTTTCGTTCTGAACATACCTAAAATATTACATTTAACGACAAATTACCAAGCGCGCGGTTTTCTCAGAATAATCAAGTAAATATATTGTTACTGTGATTACGGGGTAAACAACTGTCACCAATATAAATAAATGTCAGATAAAGCCGGATATTAAATTCGCGAATAATAAATATCAATAAGTAGTTTGTTGTATTTTAGTTCATTGTTGTTTTTTATTGTTTGCCATTAAATAGGTATTATAAAATTTTTCAAAAAAATGTGTTATTTTTTTTAAATATAAAAAATATTCATCTAGAATAGATGAAATGAGGGCGGGAAGTGAGGGCAAGATAAATAAATAAAAAATTCCGAAAATCAGCCTTTTAAGGGTATACCAGTTTATTATAAAATACATGGATACTATGAAACTCAAGTTGTTCTATTAAAGAAAAGATACTAAAGAGCTGGTAATTTATAATTTTTATCTTGGCTCGAGATAACTCATTTAGCTTTTAACAATTTTTTTTTGTAGTTATTTAGACTCTTGAAAAACTGAAAGAGTCTTGCAGTAAGGCCACCAGTCTTGGTCTTGCATTGCAGTCTTGGTCTTGAAATTTGATCTTGCATTCCCAGTCTCTTACTAGTCTGGATATAAATATTTACTTCTCCCTCTTGCAAAACCAAATTGCGTTTCTTTTATTGTTGTCTTAATCTTTCTTCAAATAATTTGATCAATACTACACTGTAGTTGTCTCAAATATTTTTTTCTTTTTTCGAAAAAAGTACGCCAGATTCTTTCAATTCATTTTTAATATTTTTAGTAATTACATGTATTCTACTGAAAAACGAAAATGTCAATAAAATGTTATAATATATTTAAATTTAACCCTCTTCCTAAATTAGACCCATTCTTTATGAATCCCTTTCAAGAGTTTTCGTATCATTTTTCAGGCGGTAAATGTTTACTGCCCACGTTGCCGCTGAAAATTGGACTCTTTCCGTTAAAAGTTGTTTAACTTTTAATCTAACTTTTTTGAAGTTCCGTACCTTCCGTTGATTACGCTCTAAATTATTTATTTTGTACGTGCTTTTCCGCAAATGAGTGTGACTAATGAAAATGTGATGAGTTTGAAGAAATATTTAATGATAGGTATAGAGATTACTAACTTTGAACAAAAGTTTTCGTCTGTTCGAATTTAGATAAAAGAACTTTGATACCTACCTATATAAAAGAAAGTTTATTAATGTTTTAGGTGGAAGGTGGATGCAAAATTAACTTGGCTTTGCAAAAAGTTTCTACTGGTTGAGGACCGTCGAGTTAATTTAAAAACGGCTTAGGTCGTTTTCATAAAGTTCTTAAAATAGTTTGGTTTTTGTAAGGATCAAACTTGTGTTGGTTAAGTGTTTTAGGAACATGTTACCTTCTTTTTGATTTCTACAATGTAAATTGTACTTAAGAGGTGATTTAGCTCAAATTGCTGATACTGCATGTATTCATAGGACAAATGAAATCAGAGTTCGCGGGCCAAAGTCTACTTTACGATAAAATTAAAGACATTATAATGCGATAACGATAAAAATATTGAGCGCCACCAAGTTTTTGAGTAACTCGGAAAACTTATCTGATTTGATATGTCCTGTTTAATTGAGTCAGTCTCTGGTACTTAAAGTTATCTGTATGAGTTCTGGCAAATAAAAGAAAGTGAGAAAATTTAATACATTTAATAAAAAAAAGTAATAAGAATAACTTTGTATATAATAAATTAATAGTTAATGATTAAATGTGAATAAATGAATAAATTAATGAATAAAATTGACTGATAGATAAAATGTTTATTAATTGTCCCGACCATGTGGCATTCTAGTACGGTACTTCCCTTTCGTATGTCATGGACAATCCGCCTTTATGTACTTAGATACTTGGAGCTCGGAACTTGGAGAAACTACGTAACTCTGAGCTTCTTGGAGAAACTACGTAACTCGAACTTGAAGCTTAAAGCTTGTAGTTTCTTGGAGCTGAAAGCTTCTAGGAGTAACTACGTAACTCAGGACTTCTTGTTTTCTTAGAGCTTAGAGCTTCTTGGAGCCACTACAGGTTTAGAAATAAAAAGAACCTCAGTAACATTAAAAGTACATATACATGCCAGTTTGGAAATCTAACGGACTTATGCATAAACGAAACAAATATTAAAGTTACATCGTCTGAACAGAATATAAAATATCACGACAAATATTAAAATATTTATGAGGCCAAAATAAGTTTTACATCATCTGAACAAAATATAAGCTATTTATAAGACCAAAATAAGTTAAGGGATATAGATTTCCGTTTAAACTGTTTTTCCAGACTGACTTGTAATTCAATTATTTAGTTGCTTCCCCGCATATATATCAAAGTATCAAAGAAAGCTTAAAAATATTATTAGTTAGGGTAGCTATAATCTCTATAAAATAAAACAGTGATAATAACCGGCATGATGGTAATAAAAAAAGCAAATGGCTGATCCTTTCGGTTTTCCAACGAAATCCAGCAAAATGTTAAAATATAAGGTGAAAGAAACATTACCTGACAATTATCCCAACGTTAACACACAATAAACACAGATAAAGGAAGATAACTACAGAAATCTACTCTACTAGTAGCTTATTTATCGGCACACACTACCACAGTGAACTCGATAAACCAAAAAGAATGACCGAGGCGACAGCAGGGGTGTTTTATAGTTCACTAGCGTGAATGTAGAAGAAAAATGAGGGAGCGGCGCGCAAGCCGTGCTTTTTCAAATTTCGAGAATTAACCGAGCGGTGGTCGTTTAACTTGTGTTACGAGGGGTTATGGAGAAGTTGTTGTTAAAAATAAATTTAAAATTAAGTTTACATAACAAACAGTACCGCAATTCTGATTAGTTGTTACTTTCCGTTTCTGTACCTACCGTTCGACAGACACGTCGGTAACCTTTTCGGTACCGACTAAAATTTGATTCTAATCATCTCTCGAGTAACGGCTACGAAAACTACGATGACGCATGGTGCAGCATGGTTTGTTTTGAAGGTTTAATTGGTTGTCTCTTGTCTCTGGTTTGACTCCATCACATAAAAGTACGCCTGTATAATTATATTACTTAATTACTATTATTACTATATTAGTAATTATGTTGCCAGTTTTCCATGAAATTTGGAAAGAAATAAAAGATAAATTAATCAAGTATTTCGGAGTAGAATTTAATTTAGAAAATATACCAGACGCATGGTTTATTGAGTTTTTAAAATTAATAAAATAAGACATAATAGGTTTTGTACAGAAATATTTTAATGCTTTATTGCCAGTGTTCCAGTAGTCATTGTTTTATATGATTGGTATTACACCTATTTTTGTCCTCATTTTTGAGTGCCTGACATTTTATATTTTTGAATTTTAAACATCTTTTATTTTCTATTATTCTATATCTATAACTGTTTGTATTATAAATTGGGCCTATTCTGTATACATTCAGTATAAAATAAAAAAAATATATACAAATAAAAAATCATATTTCCTAAATAAATTACTGTATGCTGTATTTGGTTTTCTTCTGTAATATTAGGAAAAAATATTATTGTAGAGTTTACTAATTTCTTTATAATGTGGTTAAAATAAAACATAACTCCTACACAAAATAAAAATACAATCAGGAATAATTAAAAAAAAAATCTGCGACTTGCAAAATTTTCGTGTCCACACATTATATTTTAAATTGTAGACAAGTGTTCTTATTTTAAAACTCATTTTTTTAATTTTAACACAGAAATGTCAAATTAAACCAATTTCTTAACCATACTTTTACTAATTTCACTCACGTTATGCGCTGCCTCTTTAGGTCCCGAGTGAATCTGACAGATATACTTAAGACATCTCGGACGAAAGTTGGAATTAGGCATTCCAAACTGAATGGCTACCAGTGGGTTTTGACGGGTTATGATATGGCAAAATTATGGCAACCCTGTAGGCCTGGTGATTTGACAAGATCAATGAAATAGATAGTTACATAGATTGATTATCCATATTTTTCAAAATAAACATAAGCTTATGCCTTAAAGTAAAAATATAAGCAATTATTTTTTTTAAATACCTAAAGGCTAAAAATTGGTTTTAAAACACATTTTTGCTAAACCGATTCAAATTAATAAATATTTACCAGACAATATGGCCGCTCGTAAACGACCAGCTTTGAGTAATCTATATAACTATATATGTATCATTGACCCTGTTAATGACAACAGGGTTGCCATATCTAAACTATCATTACCCACTGGTAGCCATTTGGACAGGTCGTTGGAATGCCTAATTAGAATCGCTCAAATTGTAAACTCGGGACGTCAAGTCCCGAAAACGTCAATCAAAATCGGATAGCAGTATTGAAATATTTGTCAAATCCATGGCCGTATCCATGGATTTGATTTAAAGAATTTGAAAATGAAATATAATTTCGAGAAAGATTTTTTTCAGCTTTATCATACATTTATTAAACCGTCAGATCATATAACAGCCGAATTTCAACTCTGGCAAACAACATTTTTAGATCAGCAAACTTGTAAAAATAATGCCATTGGAGAATGATATAGGGGCGGGCTTTTTGAAATCTAACTTTCTGCTAGCTGGGCAAAAAGTTATTTATAGTTTTATTTGATTTTACTTTTTTATATTTTTGCATTTATTTCAAACTAGATTTTTAATAGATTTTAATACAATAAATTAATGCCGCATCATATAATTTTTCTATTTAAACATGGAACTGGTAAGACAAATATGCATTTACACCATTTAAATAATTAAATATTTATAAAAGAAACCTATATCAGCATGTATAGTGCTCAAGACTTTTATATAAGAGTTTTGCAACTTGGAGTGGCAAATAAATTTAAAGAAATTGAAGTTGAAGAGTCATTCTTTTGGTGTCTTACTAAACAAGGCGAATTTTAGTGTGGATAAAATTTGTTATATGCTTATTGAGTCAACTAGTTAGGTTGTAGATCAGATATTTTAATTGATTTATTCGTACACTACTTGTAGTTTTTCAAATTCTTATTCATACTCTGGGCATTGTGATAAATTAATCTAGCTTTCGAGCTTAAATTAAACTTACACGTTTGTACCCTTCAAGATTTTGGAGTTTATCAAAATCCAATGCACCTTCAACTGCAACAGCTATTTTAAATTTTTGAAGTTAGAAGTTTTGCACAAGCTGACAACTGTTATTTTGATACGAGCGCCATCCCGTGTATTGGATTAGTACTAAATTACCTTCCTCATCATCTTCTGTTTGAGTTACCAGCCCCTGACGTTACCACTTTCGACGTTTACCACTGAATACACATTTTTAACAACGAAGCACGTACCAAACGTAATTCTACAAGACGTTTGACTGAGTTATCATCAGCGAGATGGGTAGAGATGGATATGAAATCACGTTATATAAATAACAACAAACACCAAATTACCATAAATAGAAAAGGGTCAAAGCAAATCAACCAGGCAAGACAAATCGACAAAAATAAAACTAGTACAGTTTAGTATCTGTATCTTTATTAAAACTTAATTAAATTCAGTACCGAAGCTCCCTGTATACAGTGTTTTAAACAAATTTGAAAGCACTATACATTTCATAACAAAACTTCAGCAAAATCTTGCGGACTATCAATTACATTTAAGTTTCATTGGACGGGCAGATTAGGGCCTTATGCTGTATTGTTTCTTGCGTTCCATTGCCAGCTCCATGTTGTACCCAAATCTGCAGGCGACACAAAGTTGGCACAGCTAAGGGACTACCATAATCAGACTTGATTTACTATCACTGTCTATAGAGACACATCCCTTTAAAAAGAAGTTTTCTCTGTTTCAGAGCATCTGCAATATTACTAATACTCGTATAAAAAAATTTAAACGGTTCATAAATATAAATTTTAGTAAAAAATATAAATATTTGATTTAGATTGTTTTCGTCAATCACATACAGGGTCCTGCAGCAGGGGCGTGGTCTTTTTTAGTAAATAATTATTGTAGTAGCTGTGAGGTAAAAATATTTTATTATGTATGGGATGTCCCAAAAATTTTTGATCGATCACATTCCATTTGACATTTTTAAAAGTATTAGATGATCTTTTATTCATGGTTAGATTTTGGTACTAATGGAATGATACTCTTCACAGTTAACTCCTCATTTTTTTGATTTTTATCAGAGACAATAGGCTTTATTCCCCCTATAAAAGCTTTATTTTTCCGAAAGAATTCAAGTTGATATCGTTTTTTATTTCTGAGTTAGGATTTTATTTTAATCCATCTTAACCCCCTATTTTTATTCAGAATCAACAGGCTTCATCCCCTTATAGAGCTTGATTTTTACTAAAAAAAAATATTTATAATTGCTTTTCGTTTTTGTTTTATGATTTTTTTTTTGTTTCAACCCCCCTTTAACCCCTCCATTTTTAATAAGATTTTTCAAAATTAATAAGCTTTGACCCCTTATAAAGCTTGATTTTTAATAAAAATGTTATGTTGATATCGCTTTTCTTTGTTGATTTATGATATTTTTTTAAATCAATAAGCTTCGTCCCCTTTATAAAGCTTGATTTTTCCTGTAAATTTCAAGTTGGTATTGTTTTTCGTTTTCGATTTATGAATTTTTTTAAATTTTAACCTCCTTAACCCCCTATTTTTATTCAAATTTTTTTAAAAATGAATAGGCTTCGTTCCATTGTAAAGCTTGATTTTTCACTGAAAATTTCAAGTTTCGATAATTTGGCGGTGTTAAAAGCGTTTTTTACGTCGATGCTTATTGCGGTCCATTTGTGTTTAGTGTTTCTTGTAATAAGTTCAACTGTTGATCTTCCCGTTCGGAAACCGTACTGGATTTCCGTTAGTGTAATGTGGTCCTAATGCTTATTTTTTACAAGGTGTTCTAGTAGCTTCCCCAGGGTGTCCAGGAAGCAGATTGGTCTGTATTTGTTATCTGCGGTGCTGCTCTTGGGAATGAGGGCAACTATTGCCTTTTTCCAGGGTTTCGGAAATATTTGGGTTCTGGCTATATTATTATACACTCCAAGGAGTTCGGCTGGCATAAGGGTTGCGGCGATCTATGCTTCTACGATACATAGCAATTTTCTGGCTCCTCTTTCCATTCTGGAAAGAGATCTTTTTTGATTTCTCTTCGCTTCCTGTTAGATCGGACGTACTGTTGGTTATTGATTTTCAGGTGTCTGGTAACTATTTCAAAGCCTTGAGTCTTGCAACTTTCTCCCTAGTGCGTTGCACTCTGCCCTGCTTTCTGCCAGTGAATCGTTTCACCAGTAAGGAGTGTTGATGGGGGCCACAGTTTTCATTCGATGTTTGAGCGGTTTTCAGAATTTCTGTTAGATTTTCATGGGTGTCCAGGGCGTTGTTCTTTAAGAGTTCAATCGTATTTACCAGAGTCGTCTTATCAATTATTTTTCTATTGATGATGTTTTCCCTTTTTTTTGTTGTTGCTATTTGCGTTGATCTTAAAGGTAATGAACCTATGAACGCTTAAGGATTCCTCCAAGGAGACATACCAGTTTTTGGTTGATCTGAACGACCTCTCAGTAGCCAGTAAATGTATGTCACAAACTTTGGTGTTGGTCCATTGCTGAGGACAATGAGCTTCATCGTGGCCATTCATGATTCGAGGTAGCTTTCCTTTCCGTCAATTTTGTTTGGGCTGATTTGACTTTGAAGTCTCCCAATATTATTGTACTAGGATTGCGTTCTTGCTTAGTGCCCTCCATAATTTTTTCAACTTGGCAGACACTTTTTGGAGATTACCTATTAATGTTGGAGTTTTTTATATAACCTTTAGTTACCGTATTGGATTTATATTTAGCGACGCATAGGTAAAATGTTGAATAATTCATACATTTCTGTGTAAGAACCGATTCAAAATTCTAGAAACGCCAAACTGGTAGTTCCCATCTTAACGAGACTGCGGCCCTCATGGTCAAGCTCATAGCATAAAAGAAACGACAAACTATTTGATATTGTACAATTTATGTTAAAATATTAACCTTACTCCTTAAGCCTGACCATCTAAAAATATTTGATCCCTTAAGCCAGTCCATATCAAAATTTTTGATCCCACTTACCAACGAGTAAAAATATTTGAGCTATTTGCCCTTTATGTAAACATTTCCGCCCTTTGCCCCTTAAGTCTGTCCATCTGAAAATATTTGGACTTTTTACTCCTTAAGGCTGTTATAGTAAAAAAATTTGGCCCCTTTAACTTTAAAAATAATATTTTGAATGTTCACCCCTTAAGCTTGCTTATGAAAAATAATATTTGTGCCCTTTACCTTTTTGTGTCTAACATCAAATTTATAATTCTGGAATTCGTTGAAACTTGTCCAAAAAAACACAAATAGCTTTTTATTAATCTAGTTTATATTTTCGTTTGAGAAAATCAACTTAGTTGTTAAAACAATTCATTTTTTTTTGTTTAATTGCATTTTTTACAATTTATTTAATTAAGAATCAATACATTAAATTTAAGTAAATACAATACACATTCACCCTCCGCTAGACTTTATTTATTTATTGCGTAAATTAATTAAAGTTTAACTAACATTTTTTTTTATTTCAGATAGGAGCTAACAGGACAAGATAAAAGATTAGGTAAGAGAATGTCTTTTTGCCTACAGAATATAGGTAAATCGTTGCTCTCAAGAAGCTCTTCTATATTGAATAAAAATACCTATCTATTGTTACCTCTCTTGCTATTTAAAAACCTGTGGCTATCACGTGGAGGGGATGAAAGGGAAGCAGATTTTTTATGTTATAAAATGTCTCGATTAAAATAAAAATTGAGCCTTTTTCACCTTTGTTTTAAATAAATGAGTATATATTGTTAAATTATTGAATCATTATAATTATTATCAACAAATAATAATATTTTATTCATCTATAAAATTTTACACAATTATAATACACATATACAAATTAAAATTAAATTTATCAGACTTGTCTCAAAACAAATAAAAATATACCACAAAAAAATTAAAAGAGTAAAAATTTATTAAAACTATAAAATTCTTTCGTGTCCAGATATGAATATATCCTCATTCTAAATAAACCGAAATTTCCAATGTCCTTATCGATATGTGTAAATTTTAACAAAATATTCCCCTCTGTATATATAGAAGTTTTGGTTAATAGTTAACCTAGAAAAAGATTATGTCAAATCTCCTTGTGAGTGAGTAAAATGGTTTACTGTAAATTCTGATTGATAAATCCATAAATAGATGCTGGCAACTTGTTCTAGATGAGACATTGATTAAACGCCTTAAAAATGTATTTGGTATGCAAAATATTTTATATATATGAGCGAAACATCCCCAAAACATTATGCCATAAAATGAATTCAACCAGACCATAATTAACTAATCTGAGAATATAAAAATTAATGTACTTTTAAGTTGCCGAATAAGGAAACAATATGACTTTCCCAGATTAGCTTACCATCGATCATTAATCCTAAAGAAGCGTAGGTTCTGTGAAGAAGAGAAGGGAACATTAATCCGTGTCCTGTTCCAGTGTGAAGCCCTGGCTATATTGACGAAGAAAAGCCAGACGCAGCGAACTATATGCGGGAGCCACTGTTAAAGCTACTAAATCTAATAGAAAAGACCAAGCTAGACGAAATACTTTAAATGACGGACTCCCAGAGCCATGGAAGTCATTCTTAGTCTCCCTCCCTTGATACACATCAAGAAGGTTGCTCTAATGACAATGACACGCCTCCGCACGATTGGAATATAACTTGATGTAGGATCTGGTGAAGCGGGATGTCGTTTTTTGCAGGAGGCCCTCGATACGATCTGTCTGTTTTAAGCGAATATAGACTCCATCATACTGAGATATATCTTCCTAAATCAATTTTAGGTTTAAGGATCTGGAGTATATTTCACATCCTGAGCCTATTTGTTCTGTTATAACTTTATATGGCTCATGGCGCGTGTACTTTTAAAGAGAAGTACTTCTATCTCACTTCCAACTCAATGTATAAGATGGGTAAGAGAAAGCCCGAGACGCGCTAAATCAATTTTTTTCTGTTTTTCAGCGGTAATTTTTTTTTACTTCTTTAGATACTTTCGATAACTTTTTTTATTAATTGAAGTTAATAGAAATGTTCCATCCACAATAAAAAAAATAATTGCCAAGAGCTGTCTAAGACATAAATTTTTTTCACTTTTTTCCAATAAGATAAACATACCTGCCGTAATTCAAGGGAAATTTCTACCTGTTACGATGGACATAGTTGACTCACCTGGTTTTTATTTTAAAACAGAGTACGCAATATATATGTATTCAATTTTTTCTATGGTTGTTAATTCTTTTCCACTATGATTATTTAAAAGTAATATTCATTTATTAAGAAAATTTTTACATAAAATTATAGTTTGTACATCTAACATGAAATTGATTTTGGCAACATTCAATTAAACATCCGCATAATGTCACACACGTCATGTTTAGTTTTTGACACGAACAAGCTTTCGTTGCACAATTTTTTTACAGTGGCACGGTTTTGCTAAGTCTTCAGGTAATGGCGGTTTTGTTAAATACAGTGGCTTTATTTGGTTATCACAGAAAACATAACCAAAACCAGAGAAATCTAAAGATCACGACAAGTGCATTTGGCCTTTTTATCGTATTGAAAAAAAAAGGTTGAAGAAGATTTTACTTATCAGGCAGTATCTAACAATAATTTTTTCATGAATAAAAATAAATGTTAAAAATAAATATTTCTGTTAACTTTAATAAATAAAAAAGTTATCAAAAGTATCTAAAAAAGTAAAAAAAATCACATGATACAAAACTATTAATCGGTAAATATAACAAAGTGTTATGAAAAATGTTAATAATAATTTTTTTAAACTTATTACCTCTGAAAAACAGCAAAAAATTGATTCAGCGCGTCATCGGGCTTTCTCTTACCCATCTTATACATTGGGTTGGAAGTGAGATAGAAGTACTTCTCTCTAAAAGTACACGCGCGTAGGAAGCATATTGTTATAACGTAAAAAAAACATAACAACAAACAAAATTTTGAAAATTTATTTAGGTTATTTTGTTTATTATAGTTTGAATAAAATAACTGTAAAGAGTATAGTCTGATAAAAACATTTATTTAACAGTAACATTTATATGACTGATATTTGAAACAACTTATCTACTTGT
Organism: Psylliodes chrysocephalus; assembly: GCA_927349885.1. Classification (NCBI taxonomy): domain Eukaryota; kingdom Metazoa; phylum Arthropoda; class Insecta; order Coleoptera; family Chrysomelidae; genus Psylliodes; species Psylliodes chrysocephalus. The sequence continues at coordinate 66,290,602 of OV651818.1, forward strand.
ATACAGGGTGGATCGGAATTAATTTGGGGATACATAGATCCTAAATCGCAATATATACAATGTCGGAGCATTCGTTTTAGAGGATTTTGTTTCGTATATACTTTTAAATTGTACTTTCAAATTCCTCCTACCACACTATTCATATTCACGACCAAATAATCACTTTTAATGACACCACCAGGAAACAAAAAACTACTCATGCATTGTCAGGCGCTAAAGATTGGAATTTAATATTTTATACTGTCTAGACGCTGGAGGATTTTAGAGAACTGTAGCGTTAGGGTGCGCTCTCGTATTTTTACGCTCAATGCACGAACTGAAAATATCAAATTACGACATTATAATTAGAAGATTTGCCTAGCGGGGATTATTATAAAAACAGACTGGAGTAACAGAATTACTAAACAGAACAGCGTGGCTGGAAATGGCAAAATAGAATACAAAAAGTGTCTGGAATAAAAATACAGATGAAGTTTTTCTGAATATATCGTTAAACTTTAAATGTAATCATTTTAATCAAAGAGAATATTACTTCTTTGACTAAAATTTTTGAATATGAATTTGTAAGGTAGATATTTAATTTATTTAATAAAAATTTGACATAAAACCTCGGCAGAATAGCTAAATAACTGTCTTTCCATAGACGTCAGTGATAACCAGGAAACTGAAAAGTTAATGAATTTGTAAAAAGCATGCAATTCAGTGGTATACGAATGGTTCCAAAACCACAAATAAAGCTGGAATATGAGTGTACTGGCCTAGAACCAAATATAACATGCGAAATATAAGGTAATAACGAGGCTTCATCTAAATAATCAAACAAGGTTTAAATAAACCAAATAACCAACGAATGACACGTCCACAATTATTGTGCTAGCGACAATTGGGGTATTCACCGCGAATAGTTCTGGTCGGAGGTGGTGTGGTCCGATAATCAAAAGTTCTTAAAAGGGCGCCAGTTTAATTTGCCACGAAATACCCCCAGCTACCAAATTACCAAATTGGGTGTACACAGGATAAAGGGCAAATAAATACCACTAGGCAAAAACAGCTTTAAATAAAACTGAACAGTTTAGTTCTCTCTTTAATTCCAATATTTATTTCTAATGAATATTATTCTATATATTAATACCAATAAAACACTTATTTTACTTACTATGTACAATGTTATTCACAGATAACGTAACAGTGCTACTGAACACTGAATTTTACTACATAAATAGTTATAAAAGTAAATAGCCTCATAAGGTTTAAACTTTCAGAATTCGGTTAGCTTAAAATTAAGATTAGCAACCACTCAAATCTAAAGTAATATTTAACCTATAATGACGTACGAGCTTCTGATGTGTTAGATCATCTAAATTTACAAATATACCCAATAACAACTTTCCTAGTAACCCAGAGATCAACAGCTACCAGCAAGAGCTTTGGAGCTCCACACAGAAATGTGAAGAAGAAGGTAAAAGAAAAGACCACACTAATTCCTATTGCAATCCATTAAATAATACTAATTTTTTCCTCACAGCGAATACGAGCAGGTGTTGAAGTGATACAGGTTCAAATTTGGAGAAATTTGCCAAAAATCCGCGGTTAATTCTATTAATTTACTTTAGAATTCCTTTACGGCTGGCCAAGATTACCATTTTACAATAAATTCAAACTATTTCAGCCCAAAACGGCCTCCAACAACCGTGGCGTTTTTTATCTACCAGAGTTTTTGACAGTAGAATAATTATTAATTTCTTGTCTTTCAAACAATTCTTCATCTGGAATGGATAAAATACCAACAAACTTTATTACATTAGTAAAATGTCGTATTCGAAAACCTTATGCTGATAAAATTCATTTTCGAAATGATTAATTTTCCAATCCAAGTTAAAGAAATTTATGTAATGCATATAGATCAAACAAACAAGAAGAAATGACTAATTAGACAGGTCTGCAAGCAAAATACTTCATAGGATTTTTTGACGGTTTCTTATAGATTTTTACTCGCTGAAATCAGGAAAAATATAAAAAAAACTCATCACCTCAGGTTTTCTTGCAAGACTCTTATTTACTGTTTTTCTGAAAACTTTAAACCCCACAGTGAAAAGCAGGAAAGCAGGATGTCCGTGATTTCGAGAGGCGATACCAAAGGAAGGGATGTCAACATCCTACCTGATAACAGGATGCTCTAGAAGGTAACAGAAGATAGAAAGTGAAAGTGGGTGCGGATGAGCATAAAGAAATAGAAGAAAAGGTTTCTCAAACAGAAAGTGTTATACATGCAGTGTTAAATAATATGCTGTAAAGGATTAGTTATTTTTTAATTATATGAAAAATTATGCATAGTTCTAAGGGTATGTACATACCGAAGATGCCTTGATGACCTATGATTGATGATCGATGATCGATTAGCGATGACCGATGACTGATGGTAGATGATTCATGCAGTGTTGCCAGATATATCTGATATGATAATGATCTTTTCATACGATAATTTTGGTGTTCTGTACTAATGTATGATTATACCAAAATGTACGATAATTTCACCACATGACTCAAACGTTTTCTTTCAACAATTTAGTAGTACCTACTCAAATATTCTACTTTAAGTAAATTTTGGGCACTCATTATCCCGTATAACTTGTACTAAACAATAAGTCTACTATGAGGAATACCTATAAAAGAAGTTCAGCCTCTGTTTAAAGATGCTCTAAAAAAAATGAATGGAAACTGAAATCGGTCAAAGTATATCAAGGAAGAGTGGTATTAGACCCTTCTTGTCTTTGTTTATGTTTGGTGCCCCGACCCTTTTCGAATTCAACTGCCGCCGATGTAGTTCAGCTCATCTGTATACGTTATCTCGGCGTGGTTAAGAATGCATTGGACTACTGTATTCCGATACAGAGTTATGTCATAATATGTTCAACACTATATTCCTGTTACACTGTTGTTAAAAAGAATCGTAATGATATACGCCCGGTAGCAACTTCTTTTTCGAAATATTGTATTGAGACATAATATAATGATTTTTTTGGAGCATCTTCAAATAGAAGCTGTATTTTTTCTTTCATTTGGGATGTCCCTTTATATAAATTCACTTATTATTTAATAAAAACGAAAATAAATCAAACTCAAATGTGATAGGCGTAAAATAAAATGAATTAAACTCAAAGCCAATATCACATAAAATACCAACGACCGTTTCCCCTTCAGAAAACAACTACTCCTTTGGCTAATACCGCAACCGGTATTGAATTATATCCAAAGGAAAAACAGCAGAGATAGAAATTAAATTTCAACACTCTCTACCTTTGATTTTGCTCACTAAGGAGAACATCATTCTTTTTTTATGTGATTTTATGTGAGTTTAATTCATTTTATTATTTAATACTATACGTAATATTCTATGACACGTGCTACCGGTGCCGGCACCGTCGCACCAGAACAAATTTAGAGGGTCAATCGTGTTCAATAATTTAAGATACCTGTAAATATCGATTAAAGCATCGATGGTACGAGGGTGTGCTAATATTTGGTAAGCACACTCTCATTTAAATCTGTACATTTGTGTAACATCGGTTGACATCCCTAATAAAATATTTTGTTATCGCTGTTATCCTTTTTATAATATTTTGCAAAAAAAACTGTACGTGATGGAGGAAAATTGAGGTCGTTTTTGGATTCAGCATCCTATAAAATATAAAATTTACCAAAAACATCCGATGCAGCTGAAAAAATAAATTGCAGATCTGTGATTTCAACCAATATCCCAATTTTAAAAAATACAACTTAATATCAGAAAATCAATTTAAGTTAAAAAAAGGAATTGGGACAACAACAAAAATTTATATCGGATATACTGTCCAATTATAATGATAATAAGGATAATGCAATATTTATTGATATTCAAAAATAATTTAACATTGTTTCTAATAAAGTCTCGAATAAGGTTAATAGTTTCGTATTCAGTGTAGGCTTTCTCGCTGTTTCCCAACGCCACTTTAGGAATAACACTTAATTAGAACCCAACAGTGAATGGTCAAGTAAGGAATCCTGCCAATGCTTAAAAATTAATGTTTAATTAATTAGATTAATTAAAAAAAACTAAATTCATTTTAGAGCTTATTTCTAAAACACTCGATTTTTTTTAGAAAACAATTTATTCCATACCATTTGCTAAAAATCGCGATCATTCGTCTTAATGGAAGATGGCAGTCCGACATCAAAATTTATTAATTCAAGTTCGTTTCGTTCCCTTTATGACAGTCTTCTTTCACTTTGTTCCTGTTTGTTCCTTTGTACTTCCTAAATATAATATTTATTTCTGCATCTTGGCATTTAGCGAGCATTTAATGTTTATTTTAGCGCCGTGAGATTTAGACGAGGTGAATGCTCTTCGTCGCCTGCTAACATGGGCGGGACCTAGGGGTGAATGTAGTAAATCTAAAAGTATTATAAAATATAAACTGGATATAATAATATAGTAATTATTGTTTCCTATATTATATACCTTATTCTTGAGCACAAGTTAAAAGGTTTACCTTTTATTGCCCTTCTATGACAACAGGTAGATACTACATTAGAAATAAAACATAAACATTATTCCATATAACTCTTAAAGTACTTCAGTGTTCCAAACTTGAAAGGTTTCATCAAAACTTTCCTTTTACCGCCCTTGAATGGCAACAGATAGATAGTACATTAGAGAGAAAATATAATCATTAGTCCACATAATTCTTGTACGTGTTCGAAACAAAATTAATTTGAGCTGAGCATCAAATTATAATGAAGTCAAGATCAACAAGAAAGGCCATATTTTCTCTTAAACAGGAACCGAATCTGACTTCATAGAACTGGTACTAGTTCTATAAAATTAATTTTATATAATTCGCCAAGGAGTTAAACATTCATGTAATAGAGATATATCCCAGATCTATACGAGCATAACTAATCCTTATATAAACGCCTGTTCTCAGACCCTGGAATGGAAAAAAAACTATTATGCAATCTTAGTCAGATAATAGATCCTATGACATCACAGTGGAAGATTTTTCTCTCACAATATAACCTTGAATCAGTACCGCGACATATGATAAAGCAAAAGAAGCAAACTCTGATGCGGCCCCAACCCTTATATATGATACCAACACGTTAAAGGATTGTTAAAGGAACAAATAAGCTTTGGTTGAAACTTTCTGCACTCAAGCAGTCCAATATACAGGGTGTTATTGAAATACACGTACATATTAAAATGGGGAATAGTATGTAATGACCAAAAACGATTGGCACCAATTTTAACTTCAAATTCTAAAATTTAAATATTGGGGAAGAGTCTCCTTTTCCGACCTACTAGTTTCCATATTTAAAGAAGTAAAATAAATCGAAATTGAACTTACCCATAGAAATTGCACTGTTGCCGTAGCAAAACTAATTAATTCAAAATAAAATTTATTACAGTAATTGTTCAAAATGCCGTCCATTATTATTTACACACACTTGCAATCGTCTTTCCAAAGAACTTTGAACATTAGAAATTAGTCTTGGATTTTGTCGTAGTTCCTCGGCTACCGCATTAACTTTATTGGTTAATTGTTCAACACTATTAATAGGTTCATTATAAACCAGTTGTTTCATGTGACCCCACAAAAAGAAATCGCATGGATTTAAGTCCGGAGATCTCGGAGGCCACTTAGTAGGTCCATTTCTGCCTATCCTCTTTTGAGGAAATCTAATGTTCAAAAACTGCCGTACGTTTAAATCAAAGTGAGGAGGAGCGCCATCTAGTAGGTACCACATCCGTTGCCTTAATTGTAACGGTATCTCTTCTAGGAGTACTGGCAAAATATCTTCTAAAAAGTGGAGATATCCTGGCCCATTTAATCTGTTCGGGAGAACATAAGGCCCGATTAAATACTGATCTATTATGCCAGCCCAAACATTTATTGAAAATTTTCTTTGATGCCCAGTTTCCCTAATGGCGTGAGGATTTTCATCACTCCAAATATGCGTATTGTGCATATTGAACACGCCATCACGAGTGAATGAAGCCTCGTCAGTATACAATAATATTTTTAGAAAATCAGGAATATCAACACATTTTTGAATCATCCATTCACAAAACTCCACTCTCTTTTCTTCATCACCTGGATATAAGGCCTGGACTTTTTGGATGTGATAAGGATGTAAACCTTGTTCTTTAAGTGTCCGCCACACAACAAATGAGGACACTCCAATTTCAAGACCTAGTCTTCTACAACTTAATTGAGGCCGGTTTTCAACAGCTTCCAATATTTCTTCTTCGGCCGCAAATGTTCTTTGTGTTCTTGTTCTCCCTCGATCTGCATTGACACTCTCAAATTTTCCATGGTCTCTTAGATGCTGAACAGTTGAAATAAACGCCCGACAGTCCGGAATTCTCCGATTTGGAAACCGTTCGCGATACAGGATTTGTGCTTGCCGAGAATTTTCTCCAGCTGCCCCATAAACCAGCACTATATCCGTTAGTTCAATATTCGTAAATAGTGGCATCGTAAAAAAATATTTAAAAGTAATCGTAACAACACTTTTTACCAACTTGGAAATGACGCGCTCGTGTTAGCCAGATTCGTAAATCAACTAAAATTTTAATAATCTATAGTTTCAAAAATGTATAGTTTAAAAACAATCATTTATCAAATATTCTAGTTTTTTGATAACGAGGGTAGTAAAAACCAGTCTTCGAAAATAGAAATTAATTCGAAAATCTTGGCAACATGGTTATTTCTTACAAGACTAGTTTTCTTATCATCTGACAAAAACTTGCATATTAATTACTGTTGATGTTTAAAATAGGTAAATAAACCTAATTTATATAGGTCATCCTCAACATATCAGTGAAGTACGTTTGTTTTAGAATTAATTTTCAAAAATTAATAACTCCCTTAATAAGGGATATTTTTAAAAAATAATATTTTTCTACATTCAGTGGGGATCTGCGCAATACCCAGTTTTAATATGTACGTGTATTTCAATAACACCCTGTATTTATAAAGAATTCACTCAATAACAGACAAAGTCCAAATGTTGTTGGAAACTGAGGTCTTAGGCACCTTATCTCTTAGAGACATACGAAGATTCCTTGTGTAGTAAATGTGAAGAAGAAACTGAAACTTCTTGTTACATACTCTGTCCCTGCAGCCAACAAATCTTGATAGGTACTATCTACTTTGCCTATTGATCTGAAGGGAGCTTCTCGGTCGAACAGGGAAAGTGGGCCAATTGTTCAGGGGCGTGTAATATTTTTTTTTTTTTGGATTTGATGAGATATTTTATTATTAAAACTTTATTTACCAGCTTTTTGAAAAGTTTGAAGAAAAGTTTTGGTACGAATTGTTGTTATTATTAATCGGCGTTCTTTACCTGAAGGTGTTTTTAGTCTAGAGTAGCAAGTCCTTCTAGAAAAGCCTATCTTCGGTTTGTTACTAATAAATCTTGAGACACGTTATCAACTAGTTAACCTTCATTTATCAAAGTTTCATCCAAATAATAAATGTGTTTTTGTCAGTCAAATATTTACGAATAATTATTTAAATAATTTCTACGCCATACTACAAATTGGTAAAACAACAACAGTTTGCGATCCTCACCATGTTAGGTCAAATTTAGGTTATGTTGTGACAGTAGGTGTAACTGTCAAAGTTAACAATAAAGATAGCAAATCTAAATGCATTTGTCCAACAGAATTATAATTCAATTTTACTTTTATAAAATTTTCAACAATTATAGTCGCTGTCTGTAGACACCTCTCAGCGACAACCAGCAGGTTTTGACAAGTTGAGAGGTAGGTTGTATATGCTCCTGAAGTATGCGCAATGGGCCTTATGAGACCTAAATGTTGTGGAGTAACCCACCTTTCCCTCCTTATAGAGGCCCTTTAGACGTAATCTTAAGTACCTACGCCTATATGAATAGTACCTACCAATATAATGGGGTAAAAAATTTAGTGACTATTTTTTGGGATAATTAAACTTGCGAAAAATTGTGACTTTCTAACAAATAACCCAACATTTCTTTTTTAATAAATAAAGTAGAGAAAAAACGGATTTAAATTCTTCCACATGTCACACTATGCAGTTTAAAACCAAATTAGCGTCGTTTCTTGTCAATTATTTACCTTCAGTTTTATTGTATAGTGTACAAAAGATTTGAGGAATTTAAATGACACCATAGTTAGTCGTAAAAGTGAATGGCCTACGCCTTAATGAACTAACGAAAATACGATAAAGTTCATAATGTTGAGCTTGAACTCATTTAAATATGGCTAATTCCTGTGATGCACGTGGCTTAATGTATATTGTGCAACAAGTGTAAAAAGTAATACTTTACCAACAAGCAGAATTTTTGCAAATAAAGCGAGTAAAACAGTGACAAAATTTTAGGTATATTAAAGGAACCAAAAGAGGTAAACGGCTATGTGCATGTAGCTTTGATCAGCAAAGAGAACTTGTATTTAGTGCAAAAATTGTTTTATTTCAAAAATGCAAAGCTCTTTCGGCATTACACCATCTTCAGTACTTATCTACAATAATTTTAAGAGTAAATATGTATGTATAAATATAGATATGAACAAGAGAACTTTTTGTTTAGATTTTATAAAAACTACAATTAACATAGTTACAATTAAAAGGAAAGTTTCAAAATTATAAAAATCCAAAAATAGAAACGCTGATTGGGCAACAACCCTTCGGATTCCTAGGGAATCTAATAAAGCTTATGTTTGTATTGAGAGAAGGGACGCTGCTTAAACCAGTGCTACCAAATTGAATTGTGTTAACAAATATTAAAAGTAATTATAAAAAGCCGACTTCAAAATCGTGCAGATGCCATCACCACATCTCGACCAAATTTATATGGGGCCACCCTTTAGATATCTATCCCTTTACTAACAAATAAAATCATAGAAATCGAACACCGTGTTAAAGAATTATCGGTGAACATATATAAAAAAATGAAGAATTTGAGGATTTTCTCATGGATCCAATTTTTAGATTTTGACCAACTTTATATGGGACCACGCCTGAGGTATCCCCTTTCTAACAAAAAGAGAATCACAGAAATCGGACAGGGTGAACAATAATTATCGCCGAACATACGTACAAAATTAAGAATTTGATAATGTTCTCATGGATCCAATTATTAGATATTGACCATATTTATAAGAGGCCATTTATTATTTACCGTTAGAAAGAAGGTACTTCAGGACCCCCTTTCTAACAAAAAAATCATTGAAATCGAACACCGCGTTAAAGAATTATCGCTGAACATACATAAAAAAAAATATTACTACGAATTGAGAACCTTCTTCTTTTTTGAAGTCGGTTAAAAAGAAAACAAAGGGGTGAAGGTGTTGAATAAAAAACCCAATTGAGAGCTAGTTTGAAATATTAAAAGTTAAAACAAAAGTAATTTTGAAAATATATACTGTCCGTCAAAAGACTTCCATTAAAATTAATCATCATCGTGTAACCAATCATCAAATGTTCGGATGTCCCGTCGTTCTATCTGTATCTGTAACGCGTGGAAGGTGGGTTACCCCCACGGCACTTAGGCCTCATTAGGCCCATTGTGCATCTTTAAAATTATTTATGATTTATTTATTAAAATTAAAGATTTTCAACCAACTTATATGAGCCATTTTTTATTTTAAACAGTTTTCACTTTTTGGAATAGCTGAAGTGCCACCTGTTGACATTGATATGATGGTGTCAAAAAGACGCGTTCTATTGCCGGTGTACGTCAGGTCTCTCCAGGTGTTATTCGAGTGAGAGCGAAATTAATTTATAATGAGATATTGTTAAAAAATTATTTAATTATATTAAAGAATTTAAGAAATATTCAATGTGATTTTTACTTTTTATTTATATGAATAATGATATTGAAATGTGTGTATCTTATATGCAGACATTATTTTTTCCTTAATCAACGACTAGGGCTGAGTAGATCCCGTTGTGCCGTGATTAGCCCTAGGAGAGAAACAAGAATGGCACCGCGGATGCCTCGCTATTGATTTAGTTGCTCAAGCCTAATTGTGATTGGGGAAGGAAGGTTATTTAAAGGGTGATCGAAATTGAAAGTGTATTTTATTTTTATTTTATATTTTATTTTAAGAAAATAAAATTTAGTTCAACATAATATCAAAACGAAACAAAAACCACCCTTTCGTGATTCACAGGCTCAGATTAACGGTTTTCAGAGAGTCTATCTCTAAAACTGTGGTACTTTCCTTTTTTCCACCTTTTATCTAATTCTAACCATGAGTACGCTTGTTGGGCGATAATTAACTTTTAGGACTAAACATCAGATTCAGGTATAGGGACTGCAGGTTCTGTTGTGCCGTCTTTGATTAGACAATTCTTTTAAATCTTTCAAATCAGTAAAAATTGATTCATATTGTTAATGGATTGATTAATCAGGGGAAGAAAGTGTTTTCCCTTAACTCAAGAAAAGTTTGAATATGTTATTTTCTGGAAAACTTCCAAATAATATATAATCATTGTTTAACCCTTTGCTCAGGATATTGTTTTGCACAGGTGTTATTTGGTAAGTACAATATTTTTACATGCCTTCGGACATTATTAATTTCGTTATCAGATGACGGCCAACATTTGTAGTGGGCTCTTGGGGTATAAGTGACAACAGAATATTAAATGTCAGTGTGTTTCTGTAACAATACCTTCTAACTGAAAGGAAACATATATCCACATTATCGTCAACAGAAGTGTTGGCGACAATTCCTCCTAACTAACTAGCATTACGTTTAATTTAGTTTTAACGTCTTCCTGTAAAATTTGTTCACATTGAGTTAGGAGGTATAGTCGGTTCACGGACGATAAGTTTGTACCAGACTAAATTTATATTATTCTATGAAATAATTTTAAAATACGGAGTTTAATGTTGCCTATCATTTTTTTAACATTTTTTATATATTATTATCTTTTCACACCTGTATATAATTATGTAATAAAATCATAAAAATTAGTTTAAATTATTTTGTTGTGTTTTTTATTATGCCTCTACTAGTTAAATTAGATAATGTAGGTAGTTTTCTCTTTAATATTGTAATTGATTTATTTTAAAAATCTATCAATAACCAACCATATTATATCGAATTTTAAGCGCCATAGGAATTTTTGTTTATTCGACATTACTCATATTGTAACGTTAAACAGTAATTTATTTAATTTATGTACACTAAGACAATATTTAATCACTTAATTTATTTGTACTCAAAAAAGCAGTATGTTTACTGAATGATCTCTTAAATTGAACTAAACTATAACAGCAATTTTTTTTGAGTTATTCGCGCATTTACCAGAACTTGCTACGACAGCGATGCTTTCGCTATTTATTAAATTAACTTATCTCTGGGTGCTTCCGGTGATTTCTAGAATATTCCAGATCAGTGTATCCATATAATTTTAGAAGTCAATGATTCACGGCGATTGACAATGACTAACCATAGTCGTAGGTTTACTCACTTCATCAAATATTCTTGGTAACGGAAAAATTGATGCCAAAAAGACCCAAATAAGGCAAAGAGGGATTTATGGATTAGATCTTTACTATACTGGTCGAAAATGGCAATATTATAGATAATATTCGATATTTTGTACTTTCCACATTTTGTATTTTGAAAAAATTGTGTCTTTTTCGATATTTTTTAAAATATTTCTTTCAAATTCTAATATAAGTATGTTAAGAAATAAAATTAACGTTAATTTATTTTTGACACAAAATTCTAACTCCGCCAATGGCTCCTACAATATTTAATAATGCCGTTCTGGCTATCATAGCATAGTATTCTGGGATCGCTTAACGTTCGGGCTTTTAATTGTTTCGATTGTTCAAACTTGGGAATTAATTAATATGGAAAGAGCTCACCGAAAATGCTTTCGTTGTTTTACAATTTGACGATTTATTAATTACATTAATGGCGTGGACCTGCAAACTTATTTTAATATTCAGTTGTTAATTTATATTCTGTATACTTGGCTTTGTTTACAATAATTAATCAAATGGATTTATTTGTAAAGCATCAATCACAATACAGTTGTAATCAAATATACGGGGTGGGGTATCCCTTGATTAGGCGGTGAAAAATCGTGTGGAGCGAAATAGTTAAAATAATATTAAAAGTTCATTCTACTTTAAATTCATATAGCTTAACTAATTTGTTAGAATACTTTATCAAACACTTATCTGCTTGTTCATGTACTTACGAAGGACCAATAGGATATGAGGAAAATAAATGAACTAACTTATACCATGAACATATTTTTTATTGTTGTTTTAATCAGCAAACAAATATAAAATGATTCCATTAGAGATTCAAATAAATTTTTTCTACACCCACATGGATATTAGCTTATCTACGCACAGATTACAAAACGAAAAAGTATGCTATTGCCTTCAACTGAACGAATATATTTCATATCCATTCTAGGTAGTGAGAACACTGCAAAAAAATTAAATCCACCGATCACAGTACATATTTTGATCAACCGACTGCTATTATTTTTAAAATTTTAAATAAGTGACAATTCTGTCAAACTAATTGTCAGTATATTTTTTTTAATTATTGAGATTAAACATACATTAAAATGAGTTATTCTTGTGTAGAATCGATAAATAATAGAATTTATGTTTTTATTTCGTGTATAATATTAAATAATTTGTTAATTTAAATAAAACTATATGAAGTCAATTTAATTACGAGTATTAAAGCAAAAAATAAACGTGTAAATGGTCCTGTGGTAAGGGTTCTTGCCGTCCATACGGAAGACTCGAGTTCGATTCCCGGATGTGGAAAAATGAAATGAAATTTCTTTTCTTTTTTTTTCTGGTTTATTTCATTTTATAAATTGGTAAAAGTCATAAATTATTTTTAAATTAATTATTTTATTTTAATAACCTAAAATAATTTTTAATATTTGTAGATTTTCGTCAGTGGGTCATAGAAAAAATATACTGTACAACTCGAGTGGATTGACCAACTTGAGTGGATTGTCCATATCCACTCTTATTGTTTTCGTGTCATTTGGCCTGTTAGTAGGCGACTCTTTGTATTTCGCTTAGGGCGGGTTGTACAATATTCAACTAAAATGCAAACTGTAATTGTATAATCATCGGTTAATGTTGAACATAGTTTTAAAACTTTAAAAAGTTTAGGTTTTTGTATTTCCTTGTTAATTTTATTTATTTAAACGAGCATATACCTGTGACCGATCGAACAACAATAATAATTGTTGATAATCGTTGGAAGTATACAATAATTATTGTCGTGCAAGCTGTCGCAGGTTCCGAACTATGATAATGCTGAGAACCCCAACAAGCAAGGAAAATGTTGACTCCACCCCTTCTTTGAGCCTAGTTGCTATCTTCATCTTCTCTCTATCGTCTCATTTTGTGGGGTTAATCCCACAAAGTACTCAATGGTTTCCAGGATGCCATTTTTTTCAATGGTTTAATAATGTTTCCTCGAACCATAAGAATAATTTTAATGTATTTTCTGTAGACCCTGGCGGCGCTAAGGTTGGCTTTTTAATAACTATTTTAACACATCGCTGATGTATAATAAGTAAAGAACCGGTTCTAGCATACTGCCTTGTGGGGCACCTGCTTTAATTTCTTTCATTTCGGAGTATGCCTCGTCTTGCTTTACTCTAAACATTCTTCCCGTTAGATATGATTGTAGAATGTCGACATATTGTCTAGGGAGCATTTTTTCAAGTTTCTATATCAGGCCAGCGTGCCAAACCTTGTCAAATGCTTGGGCTACATCAAGAAATATAGCCGAGCATATAGACTTTTCTTCGTAAGCTTTTTCGATGATATCGGTTATCTATCCTGTGTATTTGATCTATTGTCGAGTGTTTGTTTCTAAAACCAAATTTGTGCAAAGGGATCAGATTTTTATTTTCAATTATTGGTTTTAGTCGTTTTAGTAGTAGTTTTTTAAATAACTTAGATATTGTCGGTTACATTGATATAGGTCTATATGATGACACTTCATTCGGAGGTTTTCCTGGCTTAGGAATTAGAATAACTTCAGCCATTTTCCACACATCAGGTATATATTTAAGGCGAAATGCTGCATTTATGAGGTATGCCAATTTAACAATAGCCTTCCGTGGTAGTTTCTTTAATATTTCTCCAGTAATAAGATCATATCCTGAGGCTTTCTGTGAGTTGATGTTTGTCTGAATTTCTTTCGTAACTTCATCGAGAGTAACTAGCCTAATTTCAATTTGTTTCATATCATGGATCGTCTCGTTAGGAGTAGTTGGTCAGCGTAAATATCAGCTTTCTGTTGATTGTCTCTTGCCCATTTCTTATCTGCTATTCTGATAGGAGGACAGTATTTACATGAATTTTTCATCTTTTTAGTTGCCTTCCAGAGCGAATAATCAGTTTCATTATCATCTGTTAGTCCTACTAGGTATCTGTTGAAGGATTCTTCTTTGTGATTTAGGATTTCTCTTCTCAGTCTTTGGGTAGCTCTATTTAATATATTTTTATATTCTGGTGATCTTGTCATTTGCCATTTCTTAGTTTTCCAGTTTTTAGTTTTCCAGCTGTCAATCTTCTTACTTTTGCTGTGTTCCTCTATGCAGCTTGCTGGATTTTAACTATAAACATTTCCAGTTCTTTAGCTAGCTGATTTTTCGTTTTTAGTGTTATGGTCAATTTAATAGTATTTGTTAAATCCTCTTTAAAACCTTCCCAATTTGTTTTACGATTTGCTAGGTTCGGTTTTTCTTATTTTTAAATAACATTATCACAGTAAAAAAATTGGTATGTACAACCAAGTTCTGATGCTTGGTGCATTTCTTTTTCTTTGACTGTGGTTAATCTTGAACCCCAGTTGGTGTTTTTGGAGTTGTAATTTTCATCGATTATAAATTTGTTACCTAGTTTTTTGAGTATATTGAGATAATTTTCTTTTTTCTGGTTGTATCTTGGTGGGCAATAGATTGCAGCTATTGTAATTTTGCCTCCCTTAATGTTAATGGTGCTAATGGTTACCTGATTTTCTGGTTCTTGGATGCCTGGTTCCTCATAGTAGGAAATATTATTTTTAATAATTAACGCACTTCCTCCTCTTGCTCCATTTGATGGATGGATAGTGTGATAGAAGTTGTATCCTCTGAATTTAATGTGTTACTCCGTTGTAAGTTGGGTCTCAGAAATCAGACATATATCTATTTTTTGTACGTCCAAGAAAACTTGGATATCAGTTTGTTTTTGGATAATACCATTGGCATTCCAAGTGGCTATTCTAATATAACTTTTGTCCATTGGTGGTTTTGTTATATATTTGGGGTTTATTTAATTCTTCTAGCTTTTGGAGCCTGCCAGAGAGTGAATTTATTTTGATTATTAAGAATAATAATAATTCATGAGTGGTACTTTCTGTTAGGCTGGCTGACTGTGCAGTATGCTGTGCAATTTGTGACGTACATCATACTGTGCAATTTGTGGCGTGGGATTCATGGCTGGTTGTGACCTTCGAATTGGTTGCTCCTGTCAGTTTGTTACCTGAGAATATGTTATTTCATTTCTGACGGTAGGAAAAATTATTCAATAAGGCATATAAAAAATAAATCTAAAACTTCTTGAGGGAACCTTTATAGCCAGATTTTCTCGGATTTTTTTGTTAAAATTATTTTGTGGACGTATGAAAAATATTGTACATCACTTGTGTGAAAGTGATTTTTCACACTCGTGGGTATTATTTAATAGATTATTAGTTTTAAGACATTTAAAAATTAATATTTTGTAATGTTTTTTTTTATTATTATAATTATATCGTAATTCAAAACTTTTATTTATACTTACCAGAATTGCAATGTTATTGTTTTTTTTTTTATTAAATATTAAATATGTATTTTTTTTATTAAATTACCTTTTATTTTAACTTTTCCCGGCTAGCAAATATATTCTCTTTCAATTAAAGAAATACAATGTCACAATCTATAAATCTCATTAGCAGGTTCCGTTAGATTCTTGGTACGACCCTGTTATATACTTAATATTCTCTGAGCTATGGCCACAGTCACATAGATGGAGACACATCAATAATTAGATGAAAATAGATATAACGTATAGGCAACACAACGTACTTTATTGTATATTCTTAATTTCAACCCAATAAATTTCTTTTTATACATTAAATTAACTACTAAATTACACATCCATCCTTCATCTTTCATTCATCTAATTAAAATACTTGTTAATTCTCAATCACAAAAAAAAAATAATATTCAATTTAGTTATGAACTTGATTAATTATGTTTCAACTCATAACCTAATATTTTACTACAATTGCTGAATTATTATTATATTTATATTTTCCTTTTTTGTGATTAACATAGAAAACGAAAAAGAAAAATTGTTATACCACTAAAACACAAGACTTCAGTACGTTACACAGGCAAGTAAGTACTTTTAATAATTTTTAATACCTTCTATTCTCAGAATTATGTTTGTTCGTGAACTGATTATTGTTTTCTTTTCTTCTAGGGACACACCAAAATTGAATACCTTCGAGAGAAAATGATTGTTTGCTGTTCCTCCAGGTCACCACAGGTCAGTAAAATAGATTTAATCTCCAATTTTTCTGCTACTTGCAGTCCTTGTTCAATGTAAATTTTTTTTAGGCACACTTTTTATCACTGTTGACTGTTTATTATAAAATTGTTCACCTTCAGTTATTAACTGGTAATTATTTGACTTACATTATTACAACTTTTGTCTTTTTATCACTATTTTCATGTAATTTTTAATTGTCTGCCTTTTTTTTTCACCCCCAAAATTCAACATGTCCCCCTACTTGTTTATTTTTTTCTCCACTCACTTGTTTCTTCTTTCTATTTTAGATCTTATTAAAATTCCTACTAGGAAACAAGGTGTTGTTTGGCCAATGGATTTAAATTTATATAAAAAGGTTAGTTTATTTAATTATGATAGGCTATTATAAAATTTTAAAAGTATTTTTCCCAAATTTTGTTATTACAATTAAAATAACAGATAATGTATTGAAATTCAATTAATTTAGTTTTAATTCATCATACTTTATGAGATTTTGTTTAATACTTATTCTTTATTAAATTTTTTAGATGAAACACGGTTCGAAATATGGCTTCGAGGATACTATCTACCAAAAAATGGAACGGAAACTCACCAAGATACTGTACGTACCACAAAATTATGGACTGAACAAGTTAATTGTATTATTTTGAAAATTAAGAAAATATTTGCTAGGTAAGTTTTAATTTCCTTAGCTACGTTTTCAGATAGATCATTTTGAACAAAAATTATTTCATGACAATTTAGATGAATTTTGTACCAAGGTAGTAAGTAGGATGCAATAAATATTTGTTTAAATTTTCAAATAGATAAATAAATTTAAATATTCATTATAAGGGAATCCAACCACTCAAATGTGACCATCTTCAATAAGAAAATAAAATTGATTTGGAGTTTTATTTTCTCAAATATTTATTTGTTTGTCTTAAAGAAAATAAATATGTCTGAGTTGATTTGAGAAAATAAATATTTGTGTGATTTTTCCACAAGGTGAAGAAGATTAAATAAATATTTATATGACATTTAAAGTAAATAATTGTTTAATTTTTCCAGTTAGTGATTAGGACAAAAAATGTATTTGTTTGATTTTGACTAGTAGTTAATTATAATAGAACATTTATTAATTTTTCTCAAATTAAATGGGGATTCACATGGCAAACAACTCTTTAAAATTTATCAAATAAATATTAGTTTGGAGCATAGGAAACAAATATGTATTATTTGTGTAAAAATATTTTTTTTTAATGCAAATAAAATAATTTTATCAGTGATAACTGCGTTTCAAAAAAAAAAAAAATGGGACTGGCCATTCATTCTGTAATTGAATACTGCAACACTAAATGCCAATTTAAATATTCAATGCTTGATGTCAATAGAAATCAACCTTTCAACATCAATGGATTTAGGTCCAATCTGTATTTTATTGAATTTCTTTTGTTCAGTTTGATTTTTGTATTGGTATTGTCCATGGTCCCCTCATGTTACCGCGAATGCATTAAAATAATGTCCTTTTTAAGCTATCTTCATCAGAATACTATAAATATCAGATTTTTTATGATCTCAAAAATTTAGTATAGTAATATTGAAATTTAGATTGTTTCTAAGAGTTGTATATTTTCAATTCATATCCCTATGCTGTTTTTGCATCTAAAGTAAAAGAGAAAAAGAAATCCACTAAATTTTCGATCCAACTCAGCATTTCTAAGACAACAAACCATGTCTATTTAAGATTTGTAGCTCTATTACTGACGCCATTAATACATTGTATTCTAAATGCGGGTGTTATCTAAAATAAAATAATTTTATTAGCCAATCATAGCCATAAATAAACTTATCTAATTGATATTTACCATTAATAGGAGGTAGTAATATTAATGGTAAGATTATGATATCAGTGTAACGTAGCGACGCCGGAGGCCGTAAAAAATGTACGAGAGAAAGTTAATTTGATTTATATATTTTTTTAAACATTCAGATCGTACTTTAGTTATTTGCAAGAAATAAGAGAGCAAAATGATTCGGTGTCTGTCATGTAGTAAAAACCTGAAAAACATATTTCTCAAAATTTTGAGGTTGTACGGGCTAAATGGACCTCAAATTCGGATTCAGCGCATCGAAATACATAATCCTTGGCTTCGTACTTAAATTATTATATGAACGATGCCCTAGGTGGGTCTAGTCAAATATACTGACCACTTTTTTGTTGTTGCCGGTGTTATATAATATGTATGCGTATTAAAGAACAAAAATTAGGTGTCTTCTTGGTCGGAGGTAGCGAAATATTAGGGGTTCAAATCCAGGATTGAATAAATTAGTGAAATAAGATGTTTTTGTTTTGTTTTCTTTGTTTTTGTCTTTTTGTTTTTGTTTTTTTTTTTTTGTTTTATTTTTGTTTTTTTTTGTTTTTTTTTGTTTTTTTTTTGTTTTTTTTTGTTTTATTTTATTTTTTGTTTTTCTCTTTGTTTTTTTGTCCTCTTTTTGTTTTTTTTTTTTCAGTTTATTTTATTTTAATTTATGAATTAGTTTTCATACAATATTTTAAAAATGGGTATTTTCTTAATATCTAAATAAACTTTAAATATTTTTTAGTTATTGAGATTAAATATAATTAAAAATTAAATTAAAATTAGCACTCAAAAAAATATTCGTCTATATTTTCAAATAATTAGTTAAATTTAATAAAACTATCTAAAATCAATTATTTAGGTATGCGTATTGATGAAAAAAGATCAGTCTCCTCGGTTGGAGGTAGCGAAATATTAGGGGTTTAAATCCAGGATTGAATAAGTTAGTTAATTAATTTTTTTGTTTTGTGTTTTTTTTTTGTTTTTGTTTTTTTTTTGTTTTTTCTTTTGTTTTTTCAAGTTTATTTTATATTATTTTAATCAAAATAGCATTTAAATATAATTCAAATGAGTTATTCTTGTGAAGAATCGATCAATTATAGTATTATACAAGATATTTGTCTATACCGGGTGTTCAAATTAAAGTGTTACAGTTAAATACCGCCGAAAATATGCATTTTAGAAAAAAAAAGTTTCAGACAAAAGTTTTATAGTTTTTTGGGGGAAACATTTTGGCTAAAATTTTTTTTTATAGCTGATCATAATATGGCCATATCGAGGTGGACTTTGTTTTTTTTAAATGGGAACCCCATTTTTTTTGTAAATATTCTTACAGTACATAAAAAAATAAGAAACTTTAGATGGAAATAATTTTTTTATTCGACTTCTACTTTTTGAGTAACAGCTACTTAAAAATTTTGCTGGGCGAAAAAAAAGTTGGCCATATTATGGTTAGCTGAAAAAAATGATTTTAGCCAAAAATTTTTCCCCACAAAACTATAAAACTTTCGTCTGAAACGTTTTTTTTTTATAATAGGTGGTATTTAGCTGTAACACTTTAATTTGAACACCCGGTATTTACAAATAAATCATAAATTTTAATAAAACTATACAAAATCAATTTAATTATGATTATTAAAATTAAAAAAATAGATATGTCAATAGGGTAGCGTACTGAGTTGCCATGCGAAAGGTCCTGTATTCAAAACTAGTATTAAGAAAAATCTTTTTTTTTTTTCAAGTTTATTTTATGTTTAAATTAGTTATTTTATCTTAATAAATTAATTTTTAATATTTGTAGATTTTCGTTAATGGGTCGTAGAAAAAATGTGCAACTCGAGTGGATTGTCCGTACTCAGATGATTAAGCACACTCCACCACAGCGTCATTCTTAGACTTCATGCGATAAACTATTATACAGCATTCAATATAAAAACCGATACACGTCATTAATCAGTTGTGAAGTCATTGCGGTGTTTCCCAATCTTAAAAATAGTCTAAGAATGTAGGAGGTTCTGTTTTTTTGGTTATGTTATTAGGAACAATTAATTTTAAATGTATAATGAATTCTATATGAAAGCCATTGAAGGTCATTGATAATGTTTAAATTGAAGTTTTAGAAAAACATTGGATTTAATAGTAATAAATTTTGCACAGGAGGTTTAAAATGACAAAAAAAAGGTTAGGTTAAGGATGAAAAAACAAACAAATTTTATTTAGGCTTGATTTAATTTACGATAAAAAATAATTATGATCAGTTAGTTTGTAAACATCCATATTTAAAAGAAGTAACAATAATTAGGACAGTTAGGTAATAAAATTAACAACCACATGACATTTTAAAACTTAAATAATATTTAAGCTAAAATCGGTCAGAATAATCAAAACCAAAATCAGAATCATCTCTATTTAGTGTTATAATAATGGGAGCAATTTCCAATCAGTCCAGTATATGCTCTTTCACACCATTTAAAAATTTCTTTTTCAGTGTGTCTTACACTGTTTTCCCACATTTGTGGGGTAATAGTTCGGAGTGTTTTAGACCACATGTCTATACAATGTCGTTGTGTCTTTCCATCCCGACCAATGTGCCTGTTATAATATTGTTTTTAAATACCCCAAATCAGTTCGATTGGATTAAAAATACAATGGTAAGGAGGAAGACGTAACACCTTATGTCCATACTGTTCAGCCAGCATATCAGCTACATATATTTTTGGTGGTTTATTACTAAAAAAATAAAATCATTTAAAAAATACAGAAAAAGTAGATTTCCATTACTCACCGTCTAACAAGGTTCAAAAGTTCAGCCTTAAACATGGTGACTAAATAAGGTATGTTCTGATTCGTCAACCACTCTTGAATTTGAACCTTAGTCGAATTACTATTCGGTGTTTTGTGTGCCAATGTGCTATGGTATGAAGCATTGTCCATTACAATTAAAGATGGTTCATGTAGTCTTCGAAGAAATTGTTCTTCGAACCATTTTAAAAAATTTTCATTATTCATCTTACCGTGATAATCATAATTAATAAATCGATTTTCGTTTCCAGCATGAAGAATTATATATCTATAAAAAAGATCAATATACTGTTAACATGTATATATTCATTAGTTTTTTTTTTTATTAACCTTTTACCATCAGCTTTTGTACTTTTTACACTTCTTTTATTGCTGTCTTGCCAAGAACGGTTTATGGTGCCATTTTGGAAAATCCAAGTCTCATCAATAAAAACAAACTGGTACAAATTTGCCTTCTTTTCTTTGGTATATTTTCTTAAAAATTCTGCCCGTTTCACGGCAATATCTGGAAGTTCCATAAGACCTCGCCTTGATTCATCTTTCTGCCATTTGAAACCTATTTCTAATAATAAGGTATGCAATGATGTGCGACATCCATTGAACAACTCCTTCTCATTAAGTTTCACCAACAAAGAATCTAAATTTACATGCTCCTGTGAAATCATACATTAATTTGTAATTGTTTAATAATAATTTTTATACATATACACTTACTATACTCGTACATGCTATAAATAACATCTCGAATAGCACTGGTATTCAGAGTTCTTGTGTTGGTAACTTTCTTTTTCCTAGCTTTTTTGGTGTTGACTTTAGAACTTCACTGTTCTTTACAGCTTGTGAAATAGAACTAACAGTAGAAAAATTGAGATTAAATGCTTCTGCAACACGCTGAAACAAAATAATTATATTAATTTGACGGTGATACATTATTAATCAACTCACTTCTCTTACAGCTGTTAAAGGTAACAAAGGCCCATTATTATCACGTTCTTTCTCAAAATAATTTATTAGAGGAGCCACTAGTTTCTTGCAGCGACTATTTAATTGTTTTGGCATTTTTCAATGAAAAAATACACAATAAACGAACACCACTATTAAATTCCTAATAAATTTGTTCTGAAAAGAACAGTTTGTTAATAATTTAATCTAAAATACAAATAATTTGTTGAAAAGAAATCGATCGATGCAAAATAATACAAAACAAATAACAGTTGACAACAATGTATTAAAATTGAAAGCTGATACATTTGATGCCAACTATTATTATGAAATTCACTAGAAAGTGTTCCGTTAATAATCTGCCTACAGTACATTTACTACTGTGATATGATAAAAAATACATTTTTAATACGCAATTTTATAAAAATTAACTCTATGCTCGACTCTATGCGTCTAAATTTATTCATTTATTTGCAAAATAAAATTTAATTATTTTTATTAGTGTGTGTGGTACCAATGACTGTCACTGACGTCATCTCTGACATAATCGGTTTTTATATTGAATGCTCTATATAACACAATTACTACCTACATACAAAATTAATATAAAAAATTTAGTACCTTAACCGACTAAATTTTAAATTATAAGGCGATTCTGGAAAAAAGCGTTTTTTGATGGTGATATTAATTTGTAAAATATTTCCAAGGTCAAAATTACAATTCCATTGTCAGTAAAATTTGTGACTGACCCTGTAGCTAATAATAATTTACATCATAGGTTACGGGAAATATTGTTTGATATCAGTAAATTATTATTCTTGGAAAATACCTTTAATCAAAATACTTTGTACGGCCCCAATTTCAAAACTCTACACTAAAAACGATTCTACGAAAATTTTATATGTTCGAAAAATAATTTGTCGAATACATAATTTATCTAGATTTGTATTATTCTAGAAATTATTTAGCCATCATCTGTTTTGGTCAACCCTTCCCGAGAATGAATTATAACAAATCATGTTAAATTTATGGAGATCGCGGAATGCTATTAATATTCCACCCTATTTATATCATCCCTAACTTGATGAATATTCAAAAGCGATGAGCAACCTATTTGAAATTCCATTATTGTTGATAATAAACAAAGTTTAATGTTATATTATTTCTGATTTGTTTTATAAATATATAGGGTGTCCCATTAGTGCGTAATTTTTCAATATTTTAATTTGTGCTATAGACACGCAAACAAATTTCAAATTAAAGTTATATGGATTTGAAAAATAAAAATGTATGTTTTTTAAATAGAACACCCTGTATTTTATTTTATTATTAGAATGGTTTGGTAATACAGAAGTTAACCCTAGAATGTTTTTTAAAAATATTACAGTCTTGCCAAGTAATTAATTTTTTTTTTTGAAATTAGAGAATTATTAAAACCCCAAATTAAATGATCATAATTTAGGTAGATTTAGGATCTAATTTCAAAAAAAAATTAATTGATTGGCAACACTGTAATATTTTTTAAAAACATTCCAGGGTTGAATATAGTATTATCAAACCATTCTAAAAATAAAATATAGAGTGTTCTATTTATTTGCCAGACAAAAATGCAACACCCTGTATATCCAAAAATATTTTTTTAAAACATGTATTTTCTAAATCCATATAACTTTTATTTAAAACTTTTTAGCGTGTCTATAACAAATTTAAATATTAAACCATTACTCACTAATGGAAAACCTTGTATACAATAAAATTCCGGGTATTCCTAAATGTCATTCTAATATTAAAGAAGGTAATTCTATGACTAAAATTTAGAATAAACTGTCTTTTTTTGTAAATATCAATAAAATTAAATTGCCTTCCGGGACATAAATTTCAAATCGTCTCTATAATACAACAAAGTTGTTCGAAATCTATTTAATGAAAAATAAAAACACAAAGTCTGTCTAATCCAATAAGATTTAAGTTACCCTTTTAGTATCGTAAACAAACCAACCAAGCATAATCAAAATCGTCAAAAGAGTGTTTGGGCTATTTATGAAAAATAGATTAACAAAAAAAACATTAATGTGTATCTCAAGAAAAACAATTTAAAACACATGTTTATACAGTCATAAAATAATAGGCCAAGGAATATACCTCCTTCAATATCAATATGACATTTAGATGTAGGTATAGATAGAGTGTATTTTCTGCGAGAAATCCAGGTTCAGGTTAACAAAAAAGAAATAAATTGTTTTTCCTCACAACTTCTTCAATTTCTTCTTATTCTTCTTTTTCTTCCTCTTCTGCTTCTTCTTCTCCTCCTCCATTTTTAACATAGGTCGGAAAAGGATTTCTGGTCCTCTTATACACTTTTTTTTGTTAGGCCCTTCTGTCTCTTGTCAATATTTTCATCTCATCGATTGTGTTTCCTTTTTCTGTTCCTATTGCTTTAATTTGGTCTATCCATTTTCTTTTTTGTCTTCCTCTTTGTTTCTCAGCTGTTTTTCCTAATTACTTAACCTATTTGTCTACTTTGTAACTCACATTTTTGGGCCTGTTGATGGCCCATAGAGGCCGAAACTAATCAACGGTTATAGAACAAAATTCTCTGGCATATGACTACGAGTTTTCTTTCCTTTTAAAAGATTGCCACATTAGTGAAAATAAATTATTTGCTCTACTCAACTTATTTAGGAATTAAATCTTCTCGTTCATTAGTTTAGTATTTATCTTAAATATATTCCTTATCGGAATATGCATCAATGTGTTTTTCTTTCTTTTTAGGTTCTCAGGTGTTTTTTTATGCCTTACTGTTTTGGCTAATAATTTGGATAGTTCTTTTTTTTTGCTTTTGCAACCATTTCGGTATTTGCAAATAGTTCTCTACGATTTAATTTTTTCCGGTCGTGCCAGTGGCTATTATACATTTTCTTTTTTTTTCTCTTTGTTTTCTTATCCTTCTCGCAAATATTCACTTGTTACATAAAATAGGATATTTTGTAACTACTTACATAAATAGCTATTTAAGAACTGTACATTTTTTCTTTATGCGCTAGCCCATAAACTAAAATTTTACGAACTGTGTACATAACTAGCATGCGAAAAGATATGTTTAAATGAAAAAGACCTTAATCGAATTTCCCCTACCAAAAACGAAGTCGCAGATCACTCCAAAATCAATTTTGTTGACAGGAGAAATATATTTTTCCACTCCTACAGCTTTCTCCGATTAACTTCCAAAGTAGCCGTTCAACTATTTTCCGGAAAATTCTCTAGTAGGTACTTGTTATTCCAGACCTAACGGCTAATTTATTACTCTCCTTCTCTTACACGCCTTATGGATTTTAGAATTGGTGCTCATGCCAGTTTTCAAGTTTAACTGGAAAATTTCTCACCGACTTGACACAGTGGTGATTATAACTCAGGAAAATTGGCTTTCGAAAGGCCATTATGTTAAGACTAACAAGACATTTTTTTTGTGTCAGAGAGAGTTCAGCACTGTTTACATTTTGATTTTTTTATATGAACATTATACAATATTTGTAGAGAGTTGTTCTTCACACTTTTATGTTATACAATTTCTCAGTTCTTCCAAATTATGAATTGGCATAACCTTGTTGGATGTGGAATTTTAAAAATTAATTTATTGAGATAAAATAACTAATTTAAAAATAAAATAAACTTGAAAAAAAAAGATTTTTTTTAATTCTAGTTTTGAACACCGGACCTTTCGCATGGCAACTCAGTACGCTACCCTCAGCCCTATTGACACAACTAATTTTTTAATTTTAATACTCATCATTAAATTGATTATGTATAGTTTTATTAAAATATATGATTTATTTGTAAATATAGACAAATATCTTGTATAATACTATAATTTATAGAAATAACTTATTTTTAATTATATTTAAGTGTTATTATGATAAAATACCCATTTTTAAAATAATTGATTACTTTACTAATTCATAAAATAAAATAAACTTGAAAAAACAAAAGAAAACAAAACGAAAAAAACAAAAAACAAAACAAAAAGAAATTAACAAAAAACAAAACAAAAAGATGCAAAACAAAAAAACATTTTAATTAACTAACTTATTCAATCCTGGATTTGAACCTCTAATATTTTGCTACCTCCGACCGAGAAGACAGCTGATTTTTTTTCTTTAATACGCATACTTAAATAATTGATTTTAGATAGTTTTATTAAAATTAACTAATTATTTGAAAATATGAGGACACTCGAATTCCCGTCAAGTACAATTTTAACCATAATCCGTTCCTAGAATTCCCGACAAGCAGTTGAAGCTTGAGTGCTCGAGTTCCCGTAAGGGACGAATTTAATTAGGTAGATAGGTACCTACCTCAGGCGCCCGATAAGGTCATTAAAAGGATTATTATACGAGGTCTGTAAATAAAGTAATGTGACTGATTTTTTTGGATATAAATAAAATAAAGAGTGTATACAAAATCCATTGGTGTACGTTAAATGGGTAGAGTATAATAGCAGAAAAAGTTTTTTCTTCATAATAATACAATACGAGGCCTCTACAATACTCATTGAAGAAAGTTAATAGAGGTTTTAAATAGTAAAACTAAATAAATTATATAAAAAATAGAAAGGTCTTTGAGGAAAAGTACCATGTGTACTAACAAAAGAATTTTTCTTATAGGTATAGAAAAATACTTCCACTTGGCCTATCAAAAGAACATCGCAATCCTGTCTGTGAGGTAGGAAAATGGTTACACTATATATTTGGACTTACATTTTTACATCCAGATGAAGTAGGAGATGCATTTGCTTTTGATTTTGCAGAAGATATGCCTCAAAATGAAAAAGTGGTTCAATTCGCGGACTATTTAACCGAAAATTATATAAGTCAAGATTCAAGTTTTCCTCCTAATATTTGGGCAGAATGTTTTGCAGACATTACTAGAACTACGAACTGTTGTGAAAGTTTTCATTCGAAATTTAAACATTATTGTGTGGCTTATCATCCAAATATACACGTGTTTCTTGAGGCGTTGAAAAGTATCCAAACAGATACTTAAATTAAAATAAATAGTAGCAATAAAAAAGAAAAACATTTAATAAAAGAAGACGTTTTAAAAAGCCAAAATTTCATTACTGCCAAAATTTCACAATATCAGTGTAAAGAGATTAGCCGCTATGATTTTTTAAAATGTGTGGCATATACATTTAGTGTACATTTAAATAAATAAATAAATAAATATGATGCAACTTCAAAAATTATTACTAACCGCTAACGGGAATTCGAGTTAAGGATTAAGGATAAATTTGAACCCTGCCGGGAACTCCTGTGCAGTATTAAGAGACAAAAGTTGAAACGCAGGTAAAAGGTTTTATGCTGACGGGAACTCGAGCCGCCCGGAAAATATAGACGAATATTTGTTGAGTGCTAATTTTAATTTAATTTTTAATTATATTTAATCTCAATAACTAAAAAATAATACTGACAGTTATTATTATATTTAAAGTTTATTTAGATATTAAGATAAAATACCCATTTTAAAATAATTTATGACTTAACTAATTCATAAAATAAAATAAACTTGAAAAAAAAAAACAAGAAAAGGACCAAAAGAGAAACAAAGAGAAAAACAAAAAAAAAGGAAAAAAGGAAAAAAAAAACCAAAAAAAAAAGATAAAAAACAAGAAACAAAACAAAAATATTTTATTTCACTAACTTTTTCAATCCTGGATTTTAACGCCTTATATTTCGCTACCTCCGACCAAGAATACGCCTAATTTTTGTTTTCAATGCCCCATGAATATCGCCAACTCGGTTCCCTTTAAAAATGCGGGAAATAACGGTCAAGCATTATACGCATACTTAAATAACAACGGCACACAAAAAAAGTGGTTAGTCGCGTTAAATTAGCATGAAAAAAGTGAAAATGGACAACTTTTTTCGGAGAGGTCCGATTGAGAAGCGGTTTTCTGCGAAATGTTCATGAAACCGTCTGTAACAAAAGGTATATCTAACCTCTGTTAGATTGTTAAATAAACAATTAAGATTTTGCGAGCGTACAGAGGTTAGATATACCTTTTGTTATAGTCGGTTTTCTAACCATTTTGCAGAAAACCGCATCTCAATCGAATCTCTCCGCAAAAAGTTGTCCATTTTCACTTTTTTCATGCTAATTTAACGCGACTAACCACTTTTTTTGACGCAACTAGGTCAGTACATTTGACTAGACCCACCTAGGGTTATGTATTTCGATGCGCTGAATCCGAATTTGAGGTCCATTTAGCCCGTACACTCTCAAAATTTTGAGTAAATTGTAAAAACCTCTAAAAATGGAAAAAAATTCCGAAAAATTGCAACTTACTCAAAACTTTTGAGGGTGTTCGGGCTAAATGGACCTCAAATTTGGATTCAGCGCATCAAAATACATAGCCCTAAGAGTTAGTTTGACAGAATTTTCACTTATTTGTGTTTGTAAATGAAACAATGTTCTTAATTTCGACAAAACACAATAGGTAAAACACTTTAAAAGTTATTCGATAAGATATAAAAAAATCTAAAACTAGCCACATTTTGATTGAACATCTATAACCAGATTTCCTAGTTTTACATTTTTTTTATAAAAATATTTTGTGGTCGTAAAAAAATTGTACATCACCTTTATTTTCCACTTGTGTGAATAATGTCACTTTTCCACACTCGTAATGTAATATACTATTCTCCTGCTTGTCATTTCATCTTATTGTCAGCTTTATATTTAGTCCTCAAGCTTTCTCCATTAATATTAATAAAATTTATAAATTATCTTCACTAAAATACAGACTGATAATTTATTTTTTTAAAGATCTTTGTTTTTTCCAATTAATATCTTCACAAAATTTTTAAAATTTATTACGTGCACATTTTACCTTGGAAATAGCCTCTTACTGAGGCTTTAGCGCCTCCATGAGCCATCATCAGTCATTACCGCAAACTGAACGATCACCAGTTTGATTGCAGTAAGATGTACCAACTCTTAATCCACAAGTAGGGACTATCTGTCTCTATTTCTCCAACATTTGGAAGTAGTGGCCCTCATTTTAACTCATTCATAGAATAAATATAAACTATAGCAGATAAACTTTAAACTTTAAAAATTAAATAACTAAACTCACCTGTGCACCTTCTAGTACTAAAAGGGGAAGAGAAGTCGTATCGTATCATTAATATTATCAACACTATAACAGCTTTAATAACCATTTGTAGGGATTACAAACCCCCAGGGTAAATTGTGCTTAAGCTAATTACATCAAATTACAGTTAGATATACTTTTATTAACCCTTTCCCCCCACTCTAATAATTACATTTTAAGAGCCAATACATTTTGTTTATCTACTCCTATTAATTTATGTATTAATTATTCAACTGCTTTTGAGTAATTAATAGAATCAATAAACAAATAGCGTGAGTTTTAATAGTGAGTTATTATAACTTACCCTGGGCTCCTACGATAATTCGGCATATAAATAGTGTGCGCAGTAAATTCTTGGAAATTTTAAAGTCGATAAATGTTCCATTGGCGTAAAATGATAGAAAGATTTTTTAACAACTGGAAAGGAATGAATAATAATTAAAAGATTTGAAAATTATTAAATTATCAACGCCTCACAGTTGGCGGAACAGTAAATTATTACATTGAGGGAAGTACTGTCATTTTATATATTAACAAGATAATTTTGACGTTTTCAAATTAATTTCTAATAATAGTGCTAAAAAAAGATGAATTTGGATAGTGAAGATGAGTTATTATGTAAACCTTGTAATATGATCTTGTTATTTTATCTATTTTTATAGTGTTTTAAGCTCTATGATTTTGGGGAGTGGGTCAGGTTATTAAACAACTCGTATTACTTTGAAAAAGAATGTTGAGGGCCACTATATTTAAAACTTACTAAACTTGACAATCGGTTAGTGATGAAAATATAGAAAATCACTAACCATTAAGATATTATAATTAAATAAGGTTTTAGATAAGGTAGCGACAAATTTTAATTCACAGAGACTTACTTATTCAAAAAATGATTTATTGAAAACTTATCTGTGGTAGCAGGTACAGGGGATTCGTATGATAGGCTTGGATATCACCAACTGATAAATCTACATAGGTAAAGTTAAATCTCGTACACTTCTTTGGATGGCTCGAAATAAACCTCTTGAAATACTTGAAACAACATCTGTAGCTGGAACCAAACTTCTAAGTTTCAATATTTCTACACATGCAGCTGGAACGTTCTTGGAAACAATTTTTTTCGATAAATTTCTAAAGAACTTCTACTGAAACCATACAGCTACCCCAGATAAGCTGCTCAACAAAGAATCCATAATTTTTTGAAATTTGGCTGGGGCACATGCAACCCCAAAAGTTAAACGATTATACCTATATAAACCTTTATGAGTTGATATGGTTAGTAGCTCCTTGCTCGCATCATCCACCTCAATTTGTTGAAAAGCTTGTGATAAGTCTAGCTTTGAAAATTCTGTGCCTCCCTCTAGACTGCTAAAAAGCTCTTCTTCTAGTATACGGTGTACTAGGTAAATTTTATGAAGAAGGCAAATAGTGGGGCATCATTGATGTGCGCTCTGGTAGTCGCACATCAATGATGCCCCACTATTTGCCTTCTTCATAAAATTTACCGGTTCTTCTTTGACGGTAATTTGTTGAAAATCTTTAGCAGCCATCTTGGTCGCCGCTAAGATTACCATTTTTTCAAACTCCTCTGTCACTTTTTCTTCCATTAAGCGATCCAAGATAGGTCCTTTGTTAAATCCGAACACAAATCGATCTCGGAGACATATTTTTAGCTCTGCTCCAAACTCGCAGCCCACTGCTAATCCTCTTATTCGTGCAGCCCACTGATTTTCTGTCTCTTCCGGTTCTTTCATCGCCGTGTAAAATTTGTATCGCGCGGCAAATGGACTGTGTTGCGGCTTGAAATGACTGTTTAGGATATCGACTAACTGCTTGTATGTTTTTTCTTCCGGTTTAGCTGGACTAACCAAATCGAAAACCAATTTGTACGCTGCCTCGTCTAGAATATTTAGCAAAATACTTCGCCTTTTACTGGCATCCTCACCGTCGATTTTAATACCATTTGCATTGAAATAGTTTTCTAAACGAGCCCTAAATATAGTCCAATCCGAACTGTTCAAGCAAAACTCTCGTAAATGTCCTATTGTTCCGGTTTCTGATGCCATTATGTCCGAATATGACACTTCATTCACTAAATTTACAGAAACTTGCACTGTATAACGTTTATTACCACTTCAGAACGCAAAATCGTCGCCAATTTGTTATGTATGTTTATATTAGTTATTTAAATGAAACACCTAATTATAGTTATTAACTTGTGCGTATATTTTGTTGGTTAAAATCACAATGATCCACATGGGTATATCGCGTCACAATACTTGCGCACTGCTCGATAGCAGCGGAAGTTGAAAACAGTAGTGCCAACCTACTATTAGTAAAATACACCACAATCTTATTTAGCATATTTAAATATAGTAAAGCATATTATCTCTTTCCTAACAAAATAATATATAAAATTATATAAAACATGTGATTTCTTGTGTGATTCAATGTGTTGAGGTTATGTTTCAAATTTGACATTTTAATAAAGAAATTCTTGTACTAAATATATATTTTCAACAAAATATCGGTAGGAAACTTACCTTTTTTAAATCAGACGGTCATTAAAAATATTAAAGACAATTAGTACATCAGATGTCCAAGATAAAAGATAATTAAAATTCAATAATTCAACTTGTTCGATGACAGCTATATATCGAAATGAATTGCCAACCGTTGACACAAGGCATAAACGACAAGTGACATTTGTGTAGAGATGTTGGTGTCAAAATAACGAAAACGGTTACAACCGTTACAATGTTTGGGACTAAATAACGGTTTCAACCGTTACAGAAATAAGAGAGATAGCTAATAATGCAATACAGAATTTATTACCAGAAAAATCAAATAACAAGTATAAAGGTGTATACTAAAATTTTCAAGATTGGTGTAACTCGTTTACAGAAAATGTACCTTTGGCATATTTTAATGAACTTAGCAATAAATATAAAGCATCGTCTCTATGGACTTTCTACTCCTTGCTAAGAAGCACACTCAACATAAATAATGGAATTAATATAGAGAATTATTCAAAATTACGTGCGTTTCTTAAACGTCAATCAGAAAAACATATAGCTAAAAAGGCAAAAACATTTACGCCAGAACAATTTAATAATTTCATAAATAAAGCTTCTGATGAGAAATATCTGGCGACAAAGGTAATAACTTTTACAAAGATTCAAACGTTTTTATCATCTAGTCAATTATATAATTCTTTCTCAATACTTGTATTTATTGTTATAGTCGTAGATAAAGTATAGTATTCAACTTGCGGTAATGGTCATAACTCCCTTGATGAATTACAGCACTCGCCTGCGGCTCGTGCTGCAAACTTCATCTGCGTGAGTTATGACCTGCATTACCGCACGTTAAATAATATACTATTATATTTCTCTCAAATTGCACGAATTAGAACGTCACACGTTTTGCTAAATTCAACCGGATGTGTCATATTGACCAGTTTCGCTATCATTAATTTCAGAATATTATTAATTATAGTTGTTGAGAATATTATAAAATTTTTGACATCAAATTTGAATCTCAGCAACCCAAAAAGACGACTTATAACAAGTGCAAGTTTTAGAAAAATGTACAATTTTTATCCGCCCATTTTAAATCAGCCATTTCGAATTATGGATTTATGACGTTAAATTTAAAGTCAGCAGTCCGAAAAATTTTCCTGTACAAGTTTCATGCAATTTTAAAACCAATTTACAAATTTCGTTCCCCATTTTAAATTATGAATTCTGAATTTCCGAAATCAGATTTGAAATCAAAGGGCCTTAAAATTCATAAACGACATTCAAAACATATACACTTGCGTGCATAGAAATCGGCACACTGTAAACTTTTGACTTTAACTAGGTATATATTTTTTTTAATTATTTTAATATGCTTTAATGTTGTCTAATAATTAATAACAGTAATGTTGTTCAATAATTAAAAAAAAAATAGTTAAAGTCAAAAGTTTACAGTGGGCCGATTTCTATGCACGCAAGTATACATTAGAATTTTGTCCTCTTTTAAGGTCGCCATTTCAGTGTATTTTACGTGGTCAAAACATAGGTTTGCGATTTTTTACAGAACTTATTTTTCACTGGATGGATTTTAGTGAAACTTTGGCAGCTTATAGAAAAATGTTTAATGATTGAAATGAGACATTTTCATTTGTCCTGCTATTTATTAAATACTATTAAAAAATATAAAAAAGTGATAGTCACAGATGTAGTTCAAAAAACTTTATAGCATTCTACATATTTTTTTGAATATTATTGCCAAATTTTAATA
The DNA here is from genome assembly GCA_927349885.1 of Psylliodes chrysocephalus. Taxonomy (NCBI): domain Eukaryota; kingdom Metazoa; phylum Arthropoda; class Insecta; order Coleoptera; family Chrysomelidae; genus Psylliodes; species Psylliodes chrysocephalus. Next base: position 66,324,238 of record OV651818.1, read on the forward strand.
ATCAATGTTGCGTACTTTTTAAGTTCTGTACAAAATACGATTTCATCTAAAATTGATAATTTCACTGCGTCCATGTTGCTTTTTAGTTCAGGACCTAAATTATAGATGTCCGATGGAGCAAAAGTAGCGAAAGCTTCGGCGCCGGGTTGCCATATTTTAAAATTGTCTCGAATTTAGACAAAACTATATTATTATGGTTATTTACAATTTACACAAATATAAATTATATATACAGGGAGACTCATTTTTAAAGTTTTCTTATTAAGACGAATTTTTAATAAAATTTGGTGCTTTGTCTAAAATTAAAATCTAAATTAACCAATATTTAAAATAAATGTCTTTATACGAGGGAAAACAAAAGTTTGTAAAAAAATTGGTTAAAGATGTAATTTTTTTAATGTATACTGAGTTTTTTTTGTAAATAAAGTGTGAATTCGGCAAAATGGGCATGAGTTGGTTATTCAATATGTTAACTATCATGAGAGAAATATTCATCAATGCCACAAAGTGATGCTACTTTGAAGGCCAGTAATGTAATAATATATTTATTAGGGTATCAGTGACACCGATATCTTTTTGCTCCAGTTCATGGTTTCAAAAAAAAAAAAAATCAGTTAAAATAACGCTCATGACTTTTTCATTTACTCTTCAAAAATGTTTTTTATTAGGAAGGATAAAATGAAAAATTTCTAAGTATCCAGTAAAAGCTTTATTTAATTCAATAAATATGTAAATAAATAACAAAATATTCTTTTCAAATGGCCTCTCTGGCTTTCAGTCGTTTTGAAATATTCCTGTACACAATCTCTGGCATTACGTACTGATTATAAAAATTTAGTAATTTGGGTAAAACACTATTCTGCCAAAAATGTTGGTCTCTTAGAATGACTTCTATATGTAGGGGTTGTTCGTCGTTTATGTAAACTATAAAAAAACACATATCTTTTCAACAAATATTAAGCTGTCCTTGAATCTAAAAAAAAAAAAACTTTATGAATTGAAAAAAAAAATGTTATTATTTTTATTTAACGCTAAAAACACATTTAAATAATTTTATTTTCGTGCAAATATAAAAATATTGAAAGATGAAAAATATTCAGGCAAATGATTTCAAATTCTCACTTGGTAATAGTAGTTATGATTTCGTTTTAACGACAGCATATTATTTTTTATTTCCAAGCACATTGTAGATTTTTCTTCTACTGCTTGCCTAAGTGTTTTTTTTTTTTTTATTTGTGAACACTATGAAGGCATTTTATTTCAATAATGGCATTATCCCCTAAAAGAGCTATAAAAAAATAATTAAATTAATATGATTAATAAAATGACATGACGTATATGTATATTATTTCTTATATCGAAAAAAAAAAAAACTTACTAAGTGCTTACTTTCGATTGATGTATATTTCCCATTTGAATACCATGTAAAACATGATTTTTTTAATTTAAATTAATATAGCTCCTTTTGATTTCAAGGTATTCCATTGCGATTTGTCAGAATTTGTAGTATATTAGTGACTCTTTGAAAGTGCCCACTAACATTTTTTTGTACTTTAACCCGTTTCATCGGTGCTGGCCTCGAAAACTCAATTTTCTCAAAAATTGTTATATTTTCGTTCTTATCAACAAAACAGTTGAAGTTATAAAAAAATTATCATAAAACAATTTGTAGGAAATTAAATTTCCTACAAAAATACCCCTGTATGGATTTTCTGAGGTGCGTAGTCCAAAAGGTATAAACAGTTTAATGTATTAAAATCTAAAAAAAAAAATTAATTTTTATTGTATGATTTTTTAACTCTACCTTGTTATCGAATCAGTATACGCTTTTTTAACAAAATAAACTTTATTCAATTATTTTTTAAAACAAAAAACACATGAATTTGATTGAAGTAGTAAATAAAGTAGAACTAAATATTGAAATGTAATTGTTGAATAAAAAATTATTTATAACACTGATTTTACTATCATGGAGTTTTCAAATGTACGCAAGTAAAAAGTATGATAGAAAGAAAAGTTACTAGTGCAAAAAAGAATTTTTCTAATTTTACATATTTTTAAAGATAATTTTGGTATATTAAGAACAAAAAAAAATATTTTATACTCAAAAAATTTTTCATTATCTCTCCCCGATATTACCGATCTTTTTTTCTAAAAAAAAGTTAAATGAGGTAATTTTGTTAAAAAAAGCGTAAGTTAAAAAATCATACAATAAAAATTAAAATTTCATATTTTTTTTTAGATTTTTATACCTTTTGGACTACGCACCTCAGAAAATCCATAAAGGGGTAATTTTGTAGAAAATTTATTTTCCTACAAATTGTTCTTTGACAATTTTTTTATAATTTCAACTGTTTTGTTGATAAGAACGAAAATATAACAATTTTTGAAAAAATTGGGCTTTCGAAGCCGACACCGATGAGACGGGTTCAAGTACAAAAAAATGTTAGTGGGCACTTTCAAAGAGTCACTAATATACTACAAATTCGGACTAATCGCAATGGATTACCATTAAATCAAACGGAGCTATATTAATTTAAATTTTAAAAATCATGGTCTATAGTTATTTAAATGGGAAATATACATCAATCGAAAGAAACCACTTAAAATCCAAATTACGGGCTCAAATTTTAAGGGAAATTTCTTTCGATAAAAGGAACAAAATTTTCATGGGTCAGCGAAACAAAAAAAATGTTCGTTTTAAATGGATATAATAGATACTATAACTTTTGGTTAAAATTCCCTGTATTTCGGACATGTGTTTATTCAACAAAAATATTTACCCCTACCGCCCTTTGGTTTAGTTTATTTTTGTTTAAACTTAAATTTTAAGTTATTAAGATATGAAGCAGTGCATAGGGATCGTACTTCCACATATTTTTTTTATCACCCTTTGCATCAACCTACCCTTACCTCAAAATTTTCAATGGTACCCTGCATTTATTGTAAAGTATTATGAAAGAGCACACTTTTAAGTACATCCATATTAAAAAATTACAAAGAATACTTTTTAGAATATTTTAATTTAAAATTTTGGCAAAATATTTTATTTGCTAGGAAAAATCAAGGGAGCTATGTATGAAAAGAATGTGAAATTTCTTGCCTCGATGCACTGCCTCACCCCCAAAAATTCAAGATTCCAATTTGAATTTTACCAAAAATAAAGCCATCCAAAATTTTCAGGTGAACTCGGTATAAAGTTAAAATGACCTAACACCTGATTTCGATGGATTTTTTTGGAGACTTCAATCCACAAACCATATTTTTTTATATAATGAATTTAAATTATAGTTTAATAATAGTAATAGGTACTTACCGCCCAAATTTAGTACCTACACAAAAAAACTACACAGTAAATGTAAAATTAACGAAAAATAATAAAAATATACTGGAAATATAATAAACACTCAAATTAAACTTACGAACACAAATCAAAAATACACATAACTAAAATAAATAAGACAAATAGCCCATATATATACTTATTTATTTCAATCATTATTTGGAAATAGGGGTAAATATACCTACCTATTTATAATAGATTAGGGAAGGTCAGTGCTACTAACAAATTCTTATGATTATTATTTAATCGGATTATCCCAAGTACCTGCTGCGCCGCTTATTAGACAGCTAAATATTTAATTCACCGTAAACGAGAAAAACCTCGCTAAAGAATTGGTAGACTGCCTAATAATATATTTCTATAAATATGCGGTGTTGACAAATCTTTATCACCAGACCAACTTATTTGAAAACATAAAACAGAAATATGTTGCGTTTATTATTTAGCTGGCCGATTTTTGCGATATAATGGACAAAATATGGTGGTTAAAGAGTGTAGCTACATCTACGTAGGAAAGGATTAACTAAAATTCACATTTAAATCATTGAATCAAAAACCGGAAGTGCTGTGGCGTCCTTAAGTGCTTTGGTCTAGGGACCGTGCGTGAAATATAGAGGCAGCACTACTGCCGAAGTTAGCCCTCTCTAGTGTTTAATTTTAGAATTAAATGGGGTAAACATTGCAAGTAAATAATAAAGGATATTTTTTAAAATATTAAATATAGTTAAATATACATACCGGCCCGTACCAAACAATCGAGTACATGGTCAAAATGATATAAAATGTAAAACATTATTAAAATCTGGACATGTATATACATTTTAAGCAAAAAGATTTAAATGGCTAAGTGACAATAAATTGCAAAGTTGTACCTCAAACAAAAGTATCCAATGTCAAAATATCGGTATTTAGTAACACTGAATTTAAAAGTATTACAATAACATTTAAAAAATGTAAATTAATAAAAAAGATTGGGAATAATAATAATTCTCTTTAGCTTTATGTTAGTCGAAATGTCATTCATCCACTGACGTTTATGAGACGCCCAATGATATACATATTATAGATTGCTCACCCATCTATAAAAAAAAATACTAAAAGCGGGTTGCAATGTACCTTTCCTAGTGGTCACTAAATAGAGCCGTTCTAGCCCAAATGTGTTTTAATATAAAATTTCAGCATTTTAATCTTTAGAAAAAGAAAATAATTAAAGTTTTACTTCAAGACACGTTATTATGTATTTGTAAAGTTGAGTTTCCATGTAATTAAATAATATTAAGAGATCTAAACAATTTTTAAAACAGATGGATATAAATAATTTTAGACCACTCTCATTTCAGAAATAACACTACATAAAATACATAATTGCAATATGTAATACAATTTTGAAAAGGAAATGTAAACAACTTTGATATAAGATATAAACAACTTTGGTAAGAGTTGTAATTGGACACATATATTATTCTGAATAATGTTTAATGGTAATGTCACTAAAAAAATTTACAAAAATCACTGGATTTTTAATATTTTAAAGTTTGTTGCAATATCTTTTGACAGTACTTGCAATGTTTTATTTATGATTTGTTTATTTTAGTAATAAATGAGAAATAGTTAATAAATTGTAAAGAGGGCTATGATATTTTCGTCAAATTGGACAAACTTATTTCACAGTAACATTCTACATTAGTTTTAATCAACAGAATAAACCATTAATTATCTGTAAAATTATATTTATATAAAATGTTCATTTAAATATGTAAAAATCTGAATGCCAAGAAAACACTAAAGATTCTAATTTCTAAACCGGTTTTGTAAATGATTTCTTTACAACTAAGTGCTCAAAATTGATACAAGCTAGATAAAAAAAAAGTTTGCCCAGTGAAATACGCTTTTCGTCGTCTGATTTACATATGGATAAGCAATCTATGTAATTATGTATATCATTGGCTGTGAGACACTAATTTTACTCTGTGGAAATTTATAAAATTTCTTTACTATCGAATGAAATCCTGGTTTCCAAAGTAACGGTTCGTACATCCACGGATGCAACAAGTTTTTTCGATAATGATATTACGAAAATAATGCGACTTTATTTAATTAATAATTATTAAACAATAAATGCCGTATAAAATATTAATAAATACCCCCCACAAAGTTCAAATTTTTGTCACCAGTTAGCGTTAAAGTCATGACGCACGGTCCCTCTACGTGCGATGTTGTGTACACAGACTTTCCAAAATGCATTATTATTGAATCTGAAGTGTAGGCAACACAGAATACACATTCAGTTTTTATAGTCGCGTAACTGAAAGGTACACAGCGAGGCTTCGTGGTCGAGTTGGTTAGGGCGCTTGAACTTTTATCGAACGAGCTTATCGTAGCCGGTTCGAAACCCACTAGACTGAAAGGGGATTGTTTTCTGAAAAAAAAAAAAGTTGTGATTTATCCATTCAGCATAATATCCCATACAGGACAATCCTTATCAATGGAATGTTCTGTGCATCTGTGCTGATATATAGAATTTCTGTATATCCTCTCGTTAGAAACGACCGTGTGCTTTCGAGATGGAAACGCAGAAAACATTTTTTAATTATTATTTATTAATACAATAATTACTAATAAAAACATTTTTAGTTTTTAACAGATTTCTGAAATAGAAGGATTTTTATTTTAATATATGTCCAGCGATAAATCTTTACCATGTTGTCCGATTTTTATGATTCTTTTTTATCATCAAACTCTTTGAGATGGGGTTTTTAAAATGACTTTTATAACTTATCACCTCTATCTATATTATTATACACTTCACACATTACTCTGTGAAGAATTTTTTGGGTTTACTTTCAAATAACCAAAATTTTGATTATTGATCCAAATTTAAAAATGTGCGTCCATCCGATATAACGTTTTTTGTCCGTCATAAACGAAATATGATATCGACTCGATATTTTCGGAAAAAATCGCGCTCTTTAAGGGGACGAAGCCTTGATTTTGAAAAAATATAATTAAAATGGGGGACTAAGAGGGGTTGAAAATAAAAAAAACAAATCAAAATAGAGAACTATAACAACTTGAAACTTTCAGGAATTAAAGGGGTTAAAATTAAAAAAATTATAAATCAAAAACAAACAGCGAAATAATTTTCAGTGAAAATATAGCTTTATAAGGGGATAAAGCCTATTGATTTAAAAAAAAAATACGAATTAAAGTGGGGGGGTTAACGGTAGTTGAAATATTAAAAAAAATTATATTTCAGAAATAAAAAACATAATTAACTTGAAATCTTCAGGAAAAATCAAGCTCTATAAGAGGATGAAATTCTGATTAAAACTGAGGTCTGTTAAACTGTGAAGAAGTATAGTAAAGAATGCCCACTAGTATACAGGGTGTTAGTATATTGCACGCGATGAAATATTTAGTCAAAATCAAGCTTTATAAGGGGATAAAGCCTATTGATTCTGAAAAAAAAAAAAAAAATCTGAATTAAAATGGGGGGTTAACGGTAGTTGAAATATTTAAAAAAATTCTATTTCAGAAACAAAAAACGATATCAACTTGAAATCTTCAGAAAAAATCAAGCTCTATAAGGGGATGAAACTCTGATTAAAAATTAAATGTGAAGAATTATAGTAAAGAATGCCCAGCATTATACAGGGTGTTAGTATATTGCACACGATGAAATGTTTAGTCAAAATCAGGCTCCGTCATTTTGGAACCCGACTAATATCAAATTAAAAAATATTTTTATGAAATAAAACTACAAACGATGTACATGATTGTAGTGACTTTTATTTTTTTGTAGTTTTAAGGTTTTTACAAAAAAAAACTAATTAATTATAATTTTAAATCTATTTAATATTATTATTATTTAAGGGTGAGATTACAGAACGTCTGCAACTTTGCAGATCTGCAAATATGGCGGACTTACAGATGCAAGTATCCAAAAAATATCTGCAAATTCGCAATATTTATTACCCCAAACAACACTAAATCCAAATCCACCCTTAAGAAGGTTAGAATAACATCCTACAACCATGAAGTCTTCTGTTTCTTTTGATTGAATACAGTTCATGGTGTCAGATTATCGAGTTTTTAAACATAGTAATGGATTTGGGTTTAGTATTGTTGGAGATAATAAACCACAATAAATATTGCGAGTTTGCAGAACTTTTTTGGAATACGAAAACTTGATATATGCACATGTAAGTCCGCCATATTTGCATATCTGCAAAGTTGCCGCTATATTTGCAGATCTGCAAAGATGCAGACGTTCTGTAATCTCACCCTAAAATTGCTAAATTTGTATTTGGAAACGTTTGTAGTTTTATGTAGTGAAAGAAAAAATTTGAAAAAGTAAAAAATATTTTATATTGTAAAGTTCCATTATAAAAATCGAAATTATTAATTTTCACAGCAATTACTGAAAAATACAAACATACAAAATGATTGTAGTACTTTTAAATCGTTTGTAGTTTTATGTAGTAAACGAAAAAATTTGAAAAATAATAAAAAAAATATTTTATTTGGTAAAGTTCCATTACAAAAATCGAAATTATTAATTTTCACAGCAATTACTGAAAACTACAGACATACAAACTGATTGTAGTACTTTTAAATCGTTTGTAGTTTTATGTAGTGAAAGAAAAAATTTTAAAAAATAAAAAAAAAAATATTTTGTAAAGTTCCATTACAAAAATCGAAATGATTAATTTTCACAGCAATTACTAAAAACTACAAACATACAAAATGATTGTAGTACTTTTAAATCGTTTGTAATTTTATGTAGTAAACGAAAAAATTTGAAAAATAAAAAAAAATATATTTTATTTCGTAAGTTCCATTACAAAAATCGAAATTATTAATTTTCACAGCAATTACTGAAAACTACAAACATACAAAATGATTGTAGTACTTTTAAATCGTTTGTAGTTTTATGTAGTGAAAGAAAAGATTTGAAAAATAACATATTTTAAATTTTTGTAGATATATTAAACTTCACTGCTTATGTATTAGTAAAATAATACTGTATAATAAAATAGGGTGTGTGTATGTCTTCTTTTGTTTTTTAAAAGTTCATTTTAGTCTCAGCTACATTGGCCACTCAAAAGTTATTAACAATTTTAGATTAACAAATGAGCTGTGGGCCGTAACTTTTGAGGAGAGCGTCTAATTCAGAAACGATTTTCGAAATTCGATTCGGGAGGAAAAAATACAAAAGAAAAACTTAGGTGGAGCTCTTAATTTTTTTAAAACTAAATTGTTGTTAAAAAATGTTAATAACAATTTATGGCCCTCCTTTAGGGGAAAATGAGTTGCATATTTGGATTCTGCGACCCGGAAAACATAAAATACACTTGGTTTTATCCTTTTATTTAACACCAATTGGTCAGTAAAACCCCTTTGGCCAATAGACTATATGGAACTTTACGAAATAAAATATTTTTTTTTATTTTTCAAATTTTTTCTATTACTACATAAAACTACAAACGATTTAGAAGTACCTACTACAATCATTTTGTATGTTTGTAGTTTTCAGCATTTAATTGCTGTGAAAATTAATAAATTCGATTTTTATAATGAAACTTTACAATATAAAATATTTTTTTTTATTTTTTCAATTTTTTTTTTTTCACTTCATAAAACTACAAACGATTTAAAAGTACTACAATTATTTTGTATGTTTGTAGTTTTCAGTAATTGCTATGAAAATTAATAATTTCGATTTTTGTAATGGAACTTTACGACATAAAATATTTTTTTTATTTTTTCAAATTTTTTCTTTCACTACATAAAACTACAAACGTTTCCAAATACAAATTTAGCAGTTTTAAATAATAATATTAAATAGATTTAAAATTATAATTAATTAGTTTTATTGTAAAAACCTTAAAACTACAAAAAAATAAAAGTCACTACAATCATGTACATCGTTTGTAGTTTTAATTCATAAAAATATTTTTTAATTTGATATTAGTCGGGTTGCAAAATGACGGAGCCCCAAAATCAAGCTTTATAAGGGGATAAACCTATAGATTCTGAAAAAAACCTGAATTAAAATGGGGGGAGGGGGGTTAACGGTAGTTGAAATATTAAAAAAAATCTGTTTCAGAAACAAAAAACGATATCAACTTGAAATCTTCAGGAAAATCAAGCTCTCTAAGGGTATAAAACTCTGATTAAAAATGAGGCGGTCTGTAACTGTGAAGAAGTATAATAAAGAATGCCCAGCATTTATACAGGGTGTAGTATATTGCACCTACAAAGCTCTACGCCAGAGAGCTCTCGTTAATTGATGAATTTTCATATAGAAACATGAATCCTTAAAAGGCTTAGTTACCGAGATACATGGTGTTAAAAGTATTAAATCAAAATTCAAAATTTGCCATGAATCACAAACTTTTTTAAATATTTTTTTTTTTTTTTTTAATTTTATTTACCTAGAAGATCTCTCCAAATACACAAATTTGATACGTGCCTACTATATTAGAATTTAGAAATATTGAGTCGTTACAAATGATATAACTACATAGATATTATTGTTTGGAAGTAAATTTATACAACACCGTTCACTTTAGCTCCATAAAAGGTTATTAATTTTTTAACTAAAAATGAACAGGATTTTAAAAAAATAATTTAAAAAAATAATTTAAAAAAATAATTTAAAAAATAATTTAAAAAAATATTTTAAAAAAATATTGAAAAATATTAAAAAAAATATTAAAAAAAATATTAAAAAAAAATATTAAAAAAAAATATTTAAAAAAATATTAAAAAAAAAATATTATGAAACATATTACAAAAATATTAGAAATATATTTGTTCCTGTGGCGTAAAAAATAGTGTGAAAAAGTTGTCACTAACCCCGATAGCGCACCATTGGTTACATTTTTCAAAATATTTCTTTTTTTAAGAGCATATTGGTCTCCAAATTTGAAAAAATATTTATAGGCGTTTTAAACTTATGACAAATTAATTTGATTTCAAACTTTTTAACATCTGTATTAAAATTCACCAATTAACGAAAGTTCTCTGGGGTAAGAGCATTGTCGTTCGAATATACTAACACCCTGTATATCTTCGTTCTAGCTATATATTTATTTAAGAGTTTATTTGAGTTATTTAAGGCTATTAGAACATTATTTTAAAGTTTATGTCCTTCTATCTCATTTTTTTTTTTAATATGTGGAAAAAATGAAAATTTGGCAATACTGTCATATGTAATTTGAACCGTAGATTAAAAAAATAACACAAAATATCCATTTAAAAAATTAAGAATAATGTAATTTCCGATAACACTGGAAGTCAGCCAATTTGTTTAAGTATTTTGATCCATTTTTAATCCAAATCACTTACTAAAAAAACTAGATATTAACTTAGCACTGGACTTATTGTCAACTGATATATTTTGTCTCGTATTCTAAAGTTAACTTGGAAGAAAATTATCTATTTGTGAAATATTAACTAAAAAGTATTTAAAACATATTCTAAATAATGAAGTCCCACAATAGATCTAAAAAGGACTCCTTTCAAATCAAATCTAATTTTAATTCTAGTTCCATTATTAGTACAGTCAAAATACGGTCAGGGTGAAGAATTTAAAACATATATGAGACTAATTTTTTTTTAAACCCAATATTGAAGGTGATTTGGAGCATCGGAACACCTCTATACCATTTTCGGAATCAACCATGAGTGGACATTGTGGCATAGTTTTTTTGTATTTTTATTGAGTGAAATGATAAATAAGGAGATGTATTTTGAATGGTTTGGTTACAAGGGTAATCCCTATGCGCGAGGATGGAGGCGTAAAACTACTTCCAAACTTTAAAATACAGCAAACAGTCGTTTTCTTCTTTCTTTTGACTACATTAAATCCAAATGATCAAGTTATAGCCCTAATATGTTCATCAATCGCGCGAACACGTAAACAATTTCTTTAGGAATCTGAAGATTAACCAATACTAATTTAAAGTTGAGTTGTAAATCCATTACAAGATTTGATTAAAAATAAATTTTATCTGCAAATGAGAGTGAAGAAGAAATTATTAAAAAAAATCTTATTGATAAATAGAATTTCTATTTATCCTCTACTGATAAAACTTTTAGTATTAACATTTAATTTTGTCTCTTATTAAAACAGACATGTGTTTACTAAACATGCAAACTTTATTTTGCATTAATTTCATATTTAAATACTCTGCACAACCACTCATTACTTTTAATGTAACTAAGGCAACAGAAGCTCGTAAACTAACACGCATAAATTGTAGCAAAGTACATTAAGTGATTAATGACTCGCTAAAATTTAAACGCGGTGCTTAAAATCATACTTTTCTACAACAATCATGACCATAGTCGTAGTTAATTTGCACAAAAAAATAAAATTACATTTATTTTGTTATGAATGTTTAGTGATAATTTCTAGCGTTTAACAGACAAATTTATTTTTAAATTCTTTTTTCGTTAGTAATAGGTCTTAAGAGGAAAATTTACATTACAAACTGAAAGACCTGCGGGGCAACGGTAGTTTAGTAGGTATAAAAATTACAACTTTAGGGTGGAGCCTAAATACTACAAAATTACTTCCGAGACTAAACAAAACCCGCATTCATTCATAATTTTAACAATTGCCTGTAGATACGAGGGATACGTATTCCAAACTCTAACGCGCGAAATTAAGACAAAGGAACCGAAAAATCCTAACACGGAGTGAGTCAGAGTTACCTAAATTAGGGGAACCAGAATCGTATTTGCTTTTCTCGGTGCATTGCGAGATATTGTTATAACGCAGTTTGATTTATTAGAGGGTTTTACATTATTTTTATATTTTATTTTAGTGAATAGGTTTAGTTAGATTAAATTACATTTAAGAGTATAGAGGTGTGAAATATAAATACAAACAACGAAAAAATAGACGATTGGCTCGAATAAGGTAATATCAATTAATACAGGGTATTTATTTATTGAGTGCCGATACTTAAGGGTGTGAATCCTTTGGGTGTTAAAGTTTTAAGAAAAAAAAAATAACTATTTTATCATAAGTTTCTTATCACTCTAGATATTTTTATAAAATTTTTCCCAAAAAAAGTGTTTCCACTCATGGTGGGTTCCTACCAAATTTCAACAAAATATCAAAAGCAGTTTCAATATACTGGTTTTCATTTTCTTACCCGAAAAGGGTGCTTCGTACGAAAGTACGTCATAAACCAAATTTGCTCCAAAATATATAAGAATTTTAAAGATAATTTTGGTTTTTAGAAAAAGCAGTGGCGCACCATATTTTTTTTCAAAAGTATTCAGTTCAAACCCGGCACGGACGTCACTGGTAAAAATTTAAAGTCTTTTACGACAAAAGGCGAGATTGAAATTGAAAGTTTAGTCTGTTGGTACATAATATACTATATTTATATATCTAATTTTTATTATTACACTGAATGTGACATGGCTTTTTTTGCCTTTTTTGGATCAACAAAATATTATTTTAATGATTTAAAATAAACTGCCAGTAATAATAATAATAATAATAATTATCTGTACTTAAACATATGCAAAAAGAAATCATAAAACGACGCATAAAGAAAGCACCAAATTATTAAACTTTTAATTTCCGTAAGATGTGTTGAAAGTAATTTTAAAAAACCGACTTTAAAATCGTGCAGATGCCATCACCACATCTAAACCAAATTTATATGGGACCATCCCGGAAGTACCCCCTTTCCAGCAAAAAAGAATAATTTAAATCGGACATTGTGTTAAAGAATTATCGCTGAACATACATAAAAAAAATATACAGACGAATTGAGAACCTCCTCCTTTTTGAAGTAGGTTAAAAAGAATATAATAATTTATATTATTTGTAATAACTAAAAAACTACTATGTGGAGTTATATACATCTTCTTAAATTAATCTTATATGTAAAAATGTGGGTTAGGTTCCTAGAAGAGTACCTAGTTCACTGTGCAGCCAAATTTATATTTATGGTACAGAATTTTTTGAATAAATAAAGTTTTAGATTTAATTAAACACTAAGTTTTATCAGGAATAACATTTTCTGAAAAAAGTAACATAAAAAGCAGACTTTTTGCGAGCCACTACATATATTTTAGAGGACAATCCATATTATTTTAGAAAAATAAATTAAAGTTTTATATAATCACATAAATGTGATTTATCTTTTAGAATATTGTATATGTTTGTCAAAGTTTACTAATTTAAAAAAAAAGAAATATTCTTCAAAAATTTTCTTAAATTTTTTAACATGGTACAAAATACCTTAATCCGTTTAAAGTCATCGAAATATGTAAAGAATTTTAACTCGTTTAAAAAGCGTTCTTTCTCTTTCCATTTCCTATAAAAACTAATAGACCTTTTTGAAATCGGTATTCGGTGACTTTTCTTCTGTTTTATTGCCTTGAAAATGATATGATTTACATAAAAAACAAAAACCGACTTATTATTTTTGTGAAATAAAAATATGTTGTTATTTTCACAATTTTTGACTACTTTTTGTTTCTAAAAAAGAAGTACGATGTTCTTCTCTAGATATTAACACATTGTTTAATTGGCTTTTTATTTTTTTTAAATATTCTTTAGTATTTTCATAATTTGGGAAACAGTATAGCATTGAAATTGTGAGTACGCTTTTAATTAATTGTCTGTTTTTTTATCTCACAATGTGTCGATAAGAAGTTATATAGAAAAAGTTAGTATTCAATATCATCCAGACAAAAAACAAAAACATGTTTAAATGAATATATTAAATAAATTATGAGTATTCTTTAACAGAGATATATTTATTTGTATTATGGAAATAATGTTTATGTCAACAAACTTATGTTCGATATTTGTATCAATTTGTAAAAATAACTCTTGTATAATGATAATATTAAATTTAAAGGTTTTAAATAAGGACTTGCAGATATCACAATTCAAAATTCTTTTTATTGGCCATAATACTTTTTTTGGAATGAAAGCATTAGTTTCTGTTTTTCAGTTAAGCTCCATAAATTTATATTTTAATCTGAACGCTACTTAAGCGCAGTAAAGTTGCAACAACTAAACAATATAGTGAACTTTTCGAAAATTTCTAAGTTAAAATTAAAATCAATTTATATTTAAAATTAAATAAGTTAACTAACATTTTTGACCGTTATGAAGTTAATAAAGTTATAAATAACGTCGTTACAAAGATTTATGTTTGAATTTTAAATTTCTATTGATGATAGTTACTCATCTACGTATTACAATAACAATACCTACATGACTTGGCTTTGACACAAAACCCTGTATAGTAAAACTTCTAATCCGAATAAAAATCTTGTAACTATTATTTGGGGACTTAAAAGCGTGGTCCACTAGTTGGTGTAGCCTTTTAAAACATTTGGTGTAATAATAATTATATACCTATCATCAATTACCACTGCCACTGGTAAAATCCTAAATTTAAAATAGTATAATATAATAATAAGAAGACATAAATCATATCTTAAATGGATCGCCTACTACCATGTTTTAGAAATAAATAAAATTTAATTCTTAAATTAATAAAAATATTTAAAATAATTTAAGATTCCTTGCGTTATGTTAATAAACATTAAACAAAATTTCTCACGAATTATTTAATATTCTGTCTCGTACTTTCATATCTCTATTGCTTCGCTGTCAACAAGTTCCGGCAAGACATATTGCATATAAAAAATTTTAATTTTATTTTGTATCTTTTTTTCTCAAAAGCTGTCAATATGAGATATTTTCTCCACATCTATTCCTCCAGAAGTCCAAAAGCACAAAATGCAAAAATCCATTTCTGTTATGTGCAGCTAGCCCTGAATTTGAAAATACCAATAGTGGTTCTCCTTAATGGAATTGTTGTTTTTCCAAAAAGTTATTTCTCTACTGCATATTTCTTCTGCTACAGTCCGCACTTCAGCTCCATATGGACATTTTAACTCTATCATAGAGTTTTGTTTTTTTTTTTAATTCCATCCAGACTGGCAGCAACATAATCAAATTCGAATTCAATAAAATGTCCACATTTAAAAACTTTTACTTGCAAATAAATTTCCAAATCTTATTTTGTTTTGAATTTATGGTCCATGCCATATCGGGTGGCTTTCGTTTCTTTTCTTAGATTTTTTCAAAAGAGACTGATTCATATTTTGAAAGTAAATCCAGAGAGGTATGGGTTAAGCCTTTACCTGTACTTACATAAAATTTCTTTTAGTAAAATTAAAAAATAATCCGTAAAATTGGTGTACTATGAAACCCTTGCATATAATATATATGCCAATCTTAGTATTACAGAAATAAATTACGTAAAAAATAAGGTGTACAAATACGTAAAATTTATTCATCCCTCGTAAAACATCAGTAAAATATATTATAAATTGTTTTCATTCACAAATATTAATTTCTTAAAAATCTAACAGAGGCGCCACTTTCCAGACGAAAAATCTTGCAATGTAAGGGTTTCGTAGTACCCCCACTTTTAAAGTTTATTTTTGACTATTTTTAAAATAAAAAAATATGTGTGTGTAGGTAAAGGTTAAATCTATGCTCCTCTGGAACCACTTTTTCAAAATTCAATTTAGTTTTTTCTAAAAAAAATTGAGAAAATGGGTAAAACAAGTCGAGTTTTGTATTTTTTTTTTAGAAAAAACTGTTTCAAATTTTAAAAAAGTGTTTCCAGAGGAGCATAGATTTATCCTTTACCTACACGTACGTATTTTTTTCTTTCAGAATAAGTCAAAAATAAACTTTAAAAGTGGGGGTACTACGAAACCCTTGCATGCTCCGCTCTACAGCCAAGTAAATACTCCTCTTAAAGCGAATTTTTTTATAAAAAAATCAATTTTATTGTTTTACAAATTATTTTCTTGTTCTTCAGGTCTATACCGAGTAACAATAATACCAGGGGCCTATTTCATAAAACTACTTTTCAACTTTTCACTTTGCATTTTGCATATTTTACTAAATTTATGTTTTATAGGAGAGAAATTTAATAAATTTAAAAGTAAAATTTAAAAAGCAATTTTAAAATTAAAAAGAAAAATTAATAAATCTGCAAAGTTAGCGATGTTATTGTAACGGCCCACCCCCTTGATTCATTGTTTTACTCTCTGAAATGTTATTATTTACTTCACAAGTTTATTTTACTCTAAATTCTATACTTACTGTATTTGGCATTTTTCCTCAAGTAGTAAAAGTAGTTAATTAATTGATAATTTATATACCCACCTTGTGATAATGTTAATTACGATAAACCAGGATTCGATGCAGTTTGGTGCAAATTGATAAATAAAACACAAATTTATATTTATTTATTTTTTTATTTTTCATACTTTAAATGTCATGCAATAATTAGCAAAGTATATTACAATTGTTACTATTTACTGAGATCTCACTTAAGTCCCGTTCAAACGCAGACCACGTTCATTTGCTATCAATATATATTTTATTTGGGTTAATGTCCAACAGAGTTAACGAACATCGTCAATTCGCCAGTTGGTTAACTACTGTGTTGATGTTTATATTCTTATTTAGGTTGATGACCAACGGAGTTAAGGAACAGCGCCAATTCGCCAGTTGGTTAACTACTGTGTTAATGTTGATTTGATTCTAACAGGTTGTACCCTCTTAGGTAAATATTTCGACGAGTATAGAGGTGATGACCAACGGAAGTAACGAACAGCGCCAATTCGCGAGTTGGTTACCTTACTATGTTGATTTCACATATACTTTGTTTCAAACTTTGTAGAATAGGTGGTTCAGCATATAAGTGTCTCCCCTTGAGCTAACGAACAGTGTATTCACCAGTTGGTTAACTTACTGTTAAATTTTATCATCTCTGTGTGTAAAATTTATTCAAGATAGCTCATCCTTGTATATTTCTAAAATATTGATATTTATAGTTTCTATTGAAATGACTTAATACAACCCTGTTGGGACAGATATACGCTACTGCATTGGAATCTATATACGGTAGAAATATTTAGGTGGTGCGGGACGTGACGAAGGGTGTCGACAAGGATAATATGGAGAAAATATTTAGGGGCAGCAAGCGTCGAAAAGTAGAGCGATGGGACGTTGGGCGTCGGAATGAATGTAAGGTAGCAAATACTTAGATGGTGCGGATGGTGGCAGCATTCGAGACGTAGATAGGTAGGGAAGTAGGGCGTCTGGACGTTGTGCATCGAGACTTTCAGCGTCGGGATGAATATAATGGTAGGAAATACTAAAGTGGTGTTAGCAGTGGTAGCGTAGAAAGGTAGAGAAGTAGGACGGCAGGACCTTGGGTGTCGAGACGTTGACACCTTCAGTTATAGGAGGTATTATAGGATAGACGTCGTTTAGGAAGAGCGTTTTAGGAAAGGTACAGACTATATAAACTGGATACAAATATGTAAAATAATAAAATGAATGCTTGCACATCAAATAATAAAAAATGAATGAATCCGAACTCATTTGGGTCTGGGTTCTTATAACAGTTTTTAATGGCTTTTTGTGGCGTCTCTGTGTGTGGTAAATTTAGTATGTGCCTTGAGAGCTTTGTGTATCGAAATATTGTTGAAATCGGTCTTAACATCGAAACTAGAAAGATAAGCGAGTTAAGTGTTTTAATGATTTATTTATTATGATTATGATTTATTGATTTCTTATTTTCTATTTCCATAGTAAATTAAATATTAGAGTGTGTGTATATATAGTATTGATTAAAAACTAATAAAGAATTTTACTGTCTACTAGTACCACTAAAAGCGGTCAATATGTCGTCGACATATCTATGCCAATAAAGGCAATGTTTACTTAAATCATTGCTCTGAATTTTATGTTCTATATTATCCATAAATATTTATGCAAGCAACGGGCTTAATCGATTCCCCATAATAAGGACCATCTGCTGAGTAGATGTAATTTTGAAACTGACAATAATTTTCTTCTAAGCAAATATCAAAAATTTTTTAGACTTAAATATCATTAAAATTACCTAATACCTCATAGTTTTGGGATAGTTCATGACCCATCACATCCTGATATTTCAATAAAATAATAGTTCAACTCATCTATATTAAGAAAAGGTAGCAGAATACAACAGTGTGATCCATAGATTGTAGAGCTAAGACTCTCACATATATAGGAACCCTCAGTGAAAAGGTACTTAAAAAACCAAAATATTAACATAGCTTTCAAAACCAATAGTACTTGGGAAGTATATTAAAAACAATGAGGGCAAAATTAATCCTAATAATAAATCGGGAGTATATAAATTAAATTGTGGTATTAAATTGTATATTGATCAAACAGGCCGTGCTTTCAAAAACACTATTCAGAACATAACAATATTTAAAACAAAAATAATTCCACTTTTTCAAATCATATTTTAGCTGAAAATCATTCTGTTTTAGAAAATTTTAAGATTTTACAATAATATAAAGATTAAGGGCATTAAATTAAATCACTTAGACACTTGAAATTAATAATTGATTAACCTACAATTTGAATTTAAATCACACAAGTTTGTATTTAGATTATACCGTATTAAATTATACCGATCCAATGGAGATAGTACTGTGGAGTTAGTTTATATTACATGAAAATTTTGGTGTGTCTGAAGATGAAGTAACATAAAGTGATCATCCGTCCCGATTTAGGCGGGACAGTCCTGATTTTAAACCACTATTCCCGATTTAACATCTGTCCCGATTTAACATCTGTCCCGATTTAACATGTGTCCCTATTTTGTCCCGCTTTTGTCCGATTTAAAAAATAATCTGTAGGTATGTTAGAGGCACACTGCTGACAGATATAAATATTTCATTTAAGCCGCCTAAAAATACAATTTTTTCTACACCTACATGGATATTAGCTTACAAAACGAAAAAGTATGTCATTGCGTTCAACATTGTGTTTATATTCATTCTAGGTAGTGTGAACACTGCAAAAAATGAAATCCACCAATCACAGTTCATATTTTGGACACCCAACTACTATTATTTTTAAAATTTTAAATAAGTGACAATCCTGTCAAACTAATTGTCGGTATATTATTTAGTCATTGAGATTAAATATACATTTAAATGAGTTACATTTGTGTAGAATCGATAAATAATAGCATTTTTATTTGGGCCTTATTTTTAAAAAAAATAAATAAATTTTAATCAAACTATATGAATCTATTTTTGTTACGGGTATTAAAACGAAAATCCTAAAAGTAAAAGTAAAAGAGTCTATTTATTTGTTTTTCCTTGTCTATTGTTATTAAGAGAATTGTCAATATTTTCATTTATATGCTTATATTGCCTTATATGGTTCAATAATTGATAAAAAAATTCTGCTTTTCCTGTTTCACTTAATTTTTGCTACGTTCCTTTTTTCTTTCCGTGAAACGTCAAAACATTTAATGTCAGAACAAATGTTATTTATTGAATAACAATTCTGGAATTTATTTACTGAAACATTTTATGTTCGATAGTTATTTATTAATTTTTTCTTTAAATGAATTAAAATATTCATATAATGCTAGTGAGATCACCCTATATAGAATATTATTATCTTTATGTAATTTAAAGTAAGTTAAAGTCTATCGATACATCCGTTTTATTTTTTAATTTTGACACTCTAGGAAAAAATTGTATATCGTACTCAAGAAGTAGAAAGGAGGTCCCTTATGTGTTTCGCCCGGCTGTAGAAAACTTCTAGACTCAACAATAAAGTTCCCTTTCGACTCCTTGCAACATAATAAGGATATATTGCGTAAAAAATTATTTATAGTTCACGTGCTTGCCCGAAATTAGAACCCACAATCAAGTTCAAGTTCACTCAAAGCAATAAACCGAAAATACAATTTTTCATTAATATTAAACTATTTTAAAGGGGTTACTGCTATATTTTTAATGCGTAACCATAATAAATCTTGTACTTAAAAAAGTATGCAACACGTTTACGACGTTTCTTTATTAATGTTTTGGTAATAAAATCATGAAAATGTCATATTTTATAGCGGCTGCAAAGCTGCCTTTTTTTAGCTATTGTAAACAAATCAACTCGAACCAGGGGCGTGTCAAAAAAGAGCAGTGAAAATCCACATCGCCAATTAGTCATTAATAAAAGTGTACTTGTTGTGAAGGCAAGACCCAAATCATTCCATCTTAAAATCGGAGTGAGAGCTTGAAATGGCAACAGCGCATCATCGCCTGCTGACCGCATTGAAAACATCCATAGGCCTAAAGGGAAATATATTAATAATTATTCATTTTATCAGTAAATATTTAATGTGTTGATTTTTTTATTCTTAATTATTGTTTTAGCAGACATTTATTGTATTCTAAAAGAAAGTACTTGGTATCCAAATAAGTATTCTAAAAGTACTTGGTGTCCAAATAAGAAAGGAAACCGGATGTCGTTGACTGTAGGCTGTATCTCAGAAACTATGCGCCGTAGAATTTGGGGAAAAATTGTCAACGTACCTACAAGTGGTTAAGAAAAATCCATGGAAATTATTTTTGAGTTTCTAAGTTCACCACTAGATTTCAAAATGCGTTTGACCAATGATAAACGAGTGAATAGTCAAAACTAAGTCACATTTGGTTTCCGAATATGATTTTGATGTGCTCTACATAACTTTGACTTTTTTTAAACGAGTTTCTACAATGATAATGAGAATTGCGCCGCCCCCTCTGGCTGTGAACTTGAAACTAATTTCCAGCGTTTACTAAGTATTTTCTTAAAAAAAAAACATTACAATAAATTGTTCTGTTGATATGGCCGGCGTTCTTTCTTATTTGGACTCCCAGTACCTACTTTGTAGACTGACTATGTTAAATTAAGATTGTCAGTACCTACAGTTGTTGTTTTATATTTTATAATAATAAAATAAAATATATAATACTAAATACTTTAGTTATACCTTATTGGTTCTTAATTTGTCGTAATATTTTTTTATGTATGTTCAGCGATACTTCTTTAACATAGTATCCGATTTCAATGATTCTCTTTTTAAAAAGGGGGTACTTCAGGGGTGGTCCCATATAAATTTGGTAAAAAACTAATAATTGGTTCTATGAGAAAAATCCTCAAACTCTTCATTTTTTATGTATGTCCGATTTCTATGATTCTTTTTTTTTTTTGTTAGTAAGGAGGTACCTCAGGGGTGATCCCATATAAATTTGGTTAAGATATGGTGACGGCATATGCATGATTTTGAAGTCGGTGTTTTAAAATTACTTTCAATGCTTGTTATTTGTCAATATTGTCATCATTAACAAGACTGAGGTCGGGAAGTTTTGAAAAACAATTTAGATAAAATCAAGTGAGTTGAAAATTGTTATAGATGGATTTTTTTTTATAAAATAGGTGTATTTATTGAAGAATTTGTTAAAATTAAGTTGGAATTTAGTATTTTGTATGGCGAGAAAATAAAATAATAAAAGTATAGAAAACGAATATTTTAATATTTCAATTAAAATAAAGAGACGCAGAGAGACGCAGAGAGAGTGATCAGATTACATGGAGCACAGCAATAGAAAATAAAAAGAAGAAAGAACTTTAGATTTAATTTATGTTTATTTTAAATATTTATAATGAATTTTTTTTTAGAAAATTCGACCCACCCCAGATTGAGATATGTTTTTAATTGAAAATTGTAAAATTTAAGGAAATTTTCATATCAATACAAAAAATTAAAAAACATCGAATTTTTTAGTTTATTATTTAAAACACTAAAATGAGGATTTACCCTTTCCTTAAGCCTGATAAACAACGACAAATAAGTTTTTGTCAGTAGTTTAAAATCTGAAAAGGCAAAGCTTCAATCTAACATATCTTCTGTGTTTATTTGTTTTAAAGCCATTTTTTCTCTATCCATTATATTTTTATGGGCTTTACGTCATCGAAACGAAGTTAACGGCATTCCCAAAAAGGGTCGGAGCCGCGTTATAAACATATTGGATAAACAAAATGAAATGTGATATTACGTATATAGTTACGATTTTAAAAGGTTTTTCGATAAAATATTCATGTTGACAGAATTTGATAGTTTTAATTCCAAATCGGATAAAGCCATGTTGATGTGTTTTTATTCATATGTATATGAAAAATGTAACACAAATTAGTATTGGTATATTGTGTAAACTACCTCTGAATAAAACACTAAAAATATGATTATAATAGAAAGAATGTAAAAGTTAATTTAATTGTCTTTAACACAAAAATATAATAAAATAGAGATAAACGCAAGAGTGCAATAATTAGCCGACGATGCATACCGTTTTCTAGCGATGCGATAATCAGAACGAATCTACCCTCAAAAATTCATTGAATATCTTGTGTCTCGTTCATCTTAATGTTGTTAATATAAACATAAGACACCCTTGAAAGTTTCATTCATCGAGAATCCGATATCTGTTGCAGACCTATCCTTCTCATGAGGTTGCCCAGACGGCAGTGTCCTGTCATCAGTCCAGTGAAAATGCGTAGATCTTTCCTACTCCATTCTCGGATCTGAGCAGAGGCGTTTATAGAAAGGTTGGTTATAAACGTCTTCGAATGAGTTGGCCCTGGGGTATCTCTCCAGTTCGTGAGTGTTGCACCCTTCGGCCATTTTGAGATAATTCCTTTGGCAGTGCTTTTTGCAATGCCCAGGAATGGTTCTGGTCCTGTAAACACAGATTCGGTTCCTCTTTTAGCAAGTGCGTCGGATTTTTCGTTGCCCTCCACACCACTGTGTCCAGGAACCCAGATCAAAGTAACTTTGTTCCTGGCACCGAGGCATTCTAGGGTATTTATACAGTTCCAAACCAGCTTTGAGTCAACTCGATTGGAGCTCAGGGCCTTAAGGGCTGCCTGGCTATATGAAAAGATCTTTATAGTCTTGTTTGCGGGGAGAAAATTAATCAACTCTCTCGCTCTCAATTCTATAGCAATCATTTATGCTTGGAAGATGGTGGCCAGAGAGCCTAGGTTTATTGATGGCAACTCTAGGCCTCTGGCCAAAAACTCCCGCTCCTACTCCTTTTTCAGTTTTCGAGCCGTCCGTGTACAACGCATAGTCTGCCTGGGAGAGGCGTTTTTCCCTCTGCTCCATGTGTCTCTCTCTGGAATGAGGACGCTGAATGGCTTTTCTATGTGCTGTCGGGGAACTAGCGAGTCCGAGACCATGCCGAGGATGAGGTGGTTATTAATTTCACTCATCAGCCCTGTGTTATCCTATCGCAGTTCTTCGTAATATTGACTACCCACCTTCAGGAGCCTGTAGGAGACCATCCTGGCCTCCCTTTCCAGCAGAATGTGGAGAGGGGTTAGGTCCAGCATGGTCTCCATGGCTCCCGTAGGTGTGGTTGACATTGCTCTAATTATGGCGAGGCACGCAAGCCGCTGTATTCCAGCCAGCTTTGCTCTGGCCGTCCGTTAAAGTCCCTTGTCCCACCAGACGACAAAGCCCCATGGGTTTTACCACTGTTTGGTAAATCCAGTAGATCAGTTGAGGACTGATCCCCCATGCTTTGCCGCATATCCTTCTAAGGGTCCAGAGAGATAATCTGGCTTTGTTGATGGTTTTATCCAATTGGGGGTTCCAGGTGAGTTTCTTATCTAGGGTGATTCCCATATATTTCACCTCCTCCGCAAAAGGAATGGTTTCCCCAGCCAAGGCAGGTTGACGAAGCTTGTCGAGCTTTCTTCTCTTGGTGAAGGGGACAATAACAGACATCTGATCCCTCTCGCACCATCTGTTGATCGTATTAAGAGCTTGTTGGAGATTACCTCTTCGAACTTTCTTCTAATTATGATAACCAGATCGTCCGCATAGCATTGGAAATCCACCCCCTGTCTGGAGAGATCGTCTAGCATGTTATCCACCAGAATAGTCCACAGTAGGGGTGAAAGTACGCCGCCTTGTGGACATCTTCTGGCAGGCCTAAAAGTGACAGTCTCTCCCTGTAGTGATGAAGTGATGTTCCGGTTTGCCAGCATGCTTTTGATCCTATTACAAGTTAGTTTGTCGATTCCTCTTCTTTCAATAGAAGAGAACAAAGACTGAGGAAGGACGTTGTTGAATACGCCTTCTATATCTAGGAAGGCACCTAGCGCAATATCTCCGTGATTTAGGGAATGGCCGATTTTGCTTACTAGATTGTGCAGGGCATGATCTGTCGATTTGCCTGCTTGGTAGGCATATTGGGAGGAGTTTAACGGGTTTGCCCGAAGGCCTCCTTCTCTAATATGCCTATCTAGGATCCACTCTAGTGTTATTATAAAAAAGGATGTTAGGCAGATTGAACGATAAGAGTTTGATAGGGAGGTATCTACTGTACCAGCCTTGTGTATATACACGACTTTCGCCAACGTCCATCCTAGTGGGTTATAGCTCCACGCCAGGCTTGCTCTAAACCACCTCATAAGGAGGGGTAGCAGGAGTTCCTGTCCTTTTTGTTAAAGGGCGGGAAAAATACCATCCTCTCCGGGTGATTTGAAGGGGAAGAACGAATTCATCGCCCATTTCACGGCGTTTGGAGAGACAATTTGTGTAACAAAGTTCCAAACCTCTTTTTTGGGTCGTATAATCGATTCAGTTAAAGGAAAGGGTACATGTTGCCTGTCCTCCAGGATTTGACTGCCTGGGAAGTGTTTCTGTAAAAGAATCTCTAAAGTTTCCTTACCAGAGTCCATATAGGTGTTGTCGGGTCTTTTTATCGAGCCGACTTCCTGTCTTGGATCTTTGGCGAGAATCTTGTAAAGTCTGGTACTTGCAGGTAAATCTGATATACTCTGACAGAACTTCCTCCACGATTCTCGTTTGGCCTTTCTGATAGCCTTGTTGTACTCCGTTAGAGATTTGTTTACCAGTAAGGAGTTATACTCATTCTCTACGATTATGCAGCATTAGTCGCAGGCAATGCTGGAAATCATATTGCTACTCATTTCTAATTAGATTTTATAATTTATAAATTTAAAATGACAGCTCTTTTCTAGATAATTATTCAAATATTTTACATAGCAGGTCACACATGATTTTATTGAAATACTTATAGAATAATTACTTTGTGTTCTGTCTGTAACGTGTGAAGGGTGAATTACCCCAAAGGCACTTAGGCCTCACTAGGCCCATTGTGCATCCTCTTAAGATGTTAGGCACCTCCTAGCTCGTGAGCCAGCCTAAAACTTTAATGTAGTTGACAACGTCGCCAAGAGGTGATTCTCTTATATCGGCCGGTGTTAGCCGATATTCGCCGAACACAAATCTTCTAATAAATGAGAGCGTCGAGCAATCGTAAACTATATGCTCGCTGGTCTCATATTCTTGTTCGCACCCTCTGCAGAGTGCGGATTCTGACAGCCCCATGATATGAAGATTTTCCGTACTTGGCAATGTCATAGTAATAGTATTTGTTTGCTGAAGTCATCAATCAATTATTTTTCGTTTTTTTATATTTCAATTTCCCTTAACCCCTCCATTTTATTCAATTTTGTTTTAGAATCAATAGGCTTCATGTTAGGGCTGCTTGTGAGCTGCGAAGGGGGGCGTCAATTGGCTCGAGGGTGTGGATTATGAAAAATTTGGTATTTATTTATTTTGTATTTTTTCATTAACATACCACACTGCCTTGTCAGTAGTCAATAAACAAAATGAAATATATTTCTTGTAGTAAAGTATCTTACAAATATAATTATTCTAAAAAAACAAGCTAGAGATGGGATTTTTCATGAAAAGTAATTTTTGGACCAGTCCGACGGACATGTCCGGAGGAGTAGTGAAAAGTCACAACGAAAAGTAGTCAACCTTGAGCATAGAAGACACACAGTTAAATCTCCATCCTGGATATTTTTTCAAAATCACTTTGGGAACAATATTTACATTTGCATATTTTCGTTTATTTAGGCAAATCATTTGTAAAATATTTCCAACCTTTTTTTGTTTTTGATTTATGATATTTTTTTATTTCAACCTTAACCTCCTATTTTTATCAGATTTTTGTCAAAATCAATAGACGTCGGCCCCTTATAGAGCTTGATATCATTTTTTGTTTCTGACTTATGCGGATAAAAACTGTGTGAAGAGTATAATAATTCGCTGTTAACTTCTTACTAATCTGAGTATACTTTTAGAAAATTAATGCTAAAGTCCTCACGTTGTTTTTCGAACATATTCAAAACAACCAAACTAGATTTTATTTACCGCGAGTGTCAATTAAAAAGCTACATCGCCTTTTGTCAAGTTGGTTTTCACGAGTTGTTTAGCAGGTATTAGCATTTTCATTAAACAAATGGAGTTTTCGAGCTTGGTTATACAACTTCCACTGCTGCCTTTCATTTGAAGAGCATGACGTTATCTGCGAGCTCAATTTATTTAGTGATGTTATCATTTGTATAACGTTGATATATCAAAGTTAAAGCGATTTTAATAGTGACACGCCATTTTGCGAAGTGATGTATGCGACGGAAATGGTAAAGTGACTTATTGCGACAACTGGTTTCTAGTGAGAACGCAATTGTGTTTGTGGAGTACGAGTGTTTCGACTGGATTCATTCAATTAAATTTAGAATTTAATGAGTTTATTTTTTTCAAAGCTTATCAACAATTGGAGTCCTATTCATTGAGTTCTAATTATTTGGTACTTATTGTTTTGTGTTAGGCATACGATTAGTATATAAGTTAGTAAAATGGCAACAGGGCGACAGCTAGTCGTCGACTAGAGTTAGAAGATATGGCGGTGAGATATTAGCCGAACTGAATGCGAGTCACAAAGCCAGAAAACAGCATAGTTGCCACATGTTGACTGTGAAAGCACGTCTATGACTAAGACAAAATAATAAGTACTGTATATATTGATTATTGATTGTATTATTTTAATTGTAGCCAACCCAGTTGTACTATCCCAGTACTGGAATCCCGTAAAATTTTTAGTATTGACAAAATCGAGTGAAATATATACCGGGTGTTTCCGAACTTGACGTCCAAATTTGTAGGGGTGGTAATTCGCATAATTTGAGAACGATTGGCAGATTTCATTTTTTTTAAAAACTTATAATAAACAAAATAGAGCCATTATAAAAAAAAATCAAAAAGCTGGTCCTACCCTGAGCGCGTCGCCTGATCGGTTACTCATCGGGATTTACAACTCAAAAACAGATGCGATTTGCAAATGTCTCCCTCCGCCCGGCCGGTATCGAAAGACGTAGCCGATTGTTTTTTTAGTGCGATTGTATCGCGCGCGAGTCGAGGCGACCCATCGCTGTGCAGGACCGTACCTGTTTAAAATTTTTAATTAAGTTTTAATTATTTTTATTTTAAATATTTTGGAAAAATGAAATCTGCGAATCGGTCTCAAATTATGCGAACTACCACCCCTACAAATTTGGACGCCAAGTTCGGAAACACCCTGTATAGAGAGAGTATAGGTTGGTGTTAGCCAATTCTCGCCGAACACAAATCATCTAATAAATGAGAGCGTCGGGCAATCATAAACGATATACTCGATAGTCTCATCTTCTTGTTCGCAGCCCCTGCAGAGTGCGGATTCTGATAGCTCCATGATATGGAGATGCTTCCGTACTTAGCAATGTCTAGTCAGAATGCCTGTGATCAGGCCCTTATTCTGTCTATAATCATAGTCAAGTATTTGTTCGCTGTAGTCTTATCAGGATAATTCATCCCATCTTTCCTTGAATTTCACAAGGGAATGTTCTTTAATTAGGTTTGTCACTACCGATATTATCAGTCCAATAGAAGGGCCATGTCCAAAAAGGATTTGGTTGGCTGCTTTCTTGGAAAGTGAATCAGCAAGACAATTACCGTTTCAATATTTATAATCACTCTATCTCTCCAAGTCAACCGTATGATCAGACCACGCCACTTTCTCTAAACCAATCACAAGGCAGTGTCAAACATACGATTTTTTCTCTAAATCAATCACAACAGTGTCACGTACACACTTTAACACAACCAAACGATACACGAGTACACACACTGAGATCCATTTTAACCTTCGAACAAGCAACAACTAATTATATTCTCTGGACGAACGATCACAGGTTAAATAAACCAGTTGACAGAAACAATCACTTTAATGTTTACATTCCAAGACAATTTATCCAGAAATTTATCACCAAGACTCTACAAGATTTCATCAAAAATACAGTCCACACGATCTACCCTGGAAACAGGAAGGAACTCTTACGAAGGAAGGAAAATTTAAAAGAAAAATCAATGACCCTGGCCAACGACAAACATTTTGATAATCAAGTTTCCTGATGATTCAAGTTGAATAATATTACAGTATTTATATGTATAAATGATGAGTACGACTGTCACAGGAGCAGAAAATTTCGTCTAAATTACCCGGTCCAGAACTTACGGACTTAGGTCCAGATATAAATGCGAAAACAACAAAATTTTGGATTTTAAACTATTGTTTTAAAATTATAAATACCACAGATTTCAAAGGTGTGTTAGTGGGGAAGTTGCTGCCTCTTCACTATGCTGCGTTTTTTATTTGTTTTGCGTAAATATATTAAATGTTAATGTATATTACTGTACTGTACCATTCTATGTATATCAATGCAAGTCAACTATAAATATTATGTGTTATCTCTTAAATAGATAAGAGTAGTTGTTCAATGACTAAAATTAAACAGTGTCGATAGATCTGATACATTCACTGCACGGTATAGACAATAACATTTTACTTAAATTTCCAACTAATATAGATATCATGCAAAATTATTTGATAAGGTATCAATGAAAATATAAACCTAACATAGTTAAGAATATTGTAAACATGACCGAACTTTATTTTATTTTTAATAAATTAGTGTTGTAATTGACATTTCATATCATTGTTTTTATTTAGTTTGTTTCATATTTTTTTCTTTTTCAGGTGTACCAGTTTGTGGGAAAGATCATCATATATCTAGGTAAGAATACAAATTAAATAAATGTGGAACTATAATAATTTACTACGTTTTTTAATGAAATGACATTAAAATAACTTTTTCAACAAAACGTCATAATTAGCAAACCAAATAACATAAATTTTGACAGTAAAAATAGTTTACTTTGTGAGAATGACACATAAATCTGAATGCCACAGTTACCCATTGATAATTTATGGTCTATTCCAACAACGATCAGAAACAAGTCATTGACAACAGGATTCTGCGCAGTAGATTATTAGGACCGCCAAATTCTCTACTGCGCAGAATGCTGGTGTAACTGACTGGTTTCTGATCGTTGGTGGAACATAGCTTTATTACACATATTTTTCTGGTGGACTGTATTTTAGGTAGCTGAATCTTTCGATGTAAGTTGTCGGTTAGAAAGTATGGTTGAAATCCAAATTCACCTGTTACAACTAATACTTTTATTACTAAAATTCACATAAATATGATTTTGTACATCGTATGGACACAAAAACTTATTCACCAAAATACATCTGTTAATGTGTGTTGGAAACAGAATCATATAGCCGTTTAATTTGTAATATTTTTGTGTTGAAAATAAAAATGCAGGTGTGGCTTACAACGTGGCTTGAGTTTTTTAAGCCGCGCCAGAAGCTATTGTTTCGGTGATTTAAGGAATGCTTCTGGATTTAATGCAAAGAATCAAGATGGCTTGGTGACGTTGGTTTGCGTCATCCCCGTTTCTGACAGTTTAACAAATTGTTCTTTCATTACGCGGGTATCATGTAAGATTATCTATTGTTATCTGTTCGTTTTTGAAGGTTAGCTATATCTTGGAGAGGAAGGGTGACGTAATCACTTTGTCCATTTCGGAACAGTCGAGAAAAAGCCAGAGACAACTCGAAACAAAACAAATGGTTTGGGCCAAATGTTGAAGTATTTCAATAGTGGAAGATTGGCAAATACTTAGTTTTTTAATCAATGTCAGGAAATATTAGAAATTAATTCAATAAAATATAGAAATAAGTAAAAAATGATTGAAAACAATAAAACGTAAATAAAATAGATAACTATAGCTTTGTCCCAACATCTCACAAAACCGTAATATTTCGGTCATCTTCATGCGCAGTAAATAAAAACCTATGAATAAAGCCCAAAGTCGAACGGTTTTTATTTACTGCGCATGACGATGACCGTAATATTACGGTTTTGTGAGATGTTGGGACAAAGCTATAATTAATGCACGTATGAGATGGCCTACCTAAAATAAAAGAAATATAAGTATGAGCCAGATGTAGTTTTATATTAAAGAAAGTTATGAGAAGGTGATATTCATGAACAAAATACTTATCCTTTTGATTAACAAGAAAATTATATTGATAACTCTTTATGTCAAAATATTGATTTAAAAAAATATAATTTACACAATGTTAAATTCTCCATAATTGACACAAAGTTAGATTCTCAATTCTGATGACACTGACCGCAATGCCCAAACTATCGATCGATATATAAATGAAGCCATTACTAGCACACTGATCGCAATATCACTAGTCCGCACCAACCATGGTACGGTGACTCTGGAAAACTGACCACCGTAATCCCAAAATAAACGCAAACACTGACCGCAATGTACTACGCCACATTAGACAATGTAACTACTTTTGAGTACACTTCGTAGAGGAAAACAAAATATAATAGTCAAATAAGTTTTAATTATTTAATATAACCCCGTTAATTTAGGATAAAAGGTTCTCTCAATACTTGACAAAATATATTTATGTCAGAATTGACAAAACTAATTATAAAAGATTGGTGGATAAAAATTGAGTAATATAATTTACAAAATAACTTGATTACAAATTAAAACAGAACCAATTGATAAAACATAATTACTCAGTGAGAAAAACTCACCCTATTCAGCAAACTGCCACTCACAAAAATTATAATTACTCACTAGTTTATTATTATTGGAACGAACTTTAATTTTGTTCCGCAAAGTAACTATTTCAAAGGACCCCGCAATAATCTTATGGAAATTGTGTTTTTGTCAAATTGTCTAAATTTTTGACATGTTGTAGATTTTGTCATCCTGAACAAAAGTCTCCATGGGCTCAAAGTGCTAAAATGAATATTTTGGCAGCTACGGAGCTGCCAAAGCTCCCCTGACCCGTTGCAAAACTATTAATTTTCAATACTATTTACAGATGTCAAAAGCATATTTTGATTATTCTAATATATTGGGTAATGTTTTTGAGGTCACTGGATTCAACCCTTATGTCAGATTGGACAAATTGACAGTTGACAATTCACGGTCAACGAGGAATATAAAAGTAAATATCCTCTTTTCACATTGAGAGTTTGGGTTTTTGAGGTCGTTGACAGTTGACAGCTGTCAAATGTCAATTTGTTCAATCTGACATAAGAATTGAATCCAGCGACCTCAAAAACTCAAACTCTCAATGTGAAAAGAGGATATTTACTTTTATATTCCTCGTTGACAGTCAATTGACAGCTGTCAACGGTTAATTTGTTCAATCTGACATGAGAATTGAATTTAGCGACCTTAAAAACCCAAACTCTCAATGTGAAAAGAGGATATTTACTTTTATATTCCTCGTTGAAAGTCAATTGACAGCTGTCAACTGTCAATTTGTCCAATCTGACATGAGAATTGAATTCAGCGACCTCAAAAACCCTAACTCTCAATGTGAAAAGAGGATATTTACTTTTATATTCCTCGTTGACAGTGAATTGACAGCTGTCAACGGTCAATTTGTCCAATCTGACATGAGGGTTGAATCCAGTGACCTCAATAACATTACCCTATACATTAGAATAATTAAAATATGCTTTTGACATCTGTAAATAGTATTGAAAATGAATAGTTTTGCAACGGGTCAGGGGAGCTTTGGCAGCTCCGTAGCTGCCAAAATATTCATTTTGGCACTTTGTGCCCATGGAGACTTTTGTTCAGGATGACAAAATCTACAACATATCAAAAATTCAGACAATTTGACAGAAACCCAATTTCCATAAGATTATTGCGAGGTCCTTTGAACATTCTTTGCCAACTATGATTTTTCGTTTATTTAACTTAGCACATGATTTTTGAGGTCGCTGAATTCAATTCTCATGTCAGATTGGACAAATTGACAGTTGACAGCTGTCCAATCTGACATGAGAATTGAATTCAGCGACCTCAAAAACCCAAACTCTCAAAGTGTAAAGAGGATATTTACTTTTATATTCCTCGTTGACCGCGAATTGACAGCTGTCAACGGTCAATTTGTCCAATCTGACATAAGAGTTGAATCCAGTGACCTCAAAAACATTACCCTATATATTAGAATAATTAAAATACGCTTTTGACATCTGTAAATAGTATTGAAAATGAATAGTTTTGCAACGGGTCAGGGGAGCTTTGGCAGCTCCGTAGCTGTCAAAATATTCCTTTCAGCACTTTGTGCCTATGGAGACTTTTGTTCAGGATGACAAAATCTACAACATATCAAAAATTCAGACAATTTGACAGAAACCCAGTTTCCATAAGATTATTGCGGGGTCCTTTTAAATGATCTGTATTCTATGACTGCTTAAGATTTTACCCTTAGTTCGCTTATTCGTAATCCGACACCTCCGTATCTTAATAGTGTGACTGTTTTGGAAGACAAATATTTCGTGCGTTTAAAAACCGAGTGTTTCGTTAAATAAAACTTATTAAATTTGTATAGAAAATAAAATCATTCTTACATAAATTTACATAGGATAACAACAAATAAAAGCAATCTCATACACTAGTGATAATCTTATGTTGACACACAAAAAATTCAGGCATTAAATTTTTATACTGGGTTTTTAAGTTGAATTTTCATTTTACTTTCCTGTATACCCAGTAATGAAAGTATAGAAATCTTGATTTTTTCGACCTCGAGTTTTCGATGGATCTTTACGTTTTGGGACTACCTGAATCCATTTTGATCATTTTCCCGATGATGTCTGTCTTTATGTATCTCTGTATCTACGATAACTTAAAAACAGATATAAAGACTTTTAAACTTAAGCTTTAATTTTGATTCATTCGGCACTTCATCTTACCACGAATATTACATTTTTCTTCTTACTGGCTTACTAGGTAAACCCTTAATATGGGTCCGTAGCTTATTATAAAAATTAAAATATGTTTAGGATTGATCAACTTGTAATGTATCTTTGTAAATACAAATTAAATAAAATATAGTATTGGTTTTCAGTATTAGTACTTTTAAACAAATAAATAAACCAATGAAGAGGATTTTAACAATGAGTAAACAACTCATTGTTATAATTCCAGAATTCAACTATTTGCGAAAAGATTGATATCAAGCTGAAACGTGCTCTCAGGACGCAACAAGATCGAATTACACTATTCATTTGCAACGTAGTTGCAGGCAGAATGGCAAACTCATTGTATACAATTTGAAAGTTTAGAGATCATACAAGGTCCAATTAAACAGTTTCTAGAATATTATTCAAAATCGAATTGTTCGAATTCAAAGTTTATTTAATTTTATTTCTTCCTCGTCGTGTTTGTCGTCATTAATTTATTGGAGTTTGTCTATACGCTATGTATTAAGTATAAATTTCCAAAATTTATGTGTTTTGCTTGTTACAAAGTTTCAATATTTGTTCTTATTTTAACTCATATTTCTTATTTTAACACATAATTTTAATAACTTTAATACTTTTTTAAATAGTGGATCTTATTATTACTGGTCGTAGAAAAAGTAGTGAATGCACCATGTATTGATTATTATATGACATATTCATTGTCATAATCGTTACTCGTGTATTAATAGCTATCATTAAGGGTCTATTTATACTCCCTTATTATTAGTATTTGCATTAGTATTATGATAAGGATTAAGTTGAATCTTCACAATGTAATGGAGACATTATTTTATACTCGATTTATAATTAGTATTAGCTTTAATATTTATGCTTAATAATTGACAGGTTCAACTTTTATCTTAAATCTTAAATTTCTTCTTTTCTATCAAATGAATCAATGACGTATTTGACCTTTGTTTTTAAAAGATAACAGATAATGACAATTGACAATACACATATGATTATGTTGTCAGATGTTGTTTATAGGTTTTTTTCCAACAAGCATGAAAAAGATAATATTTCGGTACAAATCATGCGCTGTATGCAATGTTTGTATATCAGCAGTGTTTACCAAAAGTTGACAAATTACATGTCACCACGAGGAAGCGGAGGCCTCTTTTCTGTCTGATGTGTCTTAATTTCTGCTTCTTTTTATCTGTTATAAAAATCGTTGAAATCGGACACCGTGTTAAACAATTATCGCTAAACATACATAAAAAAATATTACGAATTGAGAACCACCTCCATTTTTGTAGGCATTCGTAAAAACGGACTATTCGTTTAATTTTCACAAATTGATATTAGTTATACCGAGTGTCCCCAATAATTAATGATAATATTAGAATGTATTTTTGTTAGAATATTGTGGAATTGTGGGATTATTAATAAACATTATTATTATTAAACATGTTACTTCGTAACACCACATTCAAAATCTGTAACCGAAATTTTCAATTCTGATTACATTCGTGATGCCATTTACGATATGTATAAAAAGAAACAACAAGTGACTTGCAAAATGCATGAAACTTTAACTCAAAGAGAAATGTTTACGGGCTGCAAAATATTATTGTATACAGTGTTAACCAATATAGGATTTAAATGATCCCTGGCGGGGTCTTATGGAACTTCCTAATGTGGCTGGTAAAAGATTTATTATCTTTAAGTTATACACAATTACAAAAAATCTGTTTATATATAAATTTGTTTATCTAAATGAAACAAGGAGTTTTCAAAATGGCACATTAAACCGCTCTTGGCAAAATAACGATAAAAGGAGGGTAAAAACTAGAAAAGTTGATGGAAAAAGATTAGTTGTTTTATTGATGGGGCAGAACTAGTGTTTTAATCAAATAGTAGCAATCCCGATTATCATGGGGAAATAAATGAAGTAATTTTTTTAACACTCTTACTGCCATGTCAGTCGTTTTTGACTGACAAGAGTTTCACTGCTGAGGCCGCGGTTATTTTATATGTTCGCGCATCTCCAGGCCACGCGTTGTTTTCAGTGGTGGGGGTACGGTAATACATTGGATCACACGTGCTTCAGTGTTTATTTCAGCGCTAAGCACGTAGTTCATGTTTATTTGCGTTTCCAAAAACGACTGACACGGCGTGGAACTGCAAATTATTTTATAGTGACTGATGTTTGTAACAGTGGTTTTCCCTAATTATCATAATGTAAGTATTGTTTTTTTTTTGTTTAAGAATATATGTTTTGTTGGGGGTGTGTGTATGTCTATATTTGATAAAAAAATAAGTTAAAAAAAATTAAATATTCTATTTTATTGGTATTTTTAGGAGTTGGAATTTGAGGAAGCCGCTCTCCTCTCAAGAACTTCACAAAGAAGTGGAAAATCTATCCAAAGAGGAGATCAGGGACTTTTCGGACTTCTCGGACATTGATCCCGATTATAACAATTCTGACGAGTTGAGTGGGACAACCAGTGATGTATCCAATGAGGAGTCGAGTTCATCAGATAATACAGAGGTAATAGAGAATGAAGATGATGAAAACGATACTGCGCCAGATCTTCCAAGTAATCAATTTATGTTTTCTTGGCGCGACTATTCTGGAAATTATCAAACATTTCGATTTACCGGAAATGAAGGTATTCAAGTAGATTTAGCAGAAAATCTGACACCCGTTGATGCATTTGATCTATTTTTTTGTCCTGCGCTGATAGCTCTTTTAGTGGAGGAAACAAATCGCAATGCGGCGTATGTAATTTCTAATACAAATGTAACGCGCAAATCAAGACTAAATCAGTGGTACCCTACAAATGAACAAGAAATTTGTTGGTTTTTATATTTGGATGGGATTGAACAGTCGTCCGACTATAGCATCATATTGGTCAACCGATGTACTATACAAAAATCAAGTGTTTCAAGTATTATCAAGAAATCGTTTTGAAATGTTATTGAGGATGATTCACTTTAGTGACAGAGAAAATCAGCCAAATAATGATAGGCTTTACAAGATCAGACCTGTTCTTGATATGCAGACTTATATTGTGGGGCAAGAAATGGTCATAGATGAAAGTATGATACCATGGAGAGGCAAACTAAAGTTCCGTCAGTATATACCATCTAAGAGTCACAAATATGGGGTAAAACTTTTTAAGTTATGCAGTCCAAACGGCTATACATGGAAATGCCAAATTTATACTGGCCGAACTGAAGAACAACGCCCTGCTAGACTGGGAATAGGTGAATCTGTTGTACTGGCATTGACTGAGGGGCTATTAGATGAAGGTGGAACACTCTACATGGACAACTTTTATACTAGTTGTCCATTAGCTAGGATTCTTCCAACCAAAAGCACACATTTAGTAAATACGCTTAGACGATCAAGAAAATACCTCCCAAAAGATGTCACGACAAAAAAGTTAAAAAAAAAGACAATGCGCGAGAGACTAATGATGGGATTGTTGTCTCAAAATGGAAAGATGCTAGGGATGTACTTATGCTTTCCGCACTACACGGAATTGAGATGATAGTTCCTCCGCCTTCAATTAAGCGTAAGAGAGCACTGTCACCAACAGCTAATGATGATGAGCCCACCCGGAAAAAACGAAACGAAATACCAAAATTAAAGCCAGAAGCTATTATTGCTTATAATAGGGGAAAGTGTGGCATTGACAAGTCCTACAGTACCTGTAATGGACGAGGCGTCAAGTGGTACCGAAAGGTTTTTTTTGAGTTGCTAACAGGCATATCCATGGTAAATGCATTCAACATATACAAAGAAAAGTCTAATTGTAAATCAAACATAAATAAATTAAGAGAAGACGTAGCAAGAAGTTTATTATTTGGAAATGATGTCAACAGAAAGTATCTAGTGATACCGAAAGTAGCACATTTATTGAAAAAAAAAAACCGACGAAAAAACTCGAAAGCAATGTAGAACTTGCTACATCAACCTAACAAAAGAAATGCCAAGAGCAGAAGCAAGAAAAAAAGTAAGAAAAGTCCGAACATATTGTGATGGATGTGACGGAAAACCTGCAATGTGTTAAGACTGCCATATTAAAAATCATAGTTCATAAGTTACTTATTTTTTTAACAATTTAAGACTTAAAATAAAAAGTTTTCTATAATTTCAATTAAATGTGGTTTCATTTGGGTGCCGTCGCGCGCCATCAAATTCAGCACCGCGGTCCTAATGAGCATACAAAATTCAATATAAAGTCGGTCGAAAAAGCCTGACGCGGCCGTGCATGATACTAGTGATGTCGGCCATAAATGACTGACAACGCAAAATTATGCATAACAGTCAGTCCTATTCGACTGACAAAACAAAATAAAATAACCAAAAAATTAGTATGCCGGCAGTCAGAGTGTTAAAATGGTTCGAAAATAAATTACTTATGAATAAATTGTTATGGTCAATGCTTTCTATCACAGCACATTACTTTTTGAAATGCCCAATAATTCCTGGACAAAACCTCAAATTAAGGACTGCCTGACGACAAACAACATTCAATTTGATTAGAATATGTACAAACAAGATTTATTAAACACAGTTTTCAGAAATAAACCACCAAAAAATTATAAAGTAGATCAACTTGAAGAACAATATGGCCACACAGTTATTCGTTTACCTCCTTATCATTGTACATTTAACACAATTGAAATAATATATTGCCAAGAACTGTTATAACCGACATATTGGTAGGAATGGCAACTCAATTCAAAATTGTTTAAGTATGTGGAGGGAAGCACTCAAGACTGTCACCCCCCAAATCTGACCAAGCAGGCTTCCGGCTTATTCCTTATAAATTCGTAATAGCCATCTGTCATTTCATGCGTGACTTTACCCGTGACTTCATAACCTTAGGACAGGGATTCTTATGTGCGTGCTCAACACGTAACGATTTGAATAGAGAGAAACATTTCATACAAATTACATTCTGTGGAACGAAGATAGTCGTCTCAACACGTGCCGAATTGAGAGATGAGAATCCCAATGCAGATATTGTTTATCTAACTTCATAACCAAAAAATCTTCGTGCCATAAAATTAATATAATAGCTAATGCCTATCTTCAATATTATCGATTCGATTCAAATGGAGAAAACGGGGATGATTCGATATATCACATAGAAAATATATTTCGTAAAGAAATGACAGATGACTGTGACTTACCTACTTAGCCAAGTCGCAAATAACTTCGTGAAGTTTTGGCTCTCGCACGACATATGGCGCCACCTAGCGGCGAATAATGAAGTAGTAAGCCAGAAGTCTCCTTGGTTTTCATCTACACCGAGTTTGGGTTTGATTTAAATATCTGTTAATTCATAAATTTACGGAGATCTAACAAAAAAAATAAAATGGAGCAAAAAGAGTTATATAGATGTGACCTAAAATCAACCATTTTTAGAATCATGTAAACTTCTTAAAAAGGTCGTAAGTATCTCACAAAATAGTAAATTAGTTGAAATAAATTTAACAAAAAATTATGCTATAGGTAAACAACTGATCTATAATTAGGTACATGTCACTGCAGTGTTGCCAATGGGCGGAGAATTATCCGCTTTTCGGAGAAGGTTCGGAGAATTTTGCGGAGAATAACATTTTGCGGAGAATTTGCCCGCCTGGCGTTGACAGTTGACTTGTGACTGGTGAATTTTTGTCAGTTGAGAATCCCGTGTTGTTTTCGGCACTTTTCGTGTTGATCATCAAAAGTATGCCCAACTGACTGCGCATGCGTATTAATATCTAGCTGATCTAGTATAAGAACTAGATTTCATTAAGGTTGTTTTTTCTTGCTCCATGCGGGATGGAGAACGAATTATAAACGTTTCTAGTCACTGTCATGAGCGAAGCGGAGAATCTCGAGTGAATTCGGAGAATTTGGTTATCTGTCAGCGGAGAATGGAGAAGAAGCTTGTGGCAACACTGCATGTCAGTGATCTATGCTTAGTAATGTTGTTACAATTGCTGAAAACAATTTGGAAACACCGTTTAGAATGCTAAGTGCGAAAATTTTAGTTTTCATTATGAAATCAAGGAATTTCTTTAGAACATTTTAATGTAAAAAATGTAAACAAAAAAACATTACAAGGCTGGAGGCTAGTGCGCAAAATAATACTGCGGTGTTTGGGTTCTTATTCCTTGGACACGTCGAATCGTACATACTAGATTATTGATAGTAAAAAACAAAATTTTCAAGTTAAGATTAGTAGGTACGAAAAAAAATGTAATGATTTTATTTGATTTATTACCACTAAGAAGATATCTTGTGATCCATAATATAAATGTCACTTCCACTAGTTTTTATTATTCTATTATGCTATAAAACACATTCTTTAATTTGTAAAATCAGTCCCTTTCAAAAGCATATTATTTCTCTAGGTACGTATGCCACATTCCATATCCCATACCAACCTGACGTTTGAATTGTTTTTCCTTTTATGTGATTTATCGCAATTGAAACTGTTCAAATAACCGAAAACTAGGTTGACGTTCTGTCGCAGAGATTACACCCTTTTTCGATAAATGTGACACCCTTTGGGATATTCAATATATACTGCACGATATGTTGACATTGGAAGACTGTAATAACACGAGTTTGGTTAGATAAACCGGCAAGCATTTCCAAAACATTTCGCAGGGATTTTAAGCAGCATCACCACTAAATGTCGAGGAAAGAGTAGAAGGCGAAATTTATCGTCACTCTCTTTTTGTTTTGTTTACTTTCTGTTTTAGTGAGAATAGAATATTGCTTTTGAAATGGTTATATAACAGAAGCAACTTTAGATTCAGAACTTTAGCTTGTGGCCCGAAAAGTCATTAAATTTGTCAAAAGAAAGAAGCAAAATTCGAGAGACGCTAAAATGGTGGTTCCCATCTTATCGAGACTGAGGCCCACAAGGGTAAACTCGTAGCATAACATAAACGAGAAATGATTTAACTTGGAACGAAAGACCGAAAGCCGATAGTAGTATTAGGACGTTGAATTTTTTGGTTTGTGAAGCATTGGCAATAATTAGGTTAAACCATGTGATGATTTTCACAAGCCTTGATTTTTAAAACCATTCTATATCGCCTTTTGATTAGGGTTTACAAACTTGTTTGAGCAATTTATCCAATAATAATTGGCCCCTTTACCTCTTAAGCCTGCTCATGTAAAATATTTGGGCTCCTTACTTCACCTATTTATATAATATTAATAAAGGACAGAAGGATGAGTATTGCAACTATGTTAAAAGAAATAAATTGGCTTTCAGTTCAGAATTATGTTCAGTACATGACTGATATTTATTTATAAAATAAAAATGACATAGTACCATCGCATCAGATCTATTAGAAAAAATTCAATATAATTCGCAATATCACAACTATAATACAAGAAGCCAATCTGACTTTCATGTACGGCAAGCCATCACTAAAAGTTTCCAAAATACAATTTTTATTAAAGGTTTAAAAAATTTAATAGACGGCCTACAGAAATTAAAATAAAAAACAACAATAAATGTATTCAAAAGTAACCTCAAACAATACTTGATAAATAAACAGAACGGATATACTTTCTTGTGATAATACTCTTTAAAGTATTTCCCTTAATTTATTGTTATTTTACCCCTCGTTTTACCCGCATTTATTATAAATTATTTCTGTTTTGAGATCATGTACTTTATTTTAAAAAATTACTCGACGTTATATTAATACCACCTTACTATGTTTAAATTATTAATAATTTTTGCGACGATAGGTTATAGGAACTTATAGCCACAAAACTATTTTTGTGTTAAAGTATATCTAATGTACTTTACAAAGGCCTTCTTTCAACATACAAATAAATGACAACTTTATAATTAAAATAAAAAACACAAATACCTCGGTACCTAGATAAGAAGATTCATTTTTAAATTTTATTTATTGAGGAAATGTATGACTAGAAGTTTACTAATTATTATTTACAATTCGCTGGTTAAATATGTAATATAAAATCGTATAATAAAAATTTTCTGCAAAAAACCAGCATTATATCCTACCTCTCTTTTATATATTAAAAAAGTGCTTTGTATAAGAACATTAAATTATCTGTCTTGCTGTACCTTTATTTATGGAAAGCCTGAATTGAGATACACTACAAATTATTTGCAATAAATATCAAAAGAAGTATACATTTTTAAATAATTTGACATTTAAGTGCCATTCACACATCACAGTTAACATCTTGATACTTGACAGGCACAGCCAAGCATTATTCTGATTATTGCCAAATAAAATGGCCGGTTAATTATTCTATGGGATTGCGACAGAGAGCCAGTAAATTTGATGAAGGTGTTTTTGTGGCTAGGGACGAAGTAGTACGCTTAAGTTAGCACCACCATAAAAAAGTCATTTTTAAGAAATTGCTTGTATATTTTTTATAAATTGGCATGCTTGGCTACTAATTTCGAATAAAAATAGCCTCCAAAATGGCTATGGTTGCTAGTATGAAGGTCGCAACCCGTCCTAGAAATTTCACCTTTACTATCAACAGCTGTTGTTTAACAAGTCTTTAGAGAATGTTTGCTTTTATGTAATTTAGGAATGTTAGGAATGTTGACATTAGAAATAATTGGAATTCCTAAAATTGTCACATAAGAAATGCATCGGAAACATGAAAAAAAGTTTTAAAAAATGAGGGTAAGAAAATGTTTTCGTCTGCACGAATGCAATACTGAGGCCCCATAGGAAGGGCCTCAGTAATTATTTAAAAATGGGGTGGTCATATTTAAGTATAGGATTGACAAATAAGGAAAAGTCCTTTGCATTTCGTAGTGTTATTTTTTAATGCTACAGGTTTTGAAGGTTGTATTACTTTAGCTTCAGGTACAACTAAATTGGCAAATTATGGTGATGTTAAATATTTTTTTTGTCTATTTTTGTTTAACTTTTATGTACGGGAAGACAATTTGAAGGTGAAATTTGTTTAATAGCTGTGTACACGTACCAGATTAATTAAACGCGATTTCACGCACATCGGAAAATTTTTAAAAATATATATCTATATAATTTTTTTTGCCGGTAAATAAAAAAAATATGTATCTCGACAGCAGCGCCACCTACTGGATCCAACTACACCCAAGAACCATCCAGATGACCCCATAAGTACAGTTATTTCGATTAATATTTACAAATTTAAACCCAGGTTATCAAAGAGGAAAATACATATAGAACTTCATAATCTTAAAAGGTTATGAAAAATTATTAATGGTAGGGCTTTAAACACTAATTTGATTCTTAAACAAATTTCTTGTTTTTGTTTTGCAAAAGACTTTTTTGTCTTCTTCAGTTGCTTTTCCACTTTTCTTTTAGGTGTTTCGAGAAAAATTTCACTATGAAAACTAAGAGAACCATCAATTTATTAGTAACATTTTGATATTTTAGCTCTGGTAAGGTCTTGTTAAACTTTCTTCTCTTTTACATAGCTGTAACCTTGGGGAATACAAATTTATTATTAGATCAAAAGCTCTTAATTGAGAATTAAATTTGTGAGAAAGTAGTTTGAATAATGTCAAAAGTTCTTGGAATCATTAACAGAAGCCTGCAAAAAAATATTATTTTATTCCTAAATAAATAGGACATACATTCATGTAATATCATTGTGCTATAACAATAGGTAGGTATTGGGACAACTTTAAACAAAGAATTTCAAGAAAATCAACTTTTACTACCATAATTGCACTTAACTTTTTTATTGCTTAAATTAATAATGTCATTTTGTGTAGTTTGTTTAATATACAGTGTCCATAGATAAATGAAACTACTTGTAAGGTGTTTTCTCGCCACAGAGAAAACGGTTCCTTACGAATGGCGCTGGTTACGGGCGTTTCTCGAGCCCCACATTTTTGGTTATGGTACTCCACAAACTCTCGAAACGGCGTCGAAAGTACTCGGGTAACTACAGATGGAGATGAAAAATTCCATTAGTCAAAGGTCACTTAGACACAGGTAATGGTAAGCCACAAGTAACGGGCTTTAATCGTTGCTTGGGCTGGTACAGAATTTATCACTAGCTGAAATACAAGGGTGAAATAAAGCATGGAATTAGTAACCAGTAATACGGCAAGTTAAAATTGACACATATATTGTGAATATTTATTTACACATTAAAACTAATAAAAATTATATATTTAAATGTCCACCCTAGTTGCGATGATAGTCAATATAACCCTGAACAAAAAAAAATAAACAAACAAAACGGACGGTATTGAACCCCGACTAGTCTCAATTAGACGTCAAAATTGAATTAAAATAAAATGAGTGTTTCGGTCGCAGAAGAAATTATTAACTTGACTATTTATTCGGTAATTGAACTAGAACATAATTTTCCATTTCGGTAAGGAAAAATTCTAAGAGCGGTCGTAGCAAAAATTAACTATTTAACTGTCGCATCGGGAATTAAACTAAAATGTAGATACTTTACTATTTCGGCAAGGAAGAATTATCAAAACGGTCGCAGAGAGTGCGAGAAGACAAGATCGCGAAAGAACCACTTATAGTAAATAAAATGTATACCCGGGGTAGCCTGTTATCCCAGAATGAACTGATCGTCATCACGAGCCCGCTCAGACAGGGTAATGAAGCTATTTAAGATTTCTGTAATTTTCAATTTGCCCGAAAAAATAAAGAATACAAAGGTAAAAAGAAAACTAAAGTGGATAGCACCTAATCCAAGAATGAGCTGATCGTCATCACAAGCCCGCTCAGACAGAGACAGGATACTATTTAAGGTTATATAAATTGACTGTGAAAGAGAAAACAAAACTATTATTAGAGGGAAGAAAACTACTAACGCGGATAGTACCTACTCCACGAATGAGCTGATTGTCATCACGAGCCCGCTCAGACAGGGACAGGATACTATTTAAGAATATTTAAATTTGTGGTTTGCACATTAACTAAAAAAAAATAACGCGGATAGCACCTAATCCAAGAATGAACTGATCGTCATCACGAGCCCGTTCAGACAGGGACAGGACACTATTTAAGATTATTTAAATTTGCGGCAAAAGAATAAACAAACTATTTAAATAGAGAAAACGTATCCTTAAAAACTCCGTTTCTAAATATTCCTAACTTAGTTATAACGCGGCACTTACTAAACAAAGTATTTATCAATTAAATCAAATTTAATTCCCGATTTAACCTACCAAAAAGAAAAGTTTAATTTCTTAGGACAGACTAACTATCAAAAACCCTATCATTTATTAATTAAATCAAATTAAATCTTGCTGCCAACAATATTTATAAAAACGGTATTATATTTGCCAAGAAATAAATTCTAATGTTTAATAATGAAATCAAATTATATCTTTTAACTCAACACTGAATTAAAATGTTCCTATTTCTAAAAGATAATTTGGTTTTTAAATGAAATACGGTCTCAATATAAAACGTTTCTTCTATAAAAATATGAAAGTAAAAACGAAATAAGGTTTTTTTACCTAACGGATTTATAAACACGATACGAAAAATTTTTCGACGACGGATTTAATTGGGAATG
Source organism: Psylliodes chrysocephalus (assembly GCA_927349885.1). Taxonomy (NCBI): domain Eukaryota; kingdom Metazoa; phylum Arthropoda; class Insecta; order Coleoptera; family Chrysomelidae; genus Psylliodes; species Psylliodes chrysocephalus. The sequence continues at coordinate 66,369,127 of OV651818.1, forward strand.
CGGCTTTTACTTTTAACTGGCTGAAATCAAGTCTATTAGGAACTAAAATTTTTAATTCAATCTCGGACCAGGGCACCTATCCTCGACTAGTGCGTTTAAGCGCTCGCTTTGAAGAGATGCGAGTGGTTTAATGCGAAGACGCATTAGAAACCGTATTCTTAACCCTTCGTATCTGTGCCTTCGTAATCCTCTTTTATAAATGCGAATGGCAACTTGGCAACCATGTATGATCGACGATTATGTATTGTCTGCAAGAAAGGGGAGTCAAAGTTCACACCGCTTGTTTTGTGACAATTATTCGTAAAAAAGAAGCAATAATAATATGAGTAATGGTTTTGAGCATGAAGTCGTGATTTTGGGTTGTTTTTTGATGTACTGTTTGGCTATACATAGTTTGCAGCGTTATAAAATGGAAAATATTGGTAAAAAGACACATATCGCACTATGAGTACAAGACCACCATAACTCAAAATTTATTGATTTTGAGATTTGTGCGGTATTATAGTGTTATAGATGCTAACTTTGATAATACAATACCAACATATCTCTAAATTGAAAGAATGTCCCATAAATAACAGAAGTGTTACTATTGAATTTTGCCTGAAAATACTTTTCCTGATACAACATCAACATAACTAAAAATATTGTTGTTCGTTTTTGAACTTTTGAAATGCAGAAATACAATACCAACATATTTAGTTTTAAAGTATTATAAGTAACTAAACTAGCCACCTCTTTAAATGAAGACTACCATCAGTCAAAATATGTTTTACATTCTTCTATTCCTAAATAATCTTTTAGGATATTCTTTACTGCAAGACAAACCTAAGTCAAAATTTTGCAGAAACCCATTACTGTTATTATGCGCGTACGCGTTTTGTTGATTGCAAGAGCAACCTAAGTCAACATTTGTTGGTTTTACCACAAAAAGCAAAAGTCTTTAGTGCCACCTCAGAAGTCTTTGGTTCCACCTCAAAAGAAGTCTTTGGTGCCACCTCAGAAGAAGTCTGGTGCCACCTCAGAAGAAGTCTTCGTCTTATCACGTAAAAAATATTTTCTTACTTATTTTGTATTTGATAATTTTTAAATAAAAATTAAACGAAAAATTCAACGTCTATTTTTTTAGTATTACCGCGATATAACACGAAATGAGAGAGTAGCCTCTCTCGTCTCGTAGGGCGAGAGAAAACTGTTCTCTTGTCTCGAGAGAAGTGTTAGATCTGAAGATCTTGGTGGCCAATTGACGGGACCGCCTCGACCTATCCATCTATTTAGGAAACAATGATTTAACTGTGCTTGGGTATTAAGTGATTTTTTAAAAATTTCACACCAAACATTTAATGTGTGTTCAAGTCGCTGGATAGGTCGAGGCGGTCCCGCCAATTGGCCACCAAGATCTCCAGATCAACACTTCTGGATTATATTTTATGGGGCTACCTTAAATCAGAGGTGTACAACGAAGAAATGAATACCCGAGCACAGTTATTGGAAAAATTAATAATGTATGCAACAGCATTAGAAATAAACCGGAAATAATTGACAAATCAGTAAAAAACCTGTTAAAATGTTCGCATAGGTGTATTGACGTTTACGGTGTTCATTTTGAAAATGTACTTTAGTTTAAATTAATTATTTGTTTCTGTTACGTTTGTTTTGTTACTTTATCAAATAAAATGAGCCCAGTCCTGTGTAGATGTTCAATTTCTTATTGGAAAATGCAGTAGTTAAAAATAAATGAAGATGGTACCTAATTTGTATAAAGTTTTAAAAATACAGAGTAATATATTTGATTTCAATTTTGTAAAAACTGATTTATAATATTGTAGTCACCATTATAAAAATTGACTGTAAGAAAATTAAGATGGTGCCATTAAATAGTATTACATTATTTCATTTATTGATCCGCGTACTATTTAAATGTGCAGTAAGATTTATTAAAATCCGATATACAGGGTGATATTCTAGCCAAGAAGAGCAATATAAAAAAAAGAGAGTCCGGTCCTGGAATTTTTTAAAATTAAATTATGGTTTTGATTGACCTAAGAAAGTGTAACTTTTTATAAAATTTTATCAAAATATCTCTAGCCGTTCAAACAAAATGGCCGATTTTAGTTTTGGCAAAAAATCATAAAACACCCTATATCTCAGAAACGAGTAAGATTAGAAGCTAAGTATAGGGGTGTTTTGAACTCAGTTAAGTGTACTCTACCTCCCATTAAGCTGTGTATAGAATAGGTGTGTTATAGTTAACTTTTTGACCATCTCGAAATCTAATATGTTAAAAGTTTAAATTACGATAAGCAATTGAAAATTTCAAATAAGCAAAGAGAAAATTGTTCGAGAGAAACGAAATTTTCGTCGAGAGAAACGAAATTTTCGTCGAGAGATTACATTCTCTCGTCTCGTCTCGAATCTGTTTTCGAGAGAAAATGTCTCTCTCGTCTCGTTCGAGCCGAGACCAGAATCAATCTCTCGTCTCGCGGCATCACTAATTTTTTTGTTTGTTTCGAGAAATAATACCTAAATTATATCCTCGACCATTATGCAAAACAATTAATTTAAAATAAATTTTTGTGCATTGGCCGAAAAAATAAGAACTAAAGATAACAGGTGCTAAACATTTTAATTGCACTTACTGTCGGTTTCTTGAAATGTTTAATCCCTAGTAAATCTGATAGACTTTTAGAGACATTCTGTATAATATCTTTCCAAAGCAATTTGTCACATTTCAAGTGTCTGATTGGCCAGCTTTGTTAAATAGTTTCAAGAAACCCCACAGTCAAGCTGCCTTATTTGGCAAATATTCCACAATAGCACAAATAAAGTTAGTGCAATAACAACATAACTCTATTTTCTGACAATTTCTTACAATTTGTCAATAAAATTTTGCTTAATAACTAAAGCGAAGGTCATAAATGAGGGTTTAAAGAATCATGAAATCCAAATAAATAAAAATTTAATAGATAGCAATTAAAAAACTGTAAAAAAAAATCTTAAAACTTCAAACTCCATTTTCTCAGTTGGTTGTTTTTTGAGTTATGGTGATCTCGTACTCATAGTACGATATAATTAACCGAAACAATCTGATGAAGCTTGATCAGAAAGTCTGAAAGGATCCTTCCAATCATCATAAACTCTTCGAGGATGATTACTGGCCTCTTTTAATTCGTAATAAGATATTTAAAAAAATTATATTTACCATCATACCTATAGGTCACGATCAATTTATGAAACAAAACAAAAACACTTTGCAATATTAAAACGTGCATCCAGTTAGACCTTTGCACGCTCTTTGGTTCTTCGTATTTGAATGCGAAGAGCAAAAACTCACTCGTTGTCAAATGCGCACCCGCAATATAAATTCGAACGACCAAGAATAGCTACAACAAACTTTTGAGCAAATACGCATTCGCATTTAGTAAATGCGCATTCGCATTGATTGAAGCACCAGTCGAGGATGTGTGCCCTGGTTCAACCATCGATTCCCTTTCCATAGCAGAAACCCCACCAACGGCAGTATGTAATAATTGGCATTATTATTAATTGAAAAAATCTAAAGAATTTACCAAAAATTCTAAACAAGTAATTAATGTTTAAATTAAATAATTAAAAAGACACAATGAAACAAACCTTCAATTTATTAATCTACATTGAACGTGACATTGTTAAATACAATCAACAGTCACATAAATTTTGGTTTATATAGAAAGGATCACTTGGGTAAACGCTCAGTCGGGTTCGGACTAAGGTCCAGAACTTTCGCCCCTTGGGCGAAACCCTGGTTTTGTATTGTAAAGTAATGTGTAAAGTTTTTTGTGTACGATGTGAATTATGGGTAAATATCTTAACTTAATTTTACAGTGTTTTTGTTTAATAATTAATTGATTGAGTGATTTACATATAAATGCCAATTTTACATTTTCGTCGCGAATTATATCTTATGTATATCTTTATTACTATTAGTTATAGTGCTTTATTCCCTAAATGGAATTGTGTTCATTTTTTCTTAAGACTATTTGTCAAGTTTTATAGTTATTGTTAATATACATTTGTTAATGTTTTAATACTTATTATTAATCTCCCTTTCCAAACCAGCAAAATACTCCGAGCATTTGAGAAGCCTCGGCGTTTCTATTCCCTTAGGACTAAAAGAGTCTAAAACTAGTTGCCAAGAACCGCTCGACATATGCTATTAAGGGATGTTTTTATTTTGTATTTTATTATTTTTTCTTTATTATTTTTTTTTGCCACTGGCGAATGGATGTTCCTTCAGGACTCCAGGACCCTTTGGATGGTGACGTCGCTGCCCTAATCCCTTAATAGTATATTAACAACAGTAGCTAAAGACCTATCAGTAGTTACAAATGGTCTTTAGGCAAACTGGTTGTTACAAGTACTAAAAAATTGACTTCATTACAGACTTTTGAAAAAGAAACAAAATTCTCGATTTAAATTTTCATTTTTCGGGGTTCAGCCCTGCTTGGTCAAAAACGAATTTTCAACATAACTTTAGTTTTGGAAATCAAGGATGTCTTTGAAATTTCCAAAAATTCAATTTTTCTCCAGAGAAAAGTGCCTTTCATGTTGCAGTCATGCAAAGTTATAAAGAAAAGTTGTTTAGAACCACCATCTATATAGTCTATATACCAAATTTGAACATTCTTTGCCAACTATGATTTTTCGTTTATTTAACTTAGCACATGATTTCTTGTAACATAGTTTTGAAATATACCTACCGATATTTTTAAACGGAAAAATTTTACCATAAATGTTGTCCATACGACACATAACCTCACTTCTATTTGTACACGTTTTTAAATATATTTTATACATGTGAAAAGTTTAAAAGGTTACTTACAGAACAACTCATCCATTCCTTTTTGCACTGAATTAGTACTAAGGATAATTTTTTTGATGATGGCGGTGTTTTATTTTATTACTTCTTTGACTGCTGTCAAAACTAATTCCTCATTAATTATGCGATTTTTCAGCTTCTGCAATTAATAATAAAATGTTATATGAGGCTCGTAGTCCATCATAATCTTGTTTAGAAGACTACGCAAAAAGGTTTGATACAGTTGGCTGCCCTTCAAGTGAAGATGGGATGAAACAAGAAATTACAGAGTTGCCAGGGAGCGTTTTATTATCCTGACAACACTACAGCAAACAAATAATTGAATATGACTAGACAGAATCTGCGCCAGGTCACAGGCATTATGACTGGTTATTACCAAGTACGGAAGCAGCTTCAAATCATGGAAATGTCAGAATCCGCAACCTGCAGGGGATGCGAACAACAATATTAGACCATCGATCATATCCTCTACGATTGCCCGACGCTCTTATTTATTAGAAGATTTGTGTTCGGCGAGTATAGGCTAACACCGGCCGATATAAAAGAAGCACCTTTTGACAACGTTGTTAACTACATTAAATCTGTATACTGGCTCACGAGCTAGGATGTGCCTATCATCTTAGGAGGATGCAAAATGGGACGAGTGAGGTCTAAGTGCCGTGGAATAACCCACCCCTCCACACGTTATAGATACAGTTGGCTGTTTTAAATATTACTTTTCCAGTCCTTAAAAATAGGATAAATCCGTATTCTTCTTATCAGCAAGGATTTAATTTAAATGCTATTGTAGCCTATAAGGTGCTATGAAACCTTCATTTAAAAAACTTTTAAGCTAATTAAGCACATAGGCAATGACTGGTTTATAGGATAATACGTAAATCCATATTTTAAATACTTAATGCTGTACTGCCGGCATTTTTTTTGATGAATATTTAGATATTTTGAAATGCAAATTAATTTCTCAACAGATTTATAGATAGTTATAGGAATATCTCACGACCAGTGGCGGCTCGTGACCTAAATATGACAGAATATCGATCTCGATACAGATACTACAGATGTAGGTAAAAAAACTTTCAGTATTTTAGAAAGGTATAGACATCTGTCATTGTGAACCTCCAATATTTTGCTCACAAGCCGCCACTGCTTACGATTATTTATCACGGCGAAGAACATTAAAATAACAAAACATTCCTTTTATAGATTTGACTTTAACTTGTATATTTGTGATACCGACGCATTTGCTCTATAAACAAGTAATTTCAAGTTTCCACGTTCTCTTTCTTGTTGAATTGTATGAAGTGCGCATTTTCGTTTATGTTATGACAATAAAATAATTTACTTAGATAAAAATTTTATTTATGAAAACAGGTATTGTATTTTATTACATTAATTTCCTAAATAGATACCCTATAGGCACACAATATTTCAAAATAATTTAAAAAACATTTAAAAAAATCTAATTAAACATCCTGTGATTGACAGACTTTCTGTTTTTCTCATTTTTTACCAAATTCTTGTGTTTTATTAGGAATGTATTCGCCAATGGTATGTTATAAGGAAATAATTGTGCAAATATTGATGTAATGACAAAACAGTATAAACACTCCCACTTTTGATCATGTCATTGTATATGAGACAATGTAGACATAGATAATAGGAACACGAATTACACAAAAGAACATACATTATGCGAAAGTGATGAGATACTAGGAAGCGGCCTTTATCGCATACACAACGCTCATTTAATAATTTTCCTTCGGCTCTTTATGAGAACAAAGTTCAAGCAAAATGAGGGCAGCGCCATTGAATCTTGAGAATAGAAACGATGAATTGATAAAATGAAAATTGAGTTTGTGAAGTGAAGACGGGAGTAGCTCATAACGACAATGAAAATTCAAACTGAAACATTTCTGTGGAAGGATAATTCACGCGGTAGGTAGAACCAAAGAAAATTGCATCATTTGACATATTATATCAAATATTTGCTTTCAACCTAATACTCCAGCTATGTCACTCACTCATATTATTCTTTGTAAAATAAGTCTGTAAATGCATAAATAGTTCTTTATTCTCATATTCTAAGATTTTTTATGCCAGTGTATTAGGAATATATTTTAAAAAAATAATTAATTCTTCTACCAGGGCCGGCTCTAGCCTTTTTTCCACTGTGCAAAATCCTGAGTTGGCGCCTCCCCCCTATCTAGCTTGACTATTACATTTTTTTTATATAGGTCTAAAAAATAAGTATACTAAAAGGAAACACAGAAAAACATTATTTTTTTTTTAAATAAACTTATTTTCAAACAATTTACAAACGAATACCTCTACTTAAATTGGGTCAGCCAAAAAACATTACTTAACAAAAATTTTCTTTTCTAACTTTAATTTTAGCAAACTGTCTTATGATTTCTGAAATATCAGTTGTCTCACATATCTCGTGTTCTATTGCAATAAAAGCAAGACCACAAAGTGGATTTTGTGTGATTATGGTACGTAGGTAAGTCTTGATCCGTTTTAATTTTGAGAAACACCTTTCTCCTCTAGCGTAATAATTCTGATTTTAATATATATTGAGGAAATGGTATATGTTCCTTTGTCAACCATTCTTTAATTTTATCAATAGTCCAAGAATTCGTTGGACTTTTGTTTAATACTTCATAATGGTAAGGTGCATTGTCTAAAATAATTACGCTGGGCTCACTTAAACCTGGGAGAAGTTTTTCATGCAACCATTTTACAAACATTTCTGTGTTCATATTATCGTGATAGTCACTGGATTTTGATTTAAATAAAAATATTAAATCAGCATTTTCTATTAAACCCGATTTCCCTCCTGCATGTAAAATTATGTGTCGCTTCCCTTCTCCATCGGTATGTTTGATGGACTTTACGTTATCATATTGCCATATTCTCTTGGTTGCACCCCTAGAAAATATCCATGTTTCGTCTAAATATATAAAATTCGTCCCTTCTTCTTTAAATTTAGAATATTTTCTTAGAAAGTTAATTATCTTGTGCACGACAGAACTTCTTTTACAAAGGGCCTTTCTGTTATCCTCCTTTTGAAATTTGAAACCCAAATTATGTATCACTTGCCATAGACTTTTTCTGCTAATATCTATAAATTCCGAGAGAATTGTATTTAAGGTCACATGTTCCTTGTTGGCCCTCATTCGATAAATGGTATCACGAATTTCAAATTTCTTTCCATCTGGAATATCTTTCGTTTTCAATGATGGGCGAGTTTTGCGGTGATCTTCTTTCGGCAGTTCACTATTGTGATTTTGTAATACTCCTCTTAATTTGGTTTCACTAATTCCTAGAGCATCGCATACGCGTTGTTGTACAGACATTTTAAAGGATTTTCTTTTTCATCCGTAAAATACTTATGTACACTACAAATTAGACTATCTACATCTAACACACGTCTAGGCATTTTTAAAATTTCCACTAAATTTACAATATACATACAATGTCAACACTTGCAAAGAATCAATTCAACTACAATATTTGTAATAAATTTAGTACCTACCCTAATGTTATTTTAATTTAAATCTGACCATTAGGGCAATTTTACCTAATTTCTTGGGAAGAGGCTTATTGGAACTGGTTGTCAATGACTAATTTGCATAATTTTGTTAATCCGAAACCCGCGTAAGTATAGCGAACAGACTGTATTGAACAATATTTAAGTGGAAGTGGTCCGGAAAAACAAAGAAGTATCGCGATTGTGATGAACGCATTAAAAGGCTAGTTAGCACATACGATGAGCGCTGTGATATTGTTAATTATTTAAAAGGTATAGCACATAATATTTCTTATTAATAGTTCACATAATATGCTACATTGTATAATATTTTGTAGTAATGGATTCTCTCCAATTTTTTTGAAACTTATATTTAATAAAATTAATAATATGTCTAGTATATTTTCTCCTTCAGTTTCCGATAAAAAAAAGGGTATAATGAGCTTCAAATTTCAAAATATACTGAAAATACATCAATCCCTCAATAGTTATTTTAAATACAGGGAATTTTAGTTCTAAATAATCTTAAAAGTGAGGCTTTTATGAAAAATATAAAAATAAGTCAAAAATAATGTAAAGGGGACGTCTTATGAAAAAAATAGAAAAAAGAGGGAGAAGGTAAAAAGAGCTAAAAACGCAACTTCCAAAAGATTCACTTTACATCTCAGGTGTACATTTTTGAAATCGAATATTAGAGCAAAAATGCGATAATATGCTGGGTGTTCCATTGTAAAAAACAGGGGGTTGGCCATGTGGGGACAGTAGAAGTTACAACGAGTATACATAAGCAGAATAAAAATATTCTGTCTCCATTTTCATTTTTCAGCACATTACTTCAAAAAACAACTAACCAAATCAATAGTTTTTTCTTCTTTTCATTTTAACACCATTTCCTTTTTCCGTTGATTGTTACCAACTTCTTAATTTGAATATTAGCACATCTAAAATTATTTTCCAACGCTAATGCCAGACTCTACTTTTAACAATAATAATTTATTTATTTCATTTTGTTTATTATTACGTACAAATTCAAACAATTCATTTTATAAACCTATATTATTATTAAGAAACATTTATTTTTTTCGCCAACGCCATCTATTAGCCGATGGCCAAAATATTTAAATTTGACAACCTCTAAACTGTTATCTTAAATATTAGAATGGTTAATTCGTCTATTTATACCTAGAGGGCGTTAATCAGTATATTTATTCTAAATAAAATTTAATTCCTGTAGAATTATAAACACTTGCCCAAGAACCCATTTTAGTGCTTGTAGGGTTTAAAAAGTTTTTAAATTTGTTTGTCTTAATTGTTCGTCCGTTCGTGAAATATTTTAATAATTTTAATTAATAGTTTTATACCTACTTTTGTTTATGTGTTTTGACATCAACTTTTTGTTGCAACTATTGTTTTTTATGTATTTAAAAAAATACTCGCATACTTGTGTTTACACCGACCCTGGGATAATTCTCTTAGCTTAGTCTTAAATAGATGAGTAATTACGGGTGAGTTCTTGATATTTGACAACTTTCATATTAAAATGTTTAAACCCACTTTATTAGTTATGAGCTCATTCGTTTTTCCTCTCTATTTTAGACCTTACCTGATGATGAGGATCTGATCCTCGAAACCGGTCGTAATAAAATACTCTTGTGAGATCCTAAGGACCACCCTCGTTTGATTTACCTTTTTTGAACTTATAACTCACACATGGCTACCACCTTCAACTTTAATAATTATTAATATTTGTACAAATTTTAACAGAAGTTAATAATAATAATTACAATAATTGTAATAAATTTCTACTTCTACAAACAATAGTAAAATATACTAAACATTGTGGTCTTCTTTCCTATTGTTGTAGCATTTTATTCGACAATTCAATTGCTACAATAATGAATAGTTTTTAACTATAAATTATAGTAAAATTTTCTACAAATAGTTAAGTATTTTTCTACAAGTCTACTACTACAACATTGTAGTAAAATTTTCTAGTCACATTTTTTTCCGTGCTGGCGGTCAATTGTAGGCTATAAATTGCTTAGGCGATCAATTGCTACGGCGGTAAACTGCTAGCGGTCAATTGCTGGCGGTCAATTTTCCTAGACCCATATATAGATAATGTCTCAAAAAAATAATATCCTTTGAAAACAACATTTGGTTTTTGGCGAAGAAGTAGACTATTATTGTATAAAATTCCAATTCTCATATCTTAAAATACTTTTCTAATTGCTCGTTTTTCAGTATTACTTACATGAATAGTCTTTAACTTCTATACAATATTCGATTGCTCTGGCGTTGTTTTCTGTTTTCTCCCTGTTTTTCGAATTAATACGTGTGCCACTGTGAATATTGCTTTTTAAAGTATCTGCAACTCGTTTAAACACAGATGAAAATGGAATACTCCAAAATCGACTATACAATTTTTCCTATTTTATTGTTGCCTGTATATTGATTGTCAAATTCTTTTACCTTTCACAAATTCGTAGAACTTATCTTATTTACATTGAGTAATATAAATATCTTAATAGGAGGTCTTAACTTTGGCTTTATAATTAATTTAATTTTGTTTTTGATACATTAAAACAAATATTAATAATTATCTAGATGTAAATGGTGTAGCATGCTGGCTGGCATTGATTCATAAATTCCGTCGGTCTTAATTTCCTCAAACTCCTTAATCAGATCATGAAACGTTTAATTAATGAATTTCCATGTTAATTAAAGAAACTCATTCATCATGAACTCTCAAAAGGGTATTTCTCTCAGTTGCGAATTTTTGGTGCAAAATCTGTTTAAATTCAAAGGAGCTTTATCGAGATAAGTACACGGGGAAGCAAAACTTGCTTCGCAAGGATGCACTTACGAAGTTGAATAAATGAGAAATAATATTTTTGTCTGGGTAGCGTCTTTTCTGCTGAATTGTGTGCTATATACCGCGCTCTGCAGCATTTAAATGAATGGAATATTTAAAATTCCCTCATTACCACCGATTCCCTTAGTAGTTGTTTATTCATCCAACAAAATTATCCTAAACATCCTTTTGAAAAACTACATCGATTACAATGAAACGAAGTAGCCGATAGAAGTGAGCTTGAAGCAGTAATCAGTGATGATGTGGAATTACACAAGGCGCAAATTACTAGTATAACGCGTGTGCGGTGACGTAACACAGCGCGTCCTTTTGCATACTACAGGATTAAATAGATTGGCGCAAATTAGCAAAAATGCTTTAATTTACGCCGATCTATTTAATCCTGTAGGTTAGATTAGAACGCTCTTTGTTGCGTCACCTCACAAACGCTATACGTGTCTCAATTTGCACCTTGCTTTGTGTTTGTGGCAACGCAAGTCACAACAATTAATAGAAGTAAAAAGTGATGGCACACGATGAAAACAAATATAAGGTAATTTTATCTCACCAGTGGGGCGGCTCGTGACTAAAATATTGGGGTTTACAATGATAGAATATAGATCTCAGTACAGATTTAGGTAAAAAACGTTCAGTATTTGTAATGTACCTTTCTACTTCAATCCAAATCAGTTCATGTATTTTAAGGTGCCTTTGAATACTTTCAACTCGTCTTGAAGTAGTAAAGCATAAAAATGAACAATATCAGCGTCATTTGTAGTAATGATTTGAACATTTCAAGTGTTTCAAGAGTTTCAACCAATACATTAGAATCTGACACATCCTGTCCAAGAGCCACAATTGTGTCAGCTGTGCGCATAACAACACCACCAATTCTATCTGAAGCGTCCTTTCCGTGTCCACTTTCACTGAAGTGCAAACTCAAAGAACTCACTGTCGTCTAAATAAACCAGGAACGTTTTCCAGGATATCCCTCTCAATACATTGAATTGTCAGAATCCAGATCCGGTGGTAACAGCTGTCTTTTCTTTGTCTACTGGGTCCATTTTCACCTGCCAATATCCAGACTTTAAATATAAAGTAGAAAATAGTTTACTTCCGGCAAATGTGTCTAAGGTATCGTCGATTCGCGGCAAGGGATAACTATCTTTCTTGGTAACATTGTTCAACTGACAATAATCCCCACAGGACCTCGTAGTTCCATCCTCTTTCTGGACCAGGACTATCAGAGAGACTCATGGGCTGGTAGAAGGTTCTATCACCCTTTCTTCCTCCATTTCCCGAACAATCTTTTCAGCTTCCTCTCTCTTAGCCTTTGGTAATCTTCGAGCTGATTGACGAACCGGCCTGGCATCACCAGTGTCAATTTTGTGTTTTACAATAGTTCTTTCTGTTTTCCATCTTTTAGTACAAAAATGTCACGATATCGTCGAAAAAATTTCTTTATTTTCTTTTTCTCTAATTGATTTAGAGATTGTCCAGCAATTGCAACAATTTGCTCGAATTTGTTGTTGGAATTATCAGAAGTTGTTGTCTAAGGAATTATGGAAGTTACTGGTACACGAGTTCCGATTCTTGATAGTAATTGGGTGATCATTAACATCGGGTCGGTGGTGTAGCGGTCTCACGCGCTTATATTCATTTATAGGCAAGTTTGTGGTCAGAGATATAGGGGCTTCGAATCCTACACCAGACCATGAGGATTTTTAATTACATTGCATGGTTCCGTATAGGATTTGATGTGTGCTCCTCTATTAATAGAAATTCAATTTTTGTTGATATGACATACAGATTATAAAACCGCCATGCATTACCGTCTCGATGATGGTGGGTGAGGTTTTCCGGGTTTTCCCCACTTGTAAGGCAAATAGCACCATTAATCATCTTTAAGTCGCCCCGGAGTGCCACGGCAAATAATAATAGCCGTCCCTTTCCCCGCACAAGCTCAGCTTTTGGGATTAAAATTCACTCGTAAGGGGATGAATTAAGGAGAGTATTATATTATTAAAAAACGAACTAAAATATCTTTAACAGTCGTGACCAACCCCTTTCCGATCAGAATTCCTCGTCTAACCTCTTCATCATGGTTGCAAGGTTCCGTCATTACAGGTGTTCCTTCTTCCATAATTTCTTAAAGACGTGCTACTATAATGGTGGTTTCACTTCTGCCATGTACCACCATATCCTCCTGTACAGCAACTGGCACGGTACTGTCCCCATATGGATGTAGGAATACCTACCTCTTTGGCACCAACTTTGATCACTTTGTTCTTAAAGTCTAACTGGAAACCATGTAAATTCATTACATCCATTTTAAGAATAACATCTTCTTCAATATCAGCAATAATAACAGTATGAGTGAACTTTTCTGTACCAATTCACAATTGAACCTAGATTTCGCCATGGATGTTGGCACTTTCACATGTGGCAGTCCGCAGTCGCAATCTTGTTGGTAGAAGTCTCTTACGGTTATTTATAGTTGTTGCTCCAGTATCCACCAACAGTGTATATTTTTTATACACTATCATCGTGACATTTCAAAGAGGCTATCAGTATGAGAGGGTCTTTGGAACGGTTTCGGGTCGAAGCTGCCCCGTTTAAGCCGACCCGCTCTAGTTTTCCTGCGGAGTGTTGTCTTCAGTTGTTGGGACCCTAGGACGTTTGCACGAAACTGCGTACATGTCCCAATTCACCGCAATTCCATCACCTGGTTATTCTTCATCTTTATCTTTTTGTTAGCAAAGGTCTCCATTATGTTAACAAGTTGGTCGAGTTAGGAGTTTTTGATATGAAGTTGCCAATTAGATAGAACATCTTTTTATTTTTATATTGCGCTGTTGGCCCGTCGCTGAGAAAGTGAACTTTTTCTTCAGAAACTTAAAAATAGGTATCAAATGGGCACATATTGCTGCAGGATCGTGTCTCAGATCCTTAGACAAACTACAGCAGCTTACATGTTTAACTGAATTCGTTAAGAGACACCTATAATAGCATACAACCGTATGCAGAGAAATTTGCGGCTTTGATGCGCCAAAATGAGCCGACTGTACTTCAGCTGCGTATTTGCATCCGTAATTCTCCGAAAAGTCCATATGAACTAAAGCCTCATGTAAATTAATATATTTTTTTTACTACTAACATGAGAAATCACCATTATTTACTCCATTCCTCTAATGAGAAGTAATATTTCTCTCCCTAGGTAAATAATGATAATAAAAAAAAACCTAGGTAAATAATGAAACTAAATTTCATTAGTTTCATTTTGTTAATTTGACAACTAAACTCCCAGACTACTTGAAATTTTGAAATATTTGAAAAATAAGTAGGAAATAACTGAAGCTGGGTTAATTAAAATCTAATCAAATCAAATATGATAATATATATCAGTGTTAATAGTAAAAATATATATTAACTAGGAAATTCAACACCGGCTTTAAAAATTATTAATTAATAACAATAAATCCATGTCATTAAAATATCAAAAATGCAATGGGATATTTCCTAGAATCATACCAAAATTTGACACATGCCAAATTTTTACATAAATAAAGCCAGTCTGATTAGAAACACGCTCCAGTCTGCTTGATATTTCGAAATATTTAACAAATTGTTAGGAAATTACTTATGTCAAAATTAAAATTGCTAATACATTAATGTTAGTAGTAAAAAAAATTCTATATATACCTCGGCTGAGAAAGCTATTATTTACCTCGCACATTATATCCCTCGGCGCTACGCGCCTCAGGATATAAAAGTGCTCGGTAAATAATAGCTCACTTCTCACCCTAGGTATATAATGTACTATTTTTATAGCTTTGTATTGATGATTTGTGTTCAGTACATGTTGTATAAACTTCGGAAGAACTCTACTGCCATATATTGTATATCCTGCCTAATTGTTTTTTTGCATTCTCGTTCCTCGTACATTGGGACAGAAACATTAAAATTTTGCAAAAATTTACTTAATAAAAAAAGAAAATTAAAAAAAAAGATTGTTTCTGCCCCAAGCAATAAATATTGATTATTAACTGAAAAAAATTTCATGAAAATCAGATGAAAAATAGATCGTATGGCTTTAAACTAAACTTACGAGATATCCTGGTTGCTCTTAATAATAACTTTCACTATTTTTGAGTTCCATTGTTTATAAATTATAGCGGGGTCAAAATCGTTAACTTTCAAATTCAAATTTCATCTATAAAAAATTTGACGGATGTATGCTTTCGAAAAAAAAAAACGGGAACTGAAAATTTTTCAAACTTAATAATTCAAAACTCCCCATAAACCAAAAAAAAATTTTTTTTGTTTTTATGTAATTGAAATATACTTTATTATTTATTTATTTTATGTAATATTATTAAATTGGGTAATGCTTAAACTTGAGATTAAATAATGAAATATATTGTTCCTCTTGTTAATTATAAAGGGTTATTTTACATTACTTATACGGGGGTGGATCATAACTGGTAAAATTGGTAAAAAATGCTTGTCGTTTTTGAACAGTGCCTTCTACTCAAATTGCTACCCAGTATTTGATTTTTTATAGTTCTGATTTAGATCTTGGCCAAATACTTCTTATTTGAGTCGTCTACTAACTGTTTTTCTTATTTTAATCTATTCTTATGTCTTTTTATTTCGTTGTTTTGGTACCAAGAAAAAAAAGTGGAACATCTTGGAAAAAAGAAAAGGAAAGAAACTAGAAAATGTACTAAGCCAAATTCTGTTCTACTACTAATCCAGAGTGAAACAGTGAAAGACACTAGATTGGACATAAAAATATTTATTCACACAGATAAAATGACAGAAGAAAGACGGTGAAAAGAATATCGTAGGGAAGATCAATACTAAAAAGATGAGAGACGGACAGTATCTACAATAAAAATAATATAAAATTATCCACGAAATAAGTTTCTACAATATTTCTTATAATTTTAAATGAGCAACTTAAACTCAAATTTGAACACTAAAATCAAGTCGTCAAACATTAATAATTAAAAATGGAACTGTTAAGAAAATAAAGAGAAAATTGAGGAAAACTTCAATTGATTTTAAAGAGCTTTAACAAGTCTCGTTATTTTCAGTCAGATGAATCGGTAGTTTCGACTTCGCTAACATCGAGAGCTTTATCGATGATTATTTTAGCTTTTAAAACGTGATTTAAAAGCAGAGAAAGAGATTTTTCTTTTCTCGCTTTGTCCGTCCTACTTTTCTATTATACGTACTAATAATTTTTGGATACTTTCTTCAACTATTTTTATTTTTTGTTATTGTGACGGAGACGAGTTTTTTCTTTAAATTTCTTGTTGTCTAGTAAATATTCAATTCCGACAAAAGGCTAATGGTTCATTAGGAATTTGTTTAAAATTTTGGCGTAGGAATATTCGATCAGGCAAGAGAGCGTTTAGATTTTGAAAAGAAATATGAAGCTGACCCTTTTTTGATTTAATTGTTTTATTAACATTAGGCATTCCAACGACCTATCCAAATAGCTGTTGTATTTAGATTGTATTTTGTATTTTTTAGAGGGCATGTTTATAAGATGGCAGCGTTTAACGTACCGTTGCCATCTTGATTTTTTTAAATGGTAACATAAGTCGAGTAATAAATCATAGAAAAGCTTATTTTTCCTCTTTTCAAAAGTACTAAAAAAATATCACAATACTAATGTAATACAGTCCCATTTATCAATCTAAAATACCTTCTTACCAAAGTGATACTTTTTTTGACGTCCTATTATCGGAGAATCCTCGGGCGCCAGTTTTATGTAGGCGGTTTGTTTCACAACCCTCTGATGCAGCTTGCAAAGGGACTCAGACTCTAATTTTTAATGAGAGTATCAATACCGCGCTTTAATCGGGATTGATATGACGTAGAATTTCCGGAAGTTAAAAAAGGGTAAAATTTATACATAGGGTGAAGTAAGGTAATTTCGTGACATAGGTAAGTTCGTGATTATAAAAAAATTATAAAAGTTTGTCAGCAAGTTGCCTATTGCTTTAGATGGATGAATCCTTGGCTAGTGGAAGGTGTATGATGCTACTAGATGGCGCAACCTGCCGCGTTTGGATATCACGAACATACCAGTCATTAGAAAACTTTGTTTACATGTGGTGCGTATTGCGTCGTAATTTTTCGCGGGTTTTGCAACTAGAAAGAGATCTGCTGTTTCAAAACAGCTTTCGAATTGACAAAAGAATCTGGTAGAGAAAATTTTCTCAAGAAAGGTAACAATTCTGCAAGTAATTGGTGGTGGTCACAATTCAAGAAGAGGTACAATCTTGCTTTACGCGTTCCAGAAAATCTCGCAGCTTATTGCGCCTCTATGGGTAATCCAGAGATAATACTTCGTAAAACTAGAAGCACTCATGGAATTGCGACGAATCTTATTTAGTTAAGCCCAGTAAGGTTGTTATGTCTACTGGAAAACGATACATTTACAAGAGAACATATACTGATAGGGGTGAGTCACATACACTTCTTGGTTGTATCTGTGCTGACGGGACATGGATTCCTCCCCTAATTATTTTTAAAGCAATTCACTGAAATGATAATTTCAAATCAGACTGTCTTCCTGGTACACTAGTTAAACTGTCTCCTAAGGGTTGGATCAACACTGATTTATTTCTGGAGTGGTTCCAATTCTTTATTAAATCAATTCCTCCAGCTCGTCCTGTTATCCTTCTGATGGATTCTCGTGCCTCTCATATAAATGCCACAGTAATTTCTCTAACTAAAGAGAATGACATTTATTTATTCACTTTTCCGGCGCACACATCTCATTTGCTTCAACCCCTAGATGTGGGCGTGTATAAATCTCTTAAGGCCAATTGGTCTAAGAGTTTAAATGATTTTATGAGAGAACATCCTACAGAAGAACCCAACAGGCAACATTTTCACTCTCTGTTAAATCCGGCATTTATCGCAAGTTTTTGTCGTTTCAATATCACAAATGCTTTTCGAAAAACTGGAGCGTGTCCATTTGACAAAGACGCTATTCCCAGAGAGGCTGTTGCTCCGTCTCTACTTACCAATAAAGCAGCTCCTCAAGGACCAGTTGTTGCATATGAAACTGAGCCAGCCACTGCAACTGATCAGAAGCAGTTATTGTCTCTACCAGTGGCACCCAGTGTATCCGATGTTCCTGCCAAAGCAAACCAAAGGAAACGGGATTCGAAAGCTAAATATCTCAATGATTTTGATGATGTTAATCGAACCTTCTACGTCAGGTACTAATAGCTCTAAAGTCAAGGTAAAATCTGTCAAGACTCAGAAGTCGTCTACATCCAAAGAAAGTTCCCAAACAGCAGAATGACAATGAGGATGACTGGAGGTGTGGTGTTTGTGAAGGAAGTTACTTGGAAGATTGTAAGAAGAAAAATGGAGCACAGTGTTCCTACTGTTTAGTACCACCTTAAATGTCAAGCATACGAGGAAGATACTGTTTTTATGTGCAATAGTTGCGCTGGTACTAGCAGCGATGACTCAGATTAAAATTTTACGCATAAAGCGATATATTGTAACTTGTAACCGATAATAAAACCGTATCTTACCATTTTTAGCAGTAACTGTTGTCTCACGAATATACCTACCCCATATCACGAAATAAGATATCCTATCACGAAATTACCTTTCCTTGACTATGTTATTTTAAAACTTTTTTTTAGTGAGTTTCTAAGTTTTTTAATAAAAAAATACCAAAATCTAAAGCCAAACTGTGAGGTCTTAGCTTTCTCACAATTATAGCAAAAACGCATGCCATTTTCATTACTTTCAAACGACAAAACTATAATCATCACGAACATACCTTACTTCACTATATTGGTTACCAATACTATTTACAAATTTAATCCATTTATTTCAAAGCCCACCCCTTTGTAACCCTGATTAAAGTAAATAAAGGAAAATATTCGATCAGCAGGAGAAGGGGGAAATAATATATAGGGTGTCCCATTAGTGCGTTATTGCGTAATATTTCAATTTGTGTTATAGACACGCAAAAAAGTTTTAAATAAAAGTTATATGGATTTGAAAAATACGTATTTTAAAAATATAAATATAAAATATTTTTGGATATACAGGGTGTTGCATTTTGCCTGACAAATAAAAATGTAAATTTTTTAAATAGAACACCTTGTATTATATTTTATTTTTAGAATGGTTTGGTAATTCTATATTCAGTCATAGAATTTTTTAAAAAACATTACAGGTTTGCCAAGCAATTAATTTTTTAATGAAATTAGAGAATGATGCAGACCTCAAATTTAGGTAGATTTACATTTATTTCAAAATTGTTTAATATACATACTTAGGTAACGAATAGTGGTAAAACTGGTTTATTTTATACAGAGTGTTTTGAAATATGGCTAATTTTAAGTTCAATTTAATTTTAAATTTAACACCCTGTATATTATTTTAACACATTTCTTGTGATAAAAGTTGTATGATCATATTTAAAAATTATTCTTAAATATACAGGGTGGTAAATAAAAGTTTGCTAACACTATACTTCTTTAAGGCATAACACCCTGCAGATAGTGATACATATTTTATTGTTTTCACATCGTCAAACAATTTTAATTGACTTCATTCATTTGCTATGTTGAATATAGGGTGTGACAAATCGCGAGGTTACGATTTTCTTAATTTTTTAAATGGAATAATAATAATACTCTCCCTAATTTACCCCCTTACGAGTGAATTTTAACCCCAAAAGCTGTGCTTGTGCGGGGAAAGGGACGGCTAATTTGCCGTGGCGCTCCGGGGCGACTTAAAGATGATTGAGGGTGTCATTTGACTTACAGGTGAGAAAAACCCGGAAAACCCCACCCACCATCATCGAAAACGGTAGCGCATGGTGATTTTATTTTTAATAATCTGGATGTCATATTAACAGAAATTAAATTTCTGCTAATATGGCATCCATCAAATCCTATAGAGAACCATGCAAATAATTTCACATGGTCTTCCGTAGGATCTGACCCAGTACTAATTAAATTGGTGGAATAACATACATGGTATTTCATTTAAAAAATTGAGAAAATCTTAACTTCAAATTTTGACACATTCTATATACAACTAAGCAAAGGAATGAAGTATATTAAAATTGTTTGACGATGTGAAAACGATCAAATATATATAACTACCTGCAGGGTATTTTGTTTAGGTTTGATCAGCCCCTCGTTTATGGACCACCCTGTAGATTTAAAAATGACCATTCACTGTTGGGCTCTAATTAACAGTGCTGTTCCTAAAGTGGCGCTGGGAAACAGTAACAAAGTCTACACAGAACACGAGGCGAGATAATCTTAGCAGTTGAAGCCTATGACACACACAAAAATTATGAGATTTGGTCATACAAATTTTATATTAAAAATTTCTACGTAATTCCAATAATAAAACAAATATAGATCAATTAAGCACTGATGGGACACCCTGTATATGTGTTATTGGCTAACATGTTGGTTTCGTTGGGTACGTAAATTTATAAGGAATTTTATGCTAAAATAATAAACAGGGTGTTGAGTAAATTGATGTTAAAATTTGCCATATAAATAACTTAATAACTCAACAAATCGGTGCCAAATATACCAGGTGAAAGAACTTAGTAATTAATGTCGTTAAGTCTTAATTCTTGCAACAAATTCCAAACCTACGCTGATAATTCACTATTCGACAGGTCCCAGATATAATCGATGTAAGCTAACAAATGGTATTAACACTAGAGCCAAAAATCATATTAAATCAAAATCTGAGTTGTCTTGAATAAACTTACTACTAATATAAAGGAAATTAAAATGAAACCGGGTTAATACTTTTGACTGGCTGCTGTATTTGAACAAATCTCGCCCACACCAGTATTTTAATTAAATATAAACTAAAGAAAACAATTATTTTGTTAAATAAAACCCAAATGAATCGCGGATAACAGTTAAAGAAACCAGCAATAATCTAGTGTAGTCTCACAAATCTTGACAACACGGACTTAAATCATATCCTTCGAGATAAAATCCTATAATTATTATAACAATGATATACGATCCTGGCAATGAACTGCTGTATTAGAACAAATCTGTGCCAAGATTTAAATACTTCTTTCTACCAACATCGCAAAAATTACACCTGGACTAAATACTAAACTTTACTTTTCGGATAATGTGTGAAAATATAAAAACCAATCTGTTGTAATATAACAAATCTAGGCCAACTAGACTCCAAATTTTATTTAAATTAAACAACTATTTTTCATAAATTTTCGCAAATTTTTCGCAAATCAAAACCTGGTAGAAATTAATAAACAAAAACAGTCAAAAAAATTTATTTATATTATAAGAGCAAAAAAGTTGAATGAACTTATTGATTTCCAGATTTTAAAAATATATAATAATTAATTGTTTAAAACAAGTTATACCCAGATTTTTCATTAACCTTTTATAATTTGCAACAGCTAAAAGTTTTGCTTTAGTTCAACGTCTGTCGAAAACGGTTGTTTTCCACTAGAATTTCAGTTATTACCGTAATTGAATTGCAAGTTTCAAACAATGTTGTATCAAGTTGCTACAGGTTAGTTGTAACTGAGCGTATCGTATCTGAGGCGAAATGTGATAATACTAACGATATTTCGTACAGATAATGACGTTAATTCAGTTTAAATGATGAATATTCATAAACTGGTTCAATTGTATGGAAACGGCAGTAATTAAATATGTATTAAAAGTTTAGGATTAATACAGAAAGAGGAAAAGTTTGGACATACACATACCGAACCACCTGAAGAGGTCAAGAATATTTATAAAAATAATAAAATTGATTCCGATTTTAATTTTACATAGGTTAGATTAGCAGCTATAGAAACACTAATAGGCTTGCTACCACTTCACTTTGTGATACAAGGGGAGGCAAGATTAGGTGCGTACAGATTAAGGAACACCTTGTGAAATTTTAATATTAGACCCGTCACATAAGCATCACAAGGTTAGTGATAGGGGACATGCTAGATATGAGAACAGATCACAGCCAAACGTTACTTCTTCAAATACTCCAGTCGAGGTTTTAATACAAAACAGAACGCAGATCACTATAAGAGAACCCAATGCTCAACGAGAGAATTATACCTGATACATAGATGGGCCAAAGATTTGGTAAAATAATAATCAAAATATTGATATATTAAAATATCAGAAAAATAGATGGTACAGTCAACTTTTTATGGAATGTACAGTCAATACTTTATGGAATATAGCTAGTAAGTTAATTTTTATTAAATAAATGAGTTAAAATATATCAAAATTTTCTGACCGAATATCTCTCGGCCAAAGATAAATACTCATAATTTTACCTCAAATACCTCAAGCACGTTTCTTAAGGTACCAAGCAACGTACTTTCGGTAAGTGAAAAAAAATTATTTCGAATTATTACTGTCCTTGGAATATTACTACTGAAAATTTTCCACGAATTATTACTTTCAATTTTATCAGATGTATTCCATACTTTTGACTTATGTAGTATACATTAAATATGTGAGTTTGCATAAAAACAAATACAATTAGTTTTAAATTCAGATAGAACAAATGTCGATGAAAAATAACACATGAAATCCAACCTAAAGGAAAATTTATTTGCATTGTATTTTACTTCTATAATGACATGAAAATAAATGTCTACGCTTGGAATCGATTTATTTTACGAATAATATACTACCTACGGATAAAATAAATGTCTGAAACGGTCGAGTACACTTTATATTCGGATATGAAATTGACATATATCTACAACTTTGTAAATATGCTTAATTGGTTTGTATTATCAACGAAATGATTACGTTTCATTGAATTAAATATTTTGTATACATTCACCGTCGTAAGTATTATACATAATAGGGTTATTACCAACGACGAAAAACTACTAGACTAATCCATTAATTCATAATTAAGGCCTTTTTGTTGTACTTATTCAGATTGTTTTTATTATTATGCAGACAGAGCTGTCGCATTAGAAAGAATGAGACAGCTGCTAATTTGAGTGGGGATGGTTTGCGAAGTATGTTTATCTGAGGAGCGAGAATGCGTTTTATGAATGAATCAGTGTTTACGTATACTACGCTTGCTTTGCACAGCTGTTACATTTCAAAATTAATTGCTTACTTTCCTGATAAACACCATACAACTATATTAGTTGCAACGAGAAAAAATATATTAAACTGATAATAACTGGCATTAAAAATGCCAATATACTTTTCTAATATAATTTTAAAAGCCTTTTGTGTGCTTTAGAGCATTATGTTTAGTCAATACCGAATGGGGCTTATTAAAAAATTTTAGAATTATTTTTATGAATAATACATTAAAATTAAAGCTACTTTTAATTTATATTTATCTGTCCAATTTATGATGTAGCCGGGAATAGACCAATAGGAACTAGCGACACAACGTTGCCGATAAGTAATATACGTTTGTTTGTGTACACCTTCTTACTTTTAGACTTCTAAAATATCGTTAAACAAATATCTTTTAAATACATAATATCAAAGTATTATTTATGTTTAAACTTTCACCATATTTATAGTTTCATTGTTTTAAAAATCGTCACCTAATAAACAAGAAAATGGCAATGCGACAGCACTGTATGTGTCATCTGTCAATACTGTCGATCAAGAATTTATATTTTTTATTTGAAAATATTTGTGTTAAATTTTGTACGTTTTTATAAATATTATAAGTACGAAAAAGTGTTTTCTCTCCAAATATGATAATGATTCACTAATGATTCAGATTCACTAATGATTCAGATTAATTATTAAAAATATTTATTAGTGTTACAAGAAATCTGAAATGACAGTAAGACACACGAGCACGCTTAAAATGATTTATTGTAATTTATTAGAATTAAATTATCTACCATTGTAGTAACGATGATTTTTTTAGATACCAGATGATTTTGAAAAATGTTCATTTTTTAAATGATTGATAAACCATTACATATTAAGAAGTGGGTGGTACCACGCAAATGTTTCCAAAGCTCTTGTAATTTACCTCTATGGGCCTATGGTGGCCAACATTCATTCTGGAATATAGTGGAATTATGAAGAAGCACCTAGAGATTCGTGTAGAATGTAGAAAATGGCAAATAAATTAGTTATAAAATAAATTAACATATTTAGTGTAAATAAATTAATAAAAAATTAATAAGTAATTAAAAAATCTACAGTTTTGTGTAGTGGGATATGGAAAGTAATTACGTCATTAAAATTTGTCAAAGTTTTAGAAAATCAAAATTGGTAGTCGGGTAATTTGTTTTTATTAAATCGAGAATTGTCAAGAAAGGTTTGGACATTTTCCAGGACTAGAAATTGGTAAATTTGATATAAATTGGTAAAATTATTGAATATTAGAGAGTTAATAAAAGAAATCTTAAGAAGGTAAATAGGGTATAGTTAAATTTAAGACGCAAATACTAACTGAGAAAAACCGGAGCAGAATTTCAGAAGAGAGTGAGCAGAGAAGAACAGAGGAGACAATGAGTGAGCAGAGAAGATAGAAAGGAATATACATTATTTATTTTATTGATATTTGAATCTGAGAGTCTTGGGGAAAGGATTGGAAATTTTTAAATTGGGTGTTTCTATATCATTCCATTTTCCCTAGTATGGCGTATTGTAACGCGAGGCAATCCGAGCTTGAGGTATTTCACTCGTAAAATGGCTTTTCCTAAGAATTCAATAAAAGTGAAATGTACGGTTAATGAAAGTGTCTTTTAGGTAACTAAAAAAAAATTTTTGACCGTCTGTGAAACGAGATATTAACAAGCAAAATGTACATAATTAACACTCTTAAAGCCTGTCATGTACACAAGAAATCCATTTACTACAAAGTATCTCGAAAACGGTTCTTACTATATTTTTTAAAAACTAATGTAAATCAAGAAGTTATAAAATTTTCTAAAGAAACGCTAAATTTTTTGACTGTTAGTAAAAATATTTTTAAAGCAGTCGACGCGTAGTGAGGTACAATGATTACAACTTGGCAACATTGTAATCGCTACACTTAACGCGCGGTAACTCGATCAACTAAGAAGGTGTGTTATAACATCGCGACATTTTATGTTCTTGAAAAATTCATTCGTCCACTGTATTTGAAAACTGGAATCGACGCTTCTGGTTGAACCAAAACAAACCATTTGTAAATATTAACGTAATGTAGGGTTAAGAAATTATCCAAATACATTATTACACATTTTCATTAATAGTTTAAATTAGAATAAAAAAGAAAATAAGAACATTTTTTATTAATTCAAATATGGCATTTTACATTGCACTAGAACACTTGATAGTCCACCATTCATATATTTGCTACATTGCCGGATGGATTTTACTTGAAATAATAACGTATCCGTATATATAAGCTCACAAGTATTGTGTACAGTCTCTTGAGAATCTAGAACTTTTGGTATTCACCATTTGGCGATATTTTTGTATACGACTATCGAGTCGTACAATTCTTATCACAGACTTGTGTCTCTTTTGTCGATCACAGTCTACTATAGAAATATTTTTTGTGGATCACTCTTTACTGTTCTAAATAAAAACCTTTCTTTTGGAAGATTCCTCACTGCAACTATAAAATAAAAACTTTGATTTTAAAAGATTCCTCACTCCAAATACTACAATTTAAAATTCCAACTCAAACTGCTCTGTCTGTATAGAACACAATTGAAAAATACATTCTATCCTTAGGCTATTATTTGAGCCGTGTTTATTTGGAAGAAAGTTTTAGGACTCGCTCTCCATATCCCTTGGCACTTTCACTTGTTCAGTTCACAAATTTTCTGAATAGCCTCAGGGAATATTTTCCATAAACAAATACAGAAGTTTCCTTGTTGAAATTTTTAACCAAACGCTCAACCGCAGTTGAAAGGTATAAAAAAGTTAAATTTATTGTGAGAATTTATATCTGTAACCTGAATAAGGAAAGAAGAAGTTCCTTGTTTGACTTTTTTTGTTTTAAAACATGACTAATTTGAAATACATAATTAGTATACATAAATATAGGTATTTTATAATCTTTGTAAGGCCATTGATCTTGTTGTACAGAATGAATTATTAAATATATTTAAACGGTATCTGTTCAGAAATTTTTGACCATAAAAATGTGTTACATTGTTAGAAAAGCGAATTAACTTAAAAAGTATTGTTTTAATTTATCAATCTGAATACTATAACACTCCGTATAGTCACTTCATAAAACACGTGTAAACAGGGTTTTATAATGTTTTATTAAAAATCTCAAAAAACTAAACAATGATTAAAATCTAATTGATTAATGGACAAAATAATGCGTAGAACATCCAGAATATCCTGAAAGGGTTAATGTTTGGGCAGGGATAGTTGAAAACCATGTCATTACTCCTTTTTCGTTGATGGCAATTTGAATGGAAATAATTATTTTTCACTGTTTTAAAATAATGCCATGCCAACTTTTGCAAATTTATATCTAGGTCAAGTAAACCCACAAGGAGAGATTAAAAAGGAATTGGGTAGAAGAAGAACCGATAATTGGAACAATCTCTTTGAGCTGAGACAGGCCAAGATACTTCTGGGTGAATATAACCAGAAAAGATCGGAAGCTTGCATCTGCCTAAGCAAGAACAGGCTACGTATTGTAACAGGGATCCTTACCGGGCATTGCCGACTAAAAGGACACCTAAGTAAACTGAGAGTAGTAGAGGATAGTGAGTGCAGATACTGTCAGGAGGAGGATGAAACCTCCATTCACATCCTAACTGAATGTGTAGCACTCCAGAATCCAAGGGCACTATATCTAGGAGGATATCAAATAGAAGAGGGAGATTTACCTAACTTGAAGCCACTTCAAATCCTACACTTCCTTGAGAAAATAGGATTAGAAGGGTCGCTATAGGCATTGAGACATTTCCTTAGTGCAGTGGCGACAGAAGGGGGCACAATAGATCTTTTAGGTCGCAGTGTATTAACACCCCATTCTCAACATAACATAACATAAACCCACAAGTTCCAACTAATGTTATATGTTTCCAGCAGGATGGAACACTACTACATTTCCAAAACAAAGTCCGGTAGTATCTTGACACAAAATATTTCCAAATAGGTGAATAGAAAGGTGAGGATAGATAGAATGGCCAGGACGATCACTATACAAAACTAAACCATGGGTTTAGCTGATTTAAGAAAGAGAATAGTGTTTGCGATTATGTCGGTCACGACTCAGATGTTAAATAACATTATTTACGATAAGGATGCTTCCAGGACGTCCGAGTAATACATTTTAAACATATCCTACATTAACATTGCGGTTTTTTATTTTTGTTTACATTATCAAGAACGATACTATTAGTAAGTAATTATTTTTTATTGTTAATTTATGCAATACATTTGAAAACCATAGCATTTTTGTTAAGAGAATGAAGAGGCCTTTTAAATGAGGTATCACACGCTCCTACTTATTTACAAATTAAGGGGTTGCGACTGTTTCTCGAAGAGGGTTGAAGGTAGAGGTGAAATATTTTTACGTTGCAGGATTTCATTCTATAATCTGAAATTGGCGTGTTTTGGGATTTTTTTTATACATTTGCACAGTAATTGAGCTACTGAATTAATTTAAATCTCTCGATTTAAGGTTTGTTCCAACTCGCGTTTATGTACCGTTTTTAAATCCTTTGACAACGATACACAACCAACTTAATGCGCAGGTCAAAGTTATGCTTTGTTAGGAAACTGAAATTGTGGTGAAGTTCAGTTGGATCAGTTTCTGTACTAGAAATATATGGGACCTTTATTTGATAAAATCAAAAATCACTATCCCTTCAATGTTAATCTTTTCTACAAATAGGGAGTCCTAAAAAAAATATTTTACAATTTAAAACAAAATAAATAGTTTTGCACGGTTTTAAATTAATGTATACTATAACCACTGATGTTTTTTTTACAATCTAAGTGATTAAAACTCAATTACCCTGAAATTAGAAAATGAACGGCACCGTATTTAAATTCGCATACCTCTACGTATAACATGAAAATAATTGATGAGAATACGGGAACAAAATACCTATTAATTTTAAATGAAAAATAAAGGATATGGTTTCAGTAGATACGGGAAAACCAAATTCTAATAATAAAATGACTTAAATTTATCTATTTTGAAATAGCCATAGATCATTCAAATCATTCTTAATTCTTCCAATAAAACCTACAATGGTTTTATGTTGCATAGCTATAAAAGATTTCAACCTTTTAATGGATAACTCGGATGAGACGAACGTTTTAAATAATAAAATAAAATATATCTATTTTACAGAAACCAATATATTCAAAACGTGTCGACTTACGAAAAAAAAATATAACCTCAAAAAGTTAAAAATATAAATCTAGTTAATCCTTGATAATCATTACATTTAGTAATTACCATAATTAACCTAATGGTTCTTAAAATTAAAAAATTATCTCTTTATTAGAGGTTCATCCCGATAATTCTGTATTGTCTTCTCAACACCAAATTCAGGAAGAAAGTAACATTCGAAAATTAAATTTGATTGATAGACACAAAAATGTCATCAGAAGGAAAGAGATGGGGCAATAGAGGTGTTTGAAAAATAACTGTATGAAAGACACCGTTACAATACTTAAAAACTATAATCTAATTCTAAATAAATAGAAACTATTAATTAAAATGTAATGACCATTTACCTGTTTGTGTTAACAGAGATAACCTAACTTTCAAATGTTTCTTAGAGCCAAATACATTAACTGCGTATGTCAGTACAATTAATTTAACCCTCGTCTGTGAATCGAATTGATCTTTTGCTAATGGAACAGAAAATGGTAAAATTTCAGTTAGAACAGCGACGAAAATGGTCACTCAACGTTTCAGTTGGTATATTTTTGCGTAGAGCGCTTGCGTTGTACCGTAATATGGTTTTAGCATAAGTTGGAACAAACCTTTAGTTTATTTCAAAATAATTAGTTAACGAATCGATATAATATTTGAAGTGTAAGTAACGGCTAACACCGGCCGATATAAGGGAAGCAACTCTTGGCGACGATGTCAACTACATTAAATCTGTACGCTGGCCCACGATCTAAGAGGTGCCTATCATCTTAGGAGGATGCACAATGGGCCTGGTGAAGCCTAATTGCTGTGGGGGGGTAAGCCACCATTCATACGTTACAGTTACATAAATTTGAAGTGTTCTTTTAATATTGAAATGCAAATCCACCCTCTGTCATTATTTTTCAACTGAAATTTTATGATAACCGCCTTAATTAATTTTTTTTTTTTTTTCAGCCGAGGCAACTGTGAAAATCTCCATAAAAACTAAGGTACGTGTTATGTTTAACCCAGTTTTAGCACTAATTCCGTTTTGATAGACGCCCGACATTGACTGTGTTTAGCGGGTTTAAAAGAGCTCGGGATCGGCTGAAATGCTTGAAATAATACTAAAAATGTTGTTTTCTCTTCCGTTCTCATATGGAAAACGGTATATGCTGGTTTTCATTAACTGCGAACTTTGCGAAGTATTTATTTTATGTGTAAATTTATGGAAGTTAGATTATGAAATAAAAAAATATGGAATAAAAACAGGATAAAACTATTATAGCAAGAGATCGGCTGTGGGTATTGCGTCTTTTAATAGGTTTCTCTCACAGTTCAGCCAAAGATTATTATGATGAGACACTACAATCATGCTGTAAAAATAACCGCTGTTATTTAAACAGGAATGTACACGCTGTTGCCAATGTGATGAATAGTGTTTCGGAAGAATTTAAAAAGCTCCCAAATAGAAGCATCTGCTAATTGAACATATACCACCATAAAAATTCAATGAACTGTCCACAATAAAGTTAAATTAAATAACTAAATATTAAATAATTTCTTTCTACATCCACATGGATATTAGCTTATCTACGCACAGATTACAAAAGTATGCTATTGCCATCAACTACACGAATATATTTCATGCCCATTCTAGGTAGTGAGAACACTGCAAAAAAAATGAAATCCACCAAGCACCGTTCATATTTTGATCAACCGACTGCTATTATTTTTAAAATTTGAAATAAGTGACAATTCTGTCAAACTAATTGTCAGTATATTTTTTAGTTATTGAGATTAAAAATACATTAAAATGAGTTATTCTTTTGTAGAATCGATAAATAATAGCATTTCTGTTTTTATTTCGTCTATAATTATAAATAATTTGTAAATTTAAATAAAACTATCTAGTCAATTTATGAGTATTAAAGCATCAAAAATAAAAGAATAGGTGGTCCTGTGGTTAGCGTTCTTGCCTTCCACACAGATGGGGAAAAATTAAATGAACTTTTTTCTTTTTTTTTCTTCTATTTTATTTTAAAAATTATTAAAAGTCATAAATTATTTTAAAATTAGTTATTTTGTCTTAATATCCTAAAATATTTTTTTTTATTTGTAAATTTTCGTTAGTGAGTCGTAGAAAAAATATACTGTATAACTCGAGTGGATTGTCCACATCGCACTCCACCTACGGCGCGGCGTCGTGCTCAAATTTCGTCTACGTGCGATATGGCCATCATATCAACTCTTGTTGCACAAACTACTATATTTCGAGTATTTATTTTAGTCCGATATTTTTCCGGATATATTGTTGTCTTCACCATACAACTCTCAAGCAACACAGTTAAAAAACTTTTTTATTTTAAATAATCTCAAATAGTAATACATTTAAGGAGTCTAATATTTTCGATATTTTCCATATTGGAATAGACCAAATTCAGATTTAAAGCTCATACGATGAATATAGTACGTATAAAGAGTGATCCAAAAAATATTTTCCAAAGTAGACATGACCGACGTTTAATGTCGATAATAACTACGATCGGCTCAGAATTAAATTCAAACTGACAATTAAAAGAAGAAGAATTGTTCGCTCGACAAACGTGAATTTTTTCAATGCCTACTTTAGTACTTTTTTTATCACTCCTTACTTTGTATCTGCCTACCATATTTATTAAAATCTCTGTTTGGCATGTTTTTGGATAAGGTAGAAGATTTATTTATTGATCATCTTATTTTCAACAACAAAAATAATTATTTCAGCCATTAAATATTCTCTAAATATTTATAAAATTTTGAGGCTTCTCGTAACTTGGCAGCTGCGAAGTTTCTCTCCAAGAACAGACTCACAAAAGAGCTTTTGTATTTCGAGTTGTACAAAGATGGCCCTCTTTCTCAGTGCTACTGATTTATATTTGTTTTTGTTTGTTTTTGTTGTGCACACCTTGTGGTGGTCGGAATTAAGAGCCATATAGAAGCGCGGAACGAATAAGAAGCTTTCGGCGGGCTAAACTGGATATTTACAAAACGAGAAGTATAAATGGAAGCGTTGAATGTCGGCTTTTGTTTGTTCTTGCCTGTTTCGTTTTAGTCCTGGAAAACTGAAGGTAAAGTATTTCATAAAAAGTATTTTTTATCATTTCTATGACTTTTTTTGAGAATATTTATACATATACATTTTAAAGGTTGTGTCACAAAATAATATTATTTTGCACGAATTTGAATTTATAATTATTCTTTTGTATATTTACCTAAAACTCTTGATATAATTGACAATTTCATTTTTATTCAGAAGCTTTCCCCACAGGTTTAAGAACTCCGCTACATCTGTTGTTGTCTTTATATTTACAGGCAGGCATCAGTATGTTCAGTGTGAAAGTTATAGATCAGAAGGGAGTTCTGCAAGGATCAATTTTGGAGTCTCTTCTATTCACTCTATTCATGAATGAAATTGTCATAACATCAACGATATAAATGTATGCAGATGGTCTAAAATTATTAGTGGAAATTTGTGCAATGAATAACTGCGAACTTCTCCAACAATGTCTAAGTGATGGTGTTGAAATAATTCACTTCCACTCAATCCAGAAAAATGTGTTATGTCTCTCACCAGGCGACTAACTGCTTTTCCGTGTCTTCGTCTGAAGATAACACCAGCTCATCTTCAGAACTCTCAGCGTTAGAGCTTGGCGGAACCTTTTTGTTTTTCAATAATTTGGATTTACCTTTCCACGCTGAATCTTCCAGATCCTTTTTAGATTATGTTGCGTCTAAGGATTGATCTAAGGTAGGGTTCTCCAAATCAGTACCAGACTTATTCTATTTATTTTTTGTTCTTGCCTGATTTCTCTGATTTTTCAGGTGTTCTTTTTCCTTTTGCAATCTTTCCTCTTCTATTTTTCTTTTGAGACGTTTTGGTGTTGTAATGAGCTCTACACCGGAACATATTCTCCTCGTTTTGTTTGGATTTCTCGAGAGTTTGGTGTAGCATTTCTTTTAAATAAATTTGACAGCAGTGTCTGAAATGAATTGTTGGTTTTGCTCGTTGATGAGGAGCTACACTATAGCTCTAATATTTCTTTATAGAATTCAGGTACAATATTTTCAATCTCTTCTTGCGTAGATGTGTCGTTTATATTAACTAACGTACCTGTCTGATTAGGTAGTTTAAGTTCTTTGTTTATATTGACTTCTTGTTCTAAAACTGCTTCAGGCGTAAGAGCTTCAATTTCTATATTCAATCATTATTATCTTTGGGGACATCAAATTATTGTGCACCATATTTATCATCAGCATATTTGGAGAATATGTTTCTTGAAATTTGTGTTCGATCAGTTCCATTGGTTGAAACACTATACATATCAGTAGCTATTCGGCATATCGTTATATTCAGTAATAAGGCGATCAATAAACATATTTTTGGCAGTTTTTTACGAGGGTTGGATCTTTGCCATTTACACAAAGGTTGGTCCCATGTGGTTTTCATGATTTTAAAAACACACACATCTAAAGGTTGTAAGATGTGTAGCGTGACCATCTAGTATTAATAACAGAGGGCGCTCTTTTGATGCATTTGGTAAAAAACATTTCTTAAACCATTTTACAAACATTGTCGACATCATCCATCCTTTTTGGGAAGCTGCGTATCCTGTTCTATTATTGGGGTCTAGATTTTCTGGCAACTATGATTCCATTACATTTTTTCCTTTGAAAATGTTTAAAAGCTGAATAGCATACAAACACTGTAGTGTTTTCTTTTCTGCAAGTTGAGATCATTCGGGTGCCTTTTCTACTAACGGGTCCTACTATTTTAGTCTTCAAAGGATCTGAAGAGAATGACGTCTCGTCGCAGTTTAAGATTTGATTAGCCTTGCCTTCTGAATGTAAGTCAGTTATATTATTTTCCAAGACATCAAAACACCATATATTGCCCATGGATTTTTTAATTTTTTTTTCTGGAAACTTAGATACTCTGGGTGTTTCTTAATTTAAAGTTTTTTTCGACTACAGAAATTTATAAACCATGCATCGCCAGATCGCTCATCTTTGAATCTTGTTTTGATTTTATTTGTCTTTACATAGGTCTGTACCAAATCTAGCACTTAAAAGATCAAAGCCCCTCGTTTTCCTAGTGCCAAGCACGTCCGCCTCCCTCTTTTCCTACTTTGGACACAATTCCACTTCCTCGTGATCCATTTATATAGTCTAAGCGTTTTTCTTGAGATATTGTTAAATGCACAAGCACCGTAAATAGTTTTGTTATGATTTGCCGCATCATCTAAGACAGCCTGCAACTGTGCTTTTGTATAGTGATCGCGTTCATTCAAGGTCCACTTTCCCAAAAAAAGGATCCCAGTTTCCGGAAAACACCACCGGTTGTTACCGCTTATAAGAAAATTAACCTCAAAATCAAGCAACAATACATGCATTAATGTTTTTATTTTACCAAACAAAACCTATTTGGCAAAAATAATTACAACAATGTACTAACTGTAGATTTACCAATAACCGTATGCTCATCCTTATGCTGTTTGATGTAATTATATACTCTTAAACTTTTAAATTTGCAAAAATTAAGTCACTAAATGCACACACCAAACAATAATGTCACATGCTGTGAACAGATGACTTCAAAGCCCAAAAAATAAGAAAAAGTGGCCATCTGAATTTGTTCTCTTGCCGAGAATTTAAACGAGTGCCCATTTAACCAAGTTGACCTTATCTAGTAGTTTTAAATGGGTGGGTTTCCCACCTTTTTTTCATAAATGTATCTGTAGAGTGCTGCCTTATTGTTGCACCAATTTAAAGCTCTTAATATTCTCGGGACACATAACATCGCGAAGTATTCTCAGTGGCGCGCATATAAATACAATTTTATATTAGAAAATCTTCACATTTTTTCTTTTTGCTAGAGAATGACAAGAAATACGAAGGGTCTTGGAAAATTAATTATTCGACATTAAATAGGATATTCGTAAACTAATTAAACTTTATTTCACGTAGCACATGCGTGAAAAGGACTGTAGTAGCACCAGAAGGAGATACTCGATATTCCATGGTCATAATTTTCTTGACTAAGATTTAAGAAGGTAAAAATAATAGACTTTAATTGTTGTTGTTGTTGTTGTTGTTGTTGTTGTTGTTGTTGTTGATGTTGTTGTTGTTGTTGTTGTTGTTGTTGTTGTTGTTGTTGTTGTTGTTGTTGTTGTTGTTGTTGTTGTTTTTGTTGTTGTTGTTATTATTACAAAATAACCGAATCACGATTGATATCTATGTACTCAATGAATGACTCATTAAATGACCATATGTTTAAGATTATCGTTCTTCTTTCACAATAAAAATAGGCTACAGAATTATAAAAGTATTGCAAAAGTACAAATAACTTCATAGTAGTAAACTTTTTCACTAAATTACTATGATTCACCGTGCTTTTCAATTTATTTTACGACATATTGTTTAAAAAAAAAAAGTAGGAAATGACTACGCCAGTCGCCATTACATCTGCCAACTAACTTGAAATCCAGCGGAAAAAGCTTGAATTATGCAAATGTTATTCTTCTTTGTTTCAAAATAAAAGTAGAAAGAGGCGTTAATAACATGTAAATCCATTTTTGCTTCTGATGACAACACTATTTTATGACCCTGTAGACTCATTGGTGTAGATTCGAATGAGGAGCGGACATTTCGTAATATGACTCGTTTTAGAATGTAAAATCCGAAAAGTAAATGTATTCTGACATGAGAATCTCTGTGTGATTTTTATTTTCCATTTCCTTTCGTTTATGTAACTTGACGAAAGCCTGAATAAGTTTTCCGTTCGCTTAGCGTCGAAGAATTATCTTACCTGTGAGATAGAAATACTAAATCTTTTCTAAAAATCGATGCAGGAGCTTGGTAAGGCTTATAAAATTATTTTCACGTATTCTATTACCGTGAACTCGTTAGAATGCCGAGCATTCCAGCGGAATTTCAATTTTATAATGGGTTTTAGTTATTGTGGATTAAAAATGTAGGACGAATAAATGTATACGTAATCAGTTTTCCATAGTTTATCTTACCCATATAAAAATTCCGGAAATTACTATTATATGAGAGCTTTTACTCTGAACACCAAAAAAATAAAAAACGCGTCAGTGTAAGAATCAATCTTTAAAGGTCTCCTGCTTTACAAATGAAGAAATCTCTTTGTTAGTGTTAGCTTAGCATTACTTTAATAAATTAAAATGGCTATCAAATCTGCAACAAATTTGTATAATGGGTAATTTATGAAACAGTGTATGCAACAGGTTACAATACGAGCGTCTTTTTTGCAACAAACGTGAGTGAAGATTTAACCACGAGCGAAGCGAATGAACCAACACGTCGGGTCGTGAGCATATGAAATATGATGTCATATTGCAAGATTATTCGCTGAAAATAATTTTTTACTAGCTTTTTAATAATGTAATAAGCAGGGAGGCTGGTCTCAAGAAGTGTTAGCCCGTCACAAGGAGTGCCGGCCCGTCACAAGAACCCTAAAGAAAATGTATATAATTAAACACAGCGATAACTATTTATCCCTGGTTAATAAAGAAGTTAAAACTAAATAACCAGGTACCTACATAGCCTTCTCGTAAAGCGAGGTCTAGAAATAGGTAGTAACTACTCAACGTTTATCAGATAAATTAAAGTTTGGCTTATCATTTTATGTAGGTAATCTTGAGATTTAGACACCAACAAGATAGACGGCTCGTGAAGCGAGTTCTATCCAACAATTACATTTAATAGGCAAATTACACCCTTAGGTTTGAAAATACTACCACTTAATAGTCAATCCCATATACTAAAAATATATATAACGAAAAGAAACATAAATTAGGGTTAATAATCGTCTAGGTAAGCATGCTGACTAAAAATCAAAGTATATTTACCCCTTTAACAGCAGTAGGGGAAGACGAAGCACCAAATCAGATAGAACTACAAATTCGTGAACTGAAATGAAAGACGAAGGCCTTACAAAAAAAACTACTATGACGCAATTTGAGTGCTGCGCAGAAAAAACTTACCTCTATGAGATTCAAAACGTGGTTAAATTTATCCTCCTAAGAGCTCTTACAACAGGTGGTCAACCATAAATACAACCAAATCACACACTGTTGTAGTTTTAAACGAAAGGTTGTTTCGCAATATCCCAATTATGGATGGAAAAGAATTACACTAAATTTTGAAACTGCCTTTCACAATGCATGTGCGAAAAATGAATCCCCAAATTAAAGACGTCACTTCCAAAAATCAATAATACCAACATACCTTAGTGGCAAATAGCGATATAAATTCTTGATAGAAAGGGCTAAAATAATTAAACAAACCTCTAAAACGAAACAAATAGCCTAACTAAACTCAAATAGAGGTCCTACCTACCCCAAACTGAACATATACCCGCAATTACCGTCGTGGCGGAAACGCTAGACAGACATCTTAAATACAGGGCAGCCACCTACTCGCCGAGAGTGTCGCAGAAAAACCCCTGCATCTATGGAAAATACTCGCGAAGAAACGCCTTCGATAGTCAGTGGATAGAAATCAGCCGTAGCCTGTCGATCCACCAAATTAAGTAATCACAGTGGTTTAAATGCGTGTATACAAGGACCTGTTTAGAAATACTGATCACGAAACTGCTGGACAAAACAAGCGCATCCCTATTGTAATAAAAAACCGCTATAAGGTCAAATCTAAACGTTACAAAGATTTACGAAAACCTATGTTGTTCAAAATATATCATCCTTTACCGAAATTCGAATCCAGCTTTAAAGGCTCAAATTTATGTAAATTGTCGCAGATGTCAAAAAGGTCGTTTTTTCAGTCCTCCGACTAGTAAAAATTGGTTACTCCCACTCGCAAACCGAATCAGTCCGATCGTATGGTATAAAGCCGAGATCCCACCGAATTCACTTTCTTTTTCAGTGAAACTATTTTTGAGCCGTACCGTCAATAAAGTAACTTTACTTAATTCATCTTCCGTGAGAAAACTGTGGAAAACTAAGGTGTAGTCTTTCTCTATTAGCATTTTCTATTTAGATTTATTTTGTTGTTCTCCTGATCGACCGTTGCTGTCTTAAATATTAACAAAGAAATCATGTTTATAATTACTATTTCCTAGTTTTGGATTGTGTACCGTTTGCGATTTTTGAAGTTTCGTAAGAGAGGCTAGACCAGTGAACTCACAGGCTGGTTTCAACTACAAAATGTATTAAAGCCGCAGTTCACGTTTCGTAGTTAAAAATTAATTTTTAAATTTTGTACTGAATACCGTTTTGCGATTTCTAATCTTCCAAGGTATCCCGAGTCAATAGACCCTTCACTACTCCGTTAATCAGTTAATCTTCCAGACTGTCGGCAAGGAGACAACGTTACTTTCTTATCTGTCGCTATTAACCGCATTCTTTTAAAAATAATCACTTAAACGGAAACCGACAATTAACATAGCTGATTTTTAGTAAAGTTTAATCCTTCCGAAAATCCGACCATAATCCCTGAGCTAACACCGCTCGGCTGACCGATGCCACACCCTTTTTTTGAATTTGTCGCGAGAAAATTTTGCTTCTTGGTAGTAATGCCGATTGAAATAAAATTATTTTTGAATTATAATAGTTGTATTCGACTTACTATTTTTGTAAATATATTCGTTAAATTAATTATACTGTTAATTAACTTTTATTAGGAATACTGTATCATTATTTTTTTATCGTCACAAAGCTTTATTTCAACGTTTTAGTATACATGATGTTTCAAAAATTATTTAAAATATCGGAACTAAACTTTCTTATTTTTTATTTATTTCCACAAGGCTTAAATTTTGTAAACATTTTCATTAGGGTAATTATCCTGCTAATTAACCTGGAGATTTCACCGTAGATCAGATATAGTGTGGATATATCCGTATTGCTGATTTATTACTTTTATTTATTTCCACGAAGTTTTAATTTTGTAAACATTTTCATTAGGTTAATTATCATGCTAATTAACCTGGAGATTAGAAGTACTGTGGGTCTATCCGTTTTGGTGATTTATTTAGTTTTATTTTAATTACTTCTAGAGACTTTATATTTTGTAAACATTTTAATAGGTTAATTATACTGCTAATTAACCTGGAGGTTTCACTGCTGAATGGAAATACCGTGGGTATAACCTTATTATTGGTTTATATTGATTTTTTTTTAACATTTATAATTAGGTTATTTATACTGCTATTTAACTTAAAGCTTTTCACCGCTTATTAGGAATATTGATTTATAATTTTTAATTTGTAAATGTATAAAGTGGGTTCATTCACTGCTTATTAGCTTAGAGCTTTTCACCGCTTATTAGGAATGATAGTTTTATATTTGTGCAATTGATTGTAAATAAAGACTAACTATTATTTGGATTTCGTTTTGCTCCACCGTGGTTACTGTTTTAAATATATTATTCTTTTTATAAACTTTCTGTGTTTCTCTCAACTATACCCCACACTTTATCTAGCTCTTTTAGAATTACCTTTAGGGTAAAAGATTCAAAGTGATTACATTATTTAGGTTGAGCAAGGTAGTTAGTGTTAAGGTACTTTCAGTTACTACTCCATTTCCAAGTGACCGCCTGGATTTTAATAATTGACTCCGCTGGGACTACTTTGAGTGTACTCTAACTGTATTCGAGGGTCGCATATCAAACTGCACTATTAAAACTGACTCCTAGGCAGCCCTTATTCTAATTAACAGTCTGGCGCCAACCACGACTTCCACATCCCCACAGGTGAAACTAGAAGACGTGTCACAAAATACCTATAGGAAGAAGCTACTGGTAAACGAGCCACAGACCAAAAGGGTTGTTTAAAAAGACACAGGCATTTGTGCCATTTAGTCGAGGCATTGAAGCAAAAAAGTTCGGAATTTTTTAAACTAAGACGGATGGGAATGCGGTTTTTTGCATTCGCTTCCAAAAATTTTTCGTAAAAAATGTCCTTACAAACCGGAAATGGCATTGCTCCAGCCAAAAATGCATTTTTTGAGACGGCTTTTGGAAGATTAAAGAACTTTGTAAATAAGAGTCAGAACTGGTCCAAATCGGATTCACGGGGGGTTTCGAGGTCGCTGATCATGATTATGATGTTCAAATTCCCCACAGCCGACCTGGAGCTCAGGAACGCCAATGAACGTCATCTCCGAACGCGGCAAAAGAGAAAAACTCGGCGCCCGGAGTTTTTTTGGGTCTCTGAATTCAAATATGGCATCGGCTAATACCTGGTGTGCCGGAAGCTGGACGTGGACGTCATTCCCGAGAATTTTCCTGACAAGATCGCCAAAAACAACCCGAAAATCATCGTGGGTGCGTTTTTTGGATTGCTGAATCTAAATTTCAAGTCAAAAACGATCCTCTAAATAAAAAAAAATAAAAATAAGATTATTGAAATACTCCGGGCCAAACTGATTACAGTCGAGATAGTTTCAGACCAATGTGCAGCGGATGCTGATCGTACGATTGTAACGACAGCTCTGAAAATTTAGATTCAGTGCCCTAAAAAAACCCACATAACGATTTTAGGTTCGTCTTTTTCGATTGGGTAAGGAAAACAGACGGATATGAGGTCCGCGTCCAGGTACCGATGCATCAGGTGTTCAGGGGATCGTTTTCGACGTGAAATTTGGATTAAGCGCCCAAAAAACGCCCCTACAATGAATTTCCGGTTGTTTTTGGCGATCTTGTCAGGATAATTCTAGGGGATGACGTCTACGTCCAGGTTCGGGAGCATCAGGTGTCAGTGGGATGTTCGCCGATGCCACATTTGAATTCAGTACACCAAAAAACCTCATGTAACCATTTTCGGTTCGTCTTTTTCGATTGTGTGAGGAAAACTCACGGAGATGAGGTCCGCGTCCAGGTTCCGGTACACCAGGTGTTCAGGGGGTCGATTTCGACTTAAAATTTAGATTCAGCGCTCCAAAAAACGCCCCCACAATGATTTTCGGGTTGTTTTAGGCGATCTTGTCAGGAAAATTCTCGGGGATGACGTCCAGGTTCCGGCACACCAGGTGTCCGGGGGATATTCGCCGATGCCATATTTAAATTCAGCGACCCAATAATCCCCGGGCACCGAGTTTCTCTCCTTCCTTACATGAATTTCGGGAGAGTCCCACGGAGATGACGTTCATCGGCTTTCCTAAGCTCCAGGTAGGCTGTGGGTCAATTCGAACATCATAATCGTGATCAGCGACCTCGAAAACCCACGAGAACCCCATTTGGGCCAGTTATGACTTTTATTTATAAAGTTCTTTAATCTTCCAAAAGCCGTCTCAAAAAATGCATTTTTGGCTGCAGAAATGCAATTTCCGGTATGTTTGGAAGCGAATGCAAAAAACCGCATTCCAATCTGTCTTAGTCAAAAAATTTCCGAACTTTTGGCTTCTTTAGTGCTTCATTGCCTCGACTAATTACCAGTTGTTGGGCTACCATTTTGAATTGCATTAAAGTAGACAAATAATAATTGAACCTTTTTTCTTTAATCTACCCCTTTGAAAACTAAAATAAAGGGAAAGTTTTTGTTGTATTAGCGTTTATTTTACTTGTTAAAAAAAATAATTGTCTTTCTCTTAAATTAAGTTTTAAAAACTAGAAAAAAAATTTGATTTAAGGTTATTATTACCTATAACATGTTTAAAGGACACCGGATAAATCTGTAACCTTTTATTTTATTTTGGTAAGTTCTTTTTACTAAAGGGCTACACTCAGCTTATAAATATACTGGGAAACCTATGATTTTTTTTTTCAATTTATTTAGACCTGACAAAGTAACGCAATATTTAATTATTTGTCCATTTTGTGCTCATATGGAACATAGGTCGAATACAAAACAGTCTCCTACATCGTTTAGATTTACATAGGTGAGGCCAAAAGTGTATTTTAACCACTTTCCTGTATCTTTGTCCTTATCCTTATAATTCCCAGTTATTCCCAAACTTATATTTCTTTATCATGCTTGGTGAAGATGAAATTGGGATCCATTAATTTTTGATTCGGGCCAAACACATTTTATTGCATTGTGTATGGCCTTCTGAAACTCTATAATTAAACACTTTTCTCTCTTATAAAAGTTTAAATTAAAATCCTTTAAAATTTTAGATTTCAAAAGATTAAATTATTTTTAGTGTCTCATCTTGGTAACGTTCATTTCTACACTTTCTACTTTTTACTCTGGTGGCAAGAATATCGGCAAAATTTTAAAATTATAAAATTGGAAGCTGATTTAATATTATTATTGGTGGCACAATTTCGCCAGAAATGCTATTAGTTATTAAGTTTGTTGTAGCGAATCTCGCCAAACAGATGAATTAATGTAATATATTTTAACAGCGAATGTGAAGACCTTTCAAATTAGTTATCACAAGCATATACTGCTAATTTAAAAATTTCACTCGTGTTTGCAGTTTTTATAAATATGCACAATAATTGATATTAGGAATGTGGAACGGTATAAGTGAACTAGTAAACTGTGGAATTTCGTTTACCAAAAAATATAAAATGGACAGTGGTGGTTGTAGCACTGACTTGGTAATGAACTATCTTGCCATATAAACTTGCAACCGATTTAACTTGTAATCAATCAGATCGTCGAACAGTACTTGAACTTCTAACCACTGCAATCAATTAAAATGTCACAAACAGAGTTGCGGAAAGAGTTAAGCGCAACATTTTATCGATTAAGAGTTACATATCCACTTCATCTGATTATTTCGATGTTTCGAATCGATTGCAGTAATGCTCTGTTAGTGATGTGCTCGGTGTTCAAATACGAGAAGACGCCGACTGTCGGTGGTTGTAGGATGTAGGATCAAAAACTATAAGTCGACTTTTAGGAAACAGATAAATATGTAAAAGTAGTCCAAAGAAATGGAAATATGGAAATTATTTTCAAGTCTCTAACTTCACCACTAGAATAGTTTAATAAACGATTTTGTATAACTTAATTTGGCATTGTTGAAAAAAATATATATCATTGGCCATGAACATTATGCTCCCTAGCAGCGAAGTAACGAAATTAGGAACTTGAAAATCCGGCGAATTCCAGGGACCATTTTTGTTAGACTTAACTCTTTAATATGACCGGCGTCCTTTTTTATTTGTACACAAAATATATATGAAAATAACAAAAAAATAAAAAAGTTTCTGCCCCAAACAATAAATATTTATAATTAACTAAAAAAAATCATAAAAACTAAATAAAAAA
Organism: Psylliodes chrysocephalus; assembly: GCA_927349885.1. Taxonomy (NCBI): domain Eukaryota; kingdom Metazoa; phylum Arthropoda; class Insecta; order Coleoptera; family Chrysomelidae; genus Psylliodes; species Psylliodes chrysocephalus. The sequence goes on from OV651818.1 coordinate 66,411,962, forward strand.
TAAATAAGCATCCAAGGGCGGCTAAAAGACGAATTTTGTAGTAGGAAGATGATGATGGTAATGCTGTTATTCGTGACACCCTACTATTATGTTTTTTTTTTATATTATATTGAGGATTTCGTGTGCACTATGCCTGCTAATTTGTTAAATTAAACATTATTTTTTTTAAACGAAAGGTATTGTGTCAACTATATTTATACCTTTTCCCACAGACTGTTTTAGTGAGTTATTATTTATTTAAGTTTTCGGGAAGTGGCCTAAAATTTAGAAGGGATGAAGGTACTGGCAAAGTTTGTTTGTGTTTTTTTGCTAATAGATCCATCTTATTCTAATAGTAGTAGTAATAAAAAAATTACAGCCATTAATAATTTTTTAATTTTCAACTTTATCGCCTTGTACGGGGCTGGGCTGAAAAATAATCGGCCTAGGCAAGAAAACACAACTTTTTTTGGCAAAGCTCAATTTATTTCTCAACATAGTCCCCTTTGAGCTCTATACACTTTGTCCAACGATTCTCTAATTTTTCGATGCCCTTCGAATAATAAGTCCTTAAAATTGGCCTCTGTCGCAGCGATGACCTCCCCATTCGACTCAAATCTCTTACCACCAAGCCATTTTTTTAAGTCTGGAAACAGATGATAGTCGGTGGGTGCCAAATCTAGGGAGTATTGCGGATGAGAAACCAATTCGTAACGCAATTCATAAAGTTTTGCGACTGCACATTTGTGCGCCGGTGCGTTGTCCTAGTGGAAGAGCACTTTCTTCTTTGCTAAATGCGGTCGGTTTTGTTTCAAATCGTCGTCGAATCAGTCCAACAGTTTTGAGTAATAATGGCTGGTGATGGTTTTGCCCTTTTCAAGGTAATCGATATGAATAATACCGTGCGCATCCCAAAAAACTGTGGCCATGACCTTGTTGGCAGAGAGACCCACCTTGACTTTCTTTGGCTTTGTCTCGCCCTGAGAAATCCACTGCTTTGACTGTTCCTCCGTCTCTGGCGTATTGTGATGAATCCATGTTTCATCCACGGTTACAAAACGGCGCAAAAAGTCCTTCTTATTGTGGTTAAACATTGCCAAACACTCCTTTGAAGTTGTCACACGGTTTCGCTTGCTGTCGGCATTGAGCAAACGCGGCCCCATCTGGCAGCGAGCTTCGTCATTCCCAAATATTCGTGCAATATATTCTCCACTCGTTCACATGAGACGCCTACAGCCTCAGAAATCTCACACACTCTTACCCGTCGATCGTCAATTACCATACCATGGATTTTATCGACCACTTCTGGTGTGATGACCTCTCTTGGACGGCCTGGACGCTCATCATCAAAAATTATCGTACGACCGCGTTTAAATTCCCCATACACATCATCCAGTTCGATTTTGATCTCATCGTTCGTTTTATTTTTTTAAAAAAAAAGAATCTAATCACTGCGCGATATTCGATTTTATTCATTTTTGTAAAAATGCAAAATCTGTTTGCCTTCAATCACTGTCAAGTACAAACTAAGTGACGCAGCTCGCTGAAAATTTGACAGAAGTCACTTGAAAGATATTTTTTACGAAAAACAATTGTATTTGTTCCTAGCACCGCCAACTCTTGCTGAGGCCGATTATTTCTCAGCCCAGCCTCGTAATTAAGAAACAAATAACATTAAGCCACTTTCTCCGGGTACATAACTTTAGAATTCTTTTTTATTCACAAAACAATTATTAAATCACTTATAAAGCAAGAAGTAATCAATCTTAGAACTGTTCCTGAAAATAACTTAAGTATTAACAAAATCCATATTAAATTTTTTATTTCATAATCAATTGTTCTTTTTACTATCATGTGGGTAGTTATAAGCAATGTACCATGATCGTTGCAATTTTAAACCTTTTTTAATGCGTGCAAATAGCATTTCAAGAACGATAAACTTTAAAAAATCGATCCTGATTGAACAAAAATAAACAAGCCAAAAAGGTTTGTCAAAGTTTTGTTCCTAATTTTAATCTAAAAATTATTTATCTCACTCACTCACTCACTCACTCACTGACTCGCAACTAATAACAAATGGTTTGTTCCAACACAATAGCAAATCGGTTTACGTACTGTCGGGATTCTGCGCAGTCTAGATTTGGTGTTCCAACAAACCTCGGACTCAAAACTGTACAAAAACCTAGTGTTCCAACATACTCAAACTTAATCACAAACCAGTTCCTGAATCTGAATGGGACACATACTTTGATTACTATACGGTGCAAGAGAGAGGTCCGACACGCCCAACATAGGGCGGGGCCATTTTGATTCCTATGCCACAGTTTATAGCTAAAATCAGATCGCTCACTCTGCGTCGGCACTTTTGATCTCAATGTTCCAGTTTATACACTGCGCAACTCGGATAATACAATATATGACAACTGCCTATAATAAAACAGCAGTCTTCTGCGTATCCTGAATTTATATCCCTGGAGTGGATGTTATTTTGGAAGTTTCAACTGGTCCGAGTGAGCTAACTGATTCTTTAGCAATAAACTGTGACTTCAAAAATAATATTCACTGACACTGACAGCAGCAAGCAAAATATCAGGTGCGTTTTAATCATCCGCTTCTTCTTCCGGAATTGTCGGTTTAGTCGTTTCAACCTGTCAGATTAAAACGAGAAAACCGACAATTCCTAAGCAGAAGCGGATGATTAAAACGCACCTATTAAAAATATTGCGCCAAGATGTAGGCAACACGTAATAAGGGATCAAAATGGCGGAGGTTACTATCTCCTTTTAAAAGGCACTCACAAAGCTGCGCAGTGCGACCATTCTCCGTATAGTAAAAGAAAATCAAAGTATGTGGAATGGGAACGAATTGTCAAGACATGCATAAAACGAAAGTAAGCTCGTAAATAAATCACAACCAACTCTGGATTATATTCGTTTTGATAACATCGATCTTAGTCTCGATCGTAATTTGGTTTTTATTTATTATCATTATTTATAGTATATTTTTTATGAGTAATGAATGTAGGAAGTGAAAAGGACTATTATTCTAACTTAGACACAGTAAAAAATAAATTAAGTTAATGTGCTAACCAATCGAATAATCAAAATTTATAAATATTTTAATGAGTGTTATAATTTTTTTATTTACCAAATTCAAAATTTAACCTCCGTTAATTTTTTTTTTTACTTTTACGTTATTGACAGTGTGTCTGACAACAGAAACATGTGTTCCAACACAACCAAGTTCCGAATTCATCGACAGGTCGTGGACTGGTCGTCGACTATAGTCGTCGACAATAAGTTGTGGACTGGTTTGTGTATGGTTCCAAGATTGTTGTTGCAACAAACCTTAAGTGTATATTGTCAGTGTTTACCTATTAGGCATTCCAACGACCTGTCAAACAATAGCTGCCAGTGGGAAGGGCTAGTAAATCGAGGTGGGTTGCGACATATTCTTCCATCTTGGGCGCTATTTTAATTTGAAATAGTAGCCGCCAAGCCTGTCAATTTATAGAAAATTTATAAGCGTTTTTTTTTAATAAAATTTTCATTATGTTTGACATAATATATTTAAATTTAATCCAGTATTTATGATTTCACGTATTGTTGATAGACCAAATCGTATGTCGCCACCCCTTAGACATACAAAACCTTAGCACCGCGTTTCATTTGTGTTTGTGTTACAGAACACAAAAACTAAAAATCTGTGTAGCCAATACATAATCCAGTTATCATGGCGACCAGCATGAAGGGGGTAATTTTAATGTATTTACAGCTTATCCATAGCGGTATCTAGACTTTCTGGCCATGGTACTGGTCCATAGAGGCTCTTTAGATGAAACTTCATCTTGAAAATTTGAATACGTTGTTTAAAATTAAAATGGAAATCGTCAATTTCGGTTTCGCTCAAATATCCTGCAAACCGTACCTGATATCTTTATTAAAAAAAAACACGTTTGTCTTAAAAATACGTATCTTTATCCTATCTCACCAACTTTTCGTCAAATAAATATAAAATCGCAATTAACAATAATTGGGATGTGTCTAATTTGCAAGGCAAGGCCTGATTTTATAAAAGATCGGTAATTACCAAACCATAGCTCTGGTTAAACTAGTGCCGTGCTATGTATAATTTAAAACATGTTGTTCATTTTGTCGTTGAAATTTTAAAACAAAGTTTTCTTGTAAAATATTCAAGTACGGTAAAATATTTAGAGTGAATGCAATACCAATTCTATAAAAGCGTAAAGCTGTGTCGTATTTTTGAACTTTATAGTTGTCTCAGAACTTGGCATTTCTTGTATTCCAATCTGGAACGCTACTATTTCACCCATTTCTAAAGTTTCCGGAAGACATTTGAGCGCGATGAATATTTATATTGGCCATTGGGATTTCTAAATTAAATGCCTGGAAGAACTTGAATAACCGTTTCGTTTGGTAATTAATGTAGGTATCATCAAATTTTTTTCTTTCTTTCTATTAATACGTATATTTTACTACTTTATTGACAAATATGTGGTCATATTAACCCTTAACCGCTTTCGTTCATTCGAATTCTGAAAGCAACAGAACGAAATTCGTTTGTTCTTATGTATGTATGTATTTTGTACGTACGTATGCATGCCGACCCGATAACTTTAGAACGGAAGCTCCGATCGACTTGCGGTTTTAACTTTATAATTTTTCAAGCCGAAAACCCTATTAATTTTCAAAATTTTAAATTTAACTTTGGTGCTTTTGTTATTAAATTATGTCGATATATTTTGAAATAAATCAATTTAAAATTTCTTTTGAATATTTTTATCTTCATTTTCTCATATATTTTTTTAATAGATCACCCTTTATTTAATAACAAATATCTCACGTTTACTAATTTTTTGACACACATCTTTTAAATTTAAAACGTTACAAAACCTACGAAATTATAGCTAGAATATACCTTCCAAGATATATTTTATTTAGGTTGATGACCAAAGGAGTTAACGAACAACGCCAATTCGCCAGTTGGTTAACTACTGTGTTGATGTTGATTTGATTCTATTCTAGATACACACAGGTTGCACCCTCTAAAATATTTCGACGAGTATAGAGGTGATTACCAAATAGAGATAATGAACAATGTTAATTCGCCAGTTGGTTACCTTACTATGTTGATTTCACATACAGTATGGTTCAAATGAAAGAAATAAATTCATTATAATTGGTTTTTCGAAAAAATCCTCGGACAGGTCAATTTTTTTTTACTTAAAGCTCAATTTTTTAAATAGAATTCATTTTTCCTCCACTTCCCATTTTTGGGCAGTGATGTCATTGACAATTTTTTTAAATAGGTACCCCAATTTTTTTTCTTGGTTTTGGTAGATCTTGCAATTTCCTACTCGGAAACAGAATATTTGAAATATCTTACATAACAATTTTTTTTGAATAAGAGTCATTTAAAGATCAGACACATAATATTTTATTTTGAGAACACAATAAATGAATAAAAAATAATTATTTGTAATTAAGTGCTTAATCTAACTAAATAATAATAATAATAATAATAATAATAATAATAATAATAATAATAATAATAAAAAAGAATTTAATGACAATTTCACAGCAAAATAATTCACAAATATTCTACCAAATTAGGTGTCCTCCCCTGACGTTTAAGTAATTTAGTTTTGTATATTATTTCTTTATTATTATTAAATCTTATCTTTTTACTTTTTCTAAAACGAATCTAGTTACCTTATCAAAATTGCTACCTTGACTTTCTATCAAGTGGTTAATAGTATTGTGGTGGACGTTTTCAAAAAGTTTTTGTATTTATCAACATGAAGCTGACTGAAACGCAAAGAATTGAAGTTTTAATAATGATTGGTTGTGGAGATAAAACACGTACGCAGAAAGATGTATGTACGTTATTTAATAATAAATACCCAAACCGAGAACCAATTTCACAATCCACTGTGAGTAAAATTGAGAAAACATTTAGAGACACGGGTCATGTGAAAGACATCACTAAAGGTAGTAGAAACCCAATTTCCGAAAACAAGAAACTGGATGTTCTGTTAGCCTTTGAAGATAATCCCCATACCAGTTCACGGCAAGTAGCATTAGATAATGACTCAACAGTTCTTAGAACGCTAAAGAAGCAAAAGTAGCATCCCTACAAAGTTACTTTAGTACAAGAACTTATGGAAGATGACTTTCATAAACGAGTTGAATTCTGTGAAATTATAATGGACAAAAACAACAGAAATCCAATGTTTTTAAAAAATATACTTTTTTCCGATGAATCTACATTTTTACTAAACGGTCATGTCAATCGTCAGACTTCTCGGTATTTGGCTACCGAAAATCCACACTGGATGCAAGAGTATCATACTCAATACCCAGAAAAAGTTAATGTTTGGGTGGGAATAATAGATAATAAGACTATTGGGCCATACTTTTTCGAAGAAACCTTAACAGGTCCACGATATTTAGAATTTCGTCAAAACTTCTTGATCCCCGAATTGAACCGATTGTTCCCAAACAGAAATGATTTGTGGCTACAGCAAGACGGTGCGCCTCCACACTATGCTGTCTTGGTGCGAAACTACTTGGACAACATCTTCCCAAATCGGTGGATAGGTCGAAGAGGATCAATAGAATGGCCTCCTAGGTCACCCGATTTAACTTCTCTTGATTTCTTTTTGTGGGGATACTTGAAAAGTAAAGTACCAAAATAGACCATAAAATATCAATGATCTCAAAGAATGGATACGTATTGAGAAATTTTGGAGAACGTCCAAGAAGAGATCGCTGCACGTCTTTCCCATTGTATTTTAGCTGAGGGTCAACAATTTGAGCACTTGATATAGATTTGGTTGTATTTAATGAATAATAATAATATTTATTGTACTAATAAACGGCAAGACGTCGGTGGAGGATATTTTGAACACCTAATTTAGTAGAATATTTTTTAATTATTTTGCTGTGAAATTGTCATTAAATTCTTTTTTTTTTTATTATTATTATTATTATTTTGTTTGATTAAGCACTTAATTACAAATAATTATCTTTCGTTTAAAATAAAATTTATGTGTCTGATCTTTAAATGACTTTTATTCAAAAAAATTGTTATGTAAGATATTTCAAATATTATGTTTCCTAGTTGGAAATTGCAAGATCTATCAAAATCAAGAAAAAAAAATTTGGATTACTGTTTAAAAAATTGCCAATGACGTCACTGCCCAAAAATGGGAAGTTGGGGAAACTTGAATTCTTTTTAAAAAATTGCGCTTTTAGTAAACAAAATTGACCCGTCCGATCATTTTTCGAAAAACCATCTACTTCCATTATAATGAATTTATTCCTTTCATTTGAACTTTGTTTCAAACCTAGTAGAATGGGTGGCTTAGCATATAGGTGTCCCCCCTTGAGCTAACGAACAGTGTATTTACCAGTTGGTTAACTCACTGTTAAATTTAATATCTCTGTTTGTACAATTTATCCAAGATAGCACATCTTTAAGAAAAAAAAAGTTGTTAAATACAATTACAAATTACATGAAAAAACTTTTTAATTAGGAATTACCCACCTCTGGTATTTAACCTTAAATACATGACGATTGCGATCATACACAAAGAAATTTTGTTCATTTATATTCACTTTTTTGGTAGCTATTTTTTACTAAGGGAAATATAATTTTAACTTGAGCCATTTCGACAACTATAGAAGATCCCGAAACTGTCGAATTCACATATAGAGCCTCAAGCCTCTGTCTTATCAACTGAAGCAAATATTTTTATTAAATAAGGTCAAATAGCTCTCGCACTACCTTCATCACAATTACGTCATCTAAATTTCAACAATGGCGGCGAAATATCATCCTTAGTAATGGATCCAGGCATCTGCCAGCGTAATTTTCCCATACCTGTTCGTTGTTCGGTTCGACAATGGCTGCCGGCGAATCCTTCGCATACCTTTCCTAGCGCTAATATGCGGTCGTACGGGACAGGGGGATTAAATTATCAAAAGCTTCTCAACACACGGGCTTAGCGCATCCCTTAGGGACAGTTCAGGGAGTAATTATTGATGGTTCAGCTCCGAATCGTTTAAAAAAATATTGTGATTCCAAGATAGATTGTTATGCCGCCAAATCAATATGCTACATGCGTGATTACTATAGAGGGCGCAATATGTGGAAAATGCATATAGATATATTGTTGAAAATTAATAATAAATTGGAGGTTCATTGAGAAAATTTGTCGGTTTAAATTACCGAAACAAATGCTAGAGAAATCTAGGGCCCATAACAAACCAAAAAAATTTAAAAATTGAAAAAATTATTTTCTAGGCGGGGCTTGAACTCGCGACCTCTCTGGATCTCCGTTTCAAGTCCTAACTTCTAGACCACTAGAGCTTTTGTATCTGGCGTTCTAGTCGTTAATTTGAGTATTTAGATTCGATTCAACTCAGTTTATCAGAATCTTTTTCAATTCTTCAACCATTTAGGACGTTTGAATGGAGATCCACGTTTGAAGGTCGTGAGTTCGATCACCGCCTAGAGCAGATTTTTATTTCAATTTTTCACATTTTCTTTGGTTTGTTATCGCCTCCCGATTTTTATTCATTTGTTTCGACTATTTAAACCGACAAATTTTTTCAATAAACATTTAGTTTATCATCATTTTTAACTATATTGCGTTAGCGCCGTTTCCGTTACTATTTAACTTAATATCTGGACGAAACGTGGATTTTAGTGCACGTGATGTGATGTATCTTCGACGATGCCATACAGGTGACTATTGAAAAGTTGAAGAATTTAAAAATATTCTGATAAAGTGAGTTGGGATCGAATCTAAATACTTAAATTAACGACTAAAACGCCAGATACACAAGCTCTGGTGGTCTAGCAGTTAGGACGTTGGAACGTAGATCCAGAATTCGCGAGTTCCAGCACCGCCCAGAGCAGAATTTTTTCAATTCTTCAAATTTTCTTTGGTTTGTTATCGTCCCTCGATTTTTATATACATAAATGCAATTTTTGCGTATTTTACCAAATTTAAGAAATCATAGTATATATTTTGGAACAAAATATATCACTGTGCATACTAAGGATATGTTTTCTCAGAATAATATATAAATTTATCTTTTTTCAAGGGATTGGATGTTAAAAATGAGGCACAGTTATACAATATTTTATCTCAAAATGCCCAATGTTACTTATCTTCTGAATGGAATAAAGTTAGGTGCAGAAATTATCAGAACACTATATCGCTTGTAAAATAACTTAATTTCCAATGTTCCACAAGTATTTTTAAAAGACGCTTTAAGAGTGCAGTTGAACAAGTTAAGAGTAGGGGAGACCGGGTTTGGTTATCTCACGGATTGGTTGTCACAGCGGCCATAACAAAAAACTGATTGAACGAATAAGTTCGTTGACAGGCGTCGAAGACTCGCGGTAGCAATACCTTTCTTGAAACTTCATTTCAGTCCGCTCTGACCTGTCGTGACGGAGACCGTGCGTTTCTTTTTTTCGCATAGTGGAAGTAATTTTTTGTGCATCTGTACCGTAAGTATACCTGAATTTTGGATATTAATATAATTTTTTGTGTATGTTTGATGTTCAATGTGTGCTTTATAATACGAATATATAATTTTTTATATAAATATTGATTTGAACTTATTTAGGGAGGATATTTTGTGAAACGTAGTTTGGGGCCGGTTGTCTCACGTTGCCGGGGGCCGGTTGTCACGTGTGACAACCAACTTGATGCATATTGGGCTTCGTTTTGTTGTCTTTTTGAGTTTTAGCTACGTTAACGTTTGTTTGTTCCAGGGCTAGCCATAACAATGCCACGGCAGCATAAAAGAAAATCTGACAGAGGCCTTGTTCCACCAGCACTGATGCTGCGTGCTGCCAGAGAAGTGAAAAATCATAACAAATCCATAAGGTCTGTCGCGAGGGATTTTGAAATTAACTATCGAACCTTAACGAGGTATTGTAAAAAAATTACTACCGAAGAGATAAGCAATATAGCCACATCAACACCATCTACAAAAGTGGGCTACCAAAGGAATCGACAGATCTTTAACGATGAGCAGGAAAAAAATTGAAAAAATATTTACTTCTGGCTTTAATAATTTATTTTGGATTGTCTCCTAAGGAGATTCGGAAAATGGCTTTCGAGCTTGCTGTTTCCAATAACATCAAAGTTCCAAAGTCTTGGGAATCGAACAAGCTAGCTGGCTCCGACTGGTTTACGTAATTTTTGCAGAGACACCCCTCTTTGTCCATTAGAACACCTGAGGCTACCAGTCTGGCTCGAGCCACCAGTTTTAACCCACATAATGTCGGAAATTTTTTTGATAACCTTGAATTCGTACTTAAACGATATAATTTCCAACCACACAACATATGGAACATGGACGAAACTAGAGTGACTACGGTGCAAAAACCGAACAAAGTTGTTGCTCAAAAAGAATTTAAGTTGGTCCTATTACCTCGGCTGAGAGAGGGACACTAGTCACCCTAGCTACTGCTGTTTTGGGAGGTGGCAATTCAGTTCCAGCATCCTTCGTTTTTCCGACCATTTCAAAGACCATTTCATCAGAGATGGGCCAATTGGCTGCAAAGAAGGAAGTAACCCGTCGGGCTGGATGTCAGAAGAGCTATTTGTTGCTTTCCTGAAACATTTCCATAACCATGTGCAGTCAACAAAGGAAAAACCATGTCTCTTGCTCTTTTATAATCACAGCTCCCATCTTTCCATTGAAGGACCAAATTTTGCAAAAGATAGCATAATAATGCCATCGTTCCCGCCACACTGCACTCACCGTCTCCAACCTTTGGACAGATCGGTGTATGGACCTTTGAAAAAATACATTAACAACGCAATGGATCAATGGATGGTAAATCATTCAGGCCAACAAATGACGATATACGAAATATCAGGAATAATTGCACAGGCTTTTCCATTGGCAGTTACTCCATCCAATATTCTTGCAGGTTTTAAAACCTGTGGGATCTCCCCATTTAATCGGGACATATTTCAAGAGCACGACTTCTTGCCGTCGTCTGTCACAGATAGACCCCTAATTACGAATCCTGATGGCGCAATCGTACACAATAGCGCACATAATCAAAACGATTGCACTGATCTCGCACGTAACACTGTCACTAATGAACCTGCAATGATTCCATGTGAGACGCCTGGCCTTGAAGATACTATATCGGCTGAAAATGAGTGCCCTGGCCTTAATGCTCAATGCACAAAGTTTGCCTGGCTGCTCAACGTCAGAGCAATCTCTGCAGCATCAAGCTACCAAGAAACCTACCATGATCACTAGTCCTGGTCCAAGTAGTGCAGGGAGTTCTCTGATAGTATCGCCGCTAGCTTTGAAACCCTTACCAAAAGCTCCTCTGCGCAAATCGCAGAGAGCTGATAGAAGAAAATGTAAATCAGCAATTCTAACAGACACACCGGAGAAGACCTATTTAGAAGAGAAAAAACTGGAACAAGAAGCAAGAAAGAAGAAAGTAACGAAACGTGTTTTGAGTGAGGATAAGGAAGAGAAAAACGCCGATAGAAATAATTCTAAAGGAAAGGAAGGAAAGAAAATGAAAAAGAAATCAGTTTACGATGAAGACGAGGATGAAGTGGTTTGCCTAGTATGTGTATCTGCATACTCTGCTAGCAAGCCCAAATCAATTTGGTTTCAGTGCCAAGAATACAAGTTATGGGCTCACGAAGCTTGCACACCTGGGCTGCCTTATTACATTTGCCTAAACTGTGATTCAGAGTATTCAGACTGATGCTTTATACTGACTATTCTTACGTATTCTTAGGTTTCTAGTTTGTTTGATAGGGTACCTAAGCTTATTTTGTTTTTTGTTATGAGTAAATTTTTTATTTTTGGTAACCTATTTTTTTGATAGAAGTTTGTTTTGTTTTTTAATATGAATAAAACATTTTTCGTTATTTTCTTGGACACAATAGGTAATTAAGTACCTACAACCACATTTCTTCAATAAAAATTTGTTTGATTTGAATAAATGTGTTTATTTCCCCTTTAATTTATCATGTGACTACCTACCCCACACGATGTGACAACTATCCCTGATACGGGGTTACAAGTCACACTTTTTCTTTTTCATAAAAATTGTAATATTACATCAGTGGGTAAGGCTAGACAAAAATCCTTGATGTCTTTCGAAACTAGAACGAATGCACTATCTATTGGTATATAAACGATACTGCTAAACTAAGAAATTAGGGGCAAAAAAACACAAAAGAAAAAAAATGTGACTTCCAACCCCGGTCTCCCCTACTAGGAGTAGTGTTGCTCCTGGGACCAGTAATTACCAGATGGGAAACATAGAATAAAGCAGCTATATTGTACACGGAACATTTTAAAGTTATTAAGAATAATTATTAAAAAATCCAGTTGTGTCTAAGCAACTAGTTTTTATCAATTATAGAGTTCTATATTTATATTTTTACAGATAAAAGACAAACATTTTTAAAAGAAAATTTTCAAAAATATTTAATTGTAAATTCTTATTAAATTTACAGTCAAATATTTATTTTTATATCTTTATTATAATATAATGTATTCTACTTTTTCTGAATTTGTATTTTTTAAACCCAAATAAATATTTGCTATTACAAAGTTATTTTGCATATTTTTTAATACGTGTGTAAAATAAGTTCATATTTTAAAGTACACCGCATTGTTCTGTGTACATAAATTTTGTCTATATAAATTAGTATTAAGTATAAATAAATTAGAGTATTTAGTATAAATAAATTAATAAACAGTTGTTACATTTATGAGATTAATATTTGTTCACCATTGAAAAAAAGCAGCGATCCTCTTATACGATATCGACGTTCCCCTCCAGGTAACAGATTAATCTAGCTGGAAAACTGACAATGGCAAAATTCATTCGAGAATGGAATAAGGATTTTCTCAGAGAGCTTTAAGCTCCATGCTCTTGTTGGAGAATTTCCGTTGAAAATCTCCTATAAGACCTAAAATTAAGATGATGACAATAGAATTTTCATAGATGTATATTTAAAAATAAATGTTTTATTCATTGAAATTATATTGTATTGACTGAATATTTTAGAAAAATTACTTCTATTCACTTCTCCTAGAAAAATATTTCAGGCGGACTGTTTTAATTGGGCCACCCTGTATATTTAGAGGTGGCACCGGGCATAAAAAAAAGGAAATTCCTAAAACTTTCTGTTATTTGCGATAGAGAATTAATGATTGGGGTTGTGTATGAAGATACATAAAATAAAATTATAAAAAATTAAAATAACCCGCGTACACACACTCCATATTAATTGGCATACCCAACGTGAGGCTCGATAGAGGCTCGATAAAGGATCGATAGAGACATTATTATTACTCAATTAATTTTAAATAAAAAATTTAATGGATCTAAGAAGTGGAAATAAGAATATAACAAAGATAGATGAAAAACAAGATTCTGAAGAAATACAATCAAATCAAGAAGAAGGCAAAATGGACGAGAATCTAGGAACCTAGACAGATGGAGGAGACAATGCGGAAGCTGCTATGGAGGAAACACCTCGAGAAAAAGTAGAAACCGAAATTAATACACATGAAAAAGGTGATTCAAGATCTCAAGAAAAGCAAGTGACATAAGAAAAAGAAGAGGAAGGGAACAAGATAATGGAAATGTTAAAACAAATGATGGAGGATATGAATGAGAATACAAAGAAATTAGAAGAAGAAATTAAACAAGGAATCGACAGAATGAATAAAAAAATTTGAAAAAATAGAAAATTTACAGAAAATTGCAGAACAAAGACTAAATGAACAAGAAAAGACCATAGAACAAACAGGAAAAGAGATAAAAAAACGCATTTTAACATGAATCAAATCAGCAGAGATATACAAAGATTAGAAGAAAATATAAAGGAAGGATTACAAACCTATGGATCAATAGCAAAGAAAGAAAACTCAAGAACAAAGAAGGAAATTAAGAAGGATGTAAAATTATTAGAGGAAAGGTTTGAAAACAATATGAAAACTCTACAAAATAATTATAAAGAAGATTTTGAAAAAATTGATGAAAAGATAATGGAAACTTTTTGACTTTTATTTACTTTTTTGGAACTCAATATATTTCAAATCAACTTTTAGAATAATTCAACTATACAACTGATAACTTTAACGTATTAACAATATCAGTCATCTTTTGTTTCACTTTACTATGAGTTAGACAGACGTTCCCAACATTCCACACATTTGTGTAACGTTTATCATAAAACTGAAACTTTGACGTCAGGATCATCGACTTATATAGCTTGCCTTAACCTTCTAGAACCTTCTCGAACAATTCGGATTTTTCTTGACAAGGAATGACATTTCCAGAAATTTCTGGCTACTGCAGGGTGCAGGGCAACATTGCTCCCTCTTCTCTAATTATTCGTCTCGAATAACTTGACTACTGGGACCTGGTTGGAGCCAACGGGGAGGATCTGGACCACAGTTATGGCGCCAAATTTTCAATGTGAACTACCTTGGGCCCTCTTCCTGCTGTCAACTGAATGCGGTAGATCAGGTCATTTATTTTCTTGAGGAAAGACTTGGTTGCACCAGTATCAAGGACAAAAGTGCCTTCTTGGTTACCAATAGATTTTATTTAAGGTGTAAGTGCGAATTTGGGACTCTCTGTAATAGCCGACGCCTGCCACATAGTGTCGACCTTTATTCGTTTCCCTGATTATTGCTAGAAAGCCGGCTAGGTGTGGGTAACCGGGATCTTAGGGAGGCATATCTGCTGTAATTTTTCCTTGTTGGACGTCGTGACGTGCTTCGAGAGGTTGATCTAGATGAATTTCTGGCATCATTCCCCGATTCGCGATTTATAGAACGAGGCCTGCTTCGACAGGTTCTTTGAAGGTGTCCGATTCTTCCGAAATTGAACCATCTTCTGATCTCATTTTAGCCATTTCGTTGCATATTTTGCAGGATATTTAAGACTTGTGAGAGGGTAGGTTGAGGGATAGTATTCTTAGTGGCCTCTTCACTTTCTTGAAACCTAATTTCTCCCAATTTTGCGTGAGAAGATCTAGATATACTGCTTCGTATTCCCGCGCTGCAATCAGACTCTCACTCAATATCTATATCTATATATCTATATATCTATATATCTATATATCTATATATCTATATATCTATATATCTATATATCTATATCTATATTCGTGTTGTAACCCAAGAGCCTGCTGCATTTCCACATCCTGCAGTCCATCAATTAATGCCGATACAAACTTTAAGCTTGCCTCGGAATACCTGTTTAAATTGCTGCTGGCCATATCTTGTCTCTAAAGCTTGGATGAGAGATGCATAACTGGGTTTTTCTTGGGCACTATCAATGAAGCTACCATCTTTCTCGGTCCAGCCATTGGCTCTAGATGCAGCTTCAAATTAGATTCTATAGGTTTCCCATCTTGTCTAACCGTCAAACGTGGGTGGTTTCAGGGTCTTGCTACTATGGTTTTGTGAAACTGGGAGTTCGAATACGGCTTAGGTCGGTTATAGACGAGATGATATAGTGTTTTCAGCTTCAATGTTGCTTATTGAAGCTTGGCTACGAATTCTTCGTCCTAACCCAGCTATTTCAGCTCTAATTTGCCTTTCCGACTCTACTCTAGCCTGTTCTGGTTGTTTTAAATTAGCTTTCAAATTCTCTTGTTCTTCTAAATTTGTTTCTAAGTTCTCTAAATCAGTTTTTAGATTTTCTTGCTCCTGTTCTAGATTGGCTTTTAAATTATCTTGCTGGTGTTCTAAATTGGCTTTTAAATTCTCTTGCTGTTTTTCTAAATTGGCTTTTGAATTATCCTGTTGTTGTGTTCTACTCGGCTGTTTAGCTGACCTACCTCTTGCTTAAGCAAACCATTCATAATTTCTACCTCAGCTTTTCTACGCCTCTCTATCTTCTCATTTTCTCGCCTTTCCTTTTCCACCTCTTCTTCCTTCCTGCGTCTCTCCTTCTTCTCCTCCGTTTTCAAAAACCATGCTGGGGGACCTGAAGTATCCATGCCTGTTTCGTACTCAGTGGATCTAGTATTTACCATGAACTCCTATTTTGTATCCCACCACTGTCACCAATGTTGGAATAATTCAACTATACAACTGATAACTTTTACGTATAACGTCTATCATAAAACTGAAACTCTGACGTTAGGATTATCGATTTATATAGCTCGCCTTAACCTTCTCGAACCTTCGTAAACAATTCTGATTTTGACATTGCACTTCTTTTTGTATTCGTACGTTTCCTATAACAGCCGCAGGCTGGTGCAAGGTAACAATATCTAGTTAATTAGATAATACGTTCACAATTCCTCTAATTTACGTTTATCTAATATAGCGCCAACGAGCTCAGTAGCAATAATGTACATTATTGCATTGTTAGCGAAACAGTACATAATCAAAATTTGGAACACTGGCACGAATCTGCACTGCATTCGGGATTTAATCTCTTTAAGAGAAGATTAGTGCCGGGACGTTTTGCATCCAACAAAACTGGCAACTGTGCGATAATGAAAACATCCACGAAGCCGAAAATTTATAACTACAAAATGAAATTCCTGCAACGTCGACGTCAACAAGCATTGTGTATAATTAATTTGCAGTTATTCGTTTTTACGTCCTCAGACTGATTTAAATTCTACCGACAGACGCGTAGAAGCATAGAACCAAAATTCATACTTAATACAGAATGAGTTTTCCACTTTTGAATTAAATTCATAATAATGACATTTTCCGTTTACAAAGAAATATTTCAATTATGTACCTTAAAAATTTATGCTCAAAATTTTAGATTGTAGTTTAGACAATAAAAGTAGAATTGCATTACAGAGAGAATAAAATAGAAATAACTACAAATAAATTGCTTAGTTGTTAGTTTAACGGACATTTCAATTTAAAGTTGGTGTGAGTAAAAATATATTTAGATTAAATCGTTCAAAATTGACATACATAATCCAATTGATTTGCTTGTCTTAATGTATGATTTTTTTTTTAATCTGGTAGAGTGGTAGCCAGAGCCTTTCTTTGGGGTGTGCAGCCACAAGGGTAGGTAACCACTGAAACCTCTTGATATTGATATTAGTGACAACTAAAAAAAATACCATTTATTTAATTTTTTTTTGTTCACAGAATGTGATTTTTTAAATATAATATTCCATTTTTCAAGTTTTGCTTGTATTTTTTGTTTAATTTTATTAATAATAACTTGACATACGAGTATATAAACCAAAAATCTATAAAACCTTATAAAAACTTATAAAACATGATTAAGAGCGCTCCATAGATGCAAGCGAACGTTTATGAATTTTTTTCACCTCCCCACGCAAGTAGCAAAGGCGGTGCCTACCTACAAAACGCGTAAAATAATTCCGGACTCACCGGAAATTGCATCTATTAATAACCAGTAAATTTAAGGACGTATTCCTAAATACAAAATTGACCACTGATCCTTCGAATCTCGTAATCTTCAGGTGCGGAGAGCATTATTTATGAGTATTTAAGTGTTTTATACATCTTGGTGTTTTATACATCTTGGTCTTTTTATCTTTATCGGTTGTAAGCAGGTACGGTTAGGTTTGGCCCAGAACACTGCGGCCTCTTGGGTCTATTGTATTCCCCTGCTTTCCCCGTATTCAGGTACTATCTTTGAAATAGTCTTGTGTCTTTGGTTAGTTTTAATAGATTCCATACCAAGTGTTCCTGGGGCGTTCTTTCCGGTTCTAGGCCGAAAAGGATGAAACGTCGCCTAGTAAGAGCTTCACATTCGAAGATCACATGGTATGAGGTTTCTTCCTCTTCCATACAGAGTCTACACGTAGTGGGATCATTGTGTAATCCCATCACATGAAGGTGTTTCAGCAAGCAGTGCCCCGTTAGTAATCCCACAATGATGGATATCTGAGGCCTTGTAGTGCCTCAGTAGCCATGCGTGGATTTGGTCCCCTTAGCTTACTGATTCTGTGCCCTCTTATCTGTTGCTAGTGAATTTGATGTTTTGTGGTTATCCACCTGTTCACTGCCTGTCGAGCAGAGATTTTGCTTATCCCAAATACAGGTTCGGGTCCTGTAAATGGTAGATCTGATCCCTCTTTGGCGAGTTCATCAGCCTTTTCAGTTTCCTGGATACCTTTGTGACCTGGTACCCACGCTAGTTTTACCATGCATCTTGGTACCTACCCGAGTTATTTTGCTCGCAAAATAAGATTAAACTTTATCACTACCTATCAAAGTTTTAACCAATAGAAATTGTTTTCCTTAGTTTCTATTTACGTTTAAATGTTAAATTTTACGAAATATTTGAAGTATGAAATCAAGATTCTTAATTTCAGATTTTTTTAATTACTGTCATTAATTATCTCAAAAAGTAAGCATTTTTTACATTTTAGAAATTTTTAAATATTAACCATCAGTTTGTTTAATAGGGTCTTTTAAAACCATTTAGTACATACTTATACATATTTGTTTTTTTATTTAGAGAATTTTTGCACCGTTTAAGGTGTTTGATGTATCTTTCTCGGATCCAAGGAGGACACAGCTGTCAAAAGTTAATGCACTACAGAATACCTACTATTATGGGCGTCGTTACACAATTCTATAGGGGGGGGGGGGCAAAATTTTGAAAACATTTTAGAATGTTTATTTGTTTGAAAACAAAGGAAATGAAAAATAAAAGAAAATTTTCATATGATGGATTTATTTTTTCTGTGACGTCATGGCTTACTTACAGCTTTTCCAGAAATAATAGAAAATCGCAATTTATTTTTTAATTTTAAATGAAAAACATTTTTTTATTGAAAATTTGAATTTCTGGGACATTTTTGGGGTGTGTATTTAACATTTTCTGTAACATATTAAAAAAATATATTTTCCAATATGATAGTCATTTTGATAGCTGACAGAAAATTTTCAACACATGATTCTTTTCCATAAATGTTCCCGAAATTCAAATTTTCAATAAAAAAGGGGATTCTATTTAAAAATTAAAAATAAATTGAGATTTTCTGTTATTTTCGAAAAACCAGAAGTAAGCTATGATGTCACACACCAATTGAATCCAGTATATGTATTTGTTCCAAGCTTTTAAACAAAAAAGTTTTTATTCCAATATCTCAATTAACAACGAAGATAAAAGCGGATGGAATTATTAAACAATTTGCTAATAATAAAAATGCTTAGATGTGCCACTGGTATACGATAAATGGGTCTCAATGGGAATTTTGAATCTTACAAAGATTTTATAAAGATCGTACATTCTTATATTTTTTCCATAAACGAATTAATAGTGACATGTTTAGAAAAAATATTATCCAATATGGCGGCCATTTTGACAGCTGACAGAAAATTTTCAATACATGATTATTATACAAACATTTTTAAATTTACAATAAAAGAGAGGGTTTTCATTTAACAATAAAAAAATTTCGATTTTCGTTATTTCCGGAAAAAACGGAAAAAACGTCACAGAATAATTGAATCAATCAAAAAAAAATGTTCGTTCCAGTTTTTCAAACAGAACAAAATTAATCAGATATCTCACTTAATAGTGAAGATAAGGGGAGTGGAACTTTAGTAGTAACCCTAACAATGTCACTGACCCATTTGACAGAACTGATACTTAAGTTGTCATAACGAGTCTTTAATAAATAAAATAACCAAACAAAAATAAAAAAAACAAGAAACTTAAAGCACATATTTAAAAAACAAACAGAAAGTGTGATATAAAAGAAAAATATGAACATAATAATATTAAAAATAAAAATTTATAAAAAAAAAAAACAAAAAAAAACTCAAATAAGTCAATGAATACAAAAAAACACTAGGAAAACGCATTTTAAATTTTTTTTCTCTACTAAAAACATCGATAACGGAAATATTTTTCAGTCAGCCTATTTTTATTTATTATTCACTCCGTGCGTGAAAAGTGAAAATATTATTATTATTATTATTATATATTTTTATTACTTTAGCTAAAAAAAGTCAATACAAATCAATAATAAAACATAGGCAGGTATTTTCATTTTCTCGTAAATAGAGATCTTGCCTGAGCATAATAAGTTGTCATTGAAGAATAAGTTAAATAATGTAAAAATAAAAATATTACCATTATATAATAACGTAGAATTAAAACGTAATAACAAAAATAATTGGTATATTTACGATTGTAATTTATATTTTCTTCATTTTTAGTTCGAAAGAACCCATAGAAATTAATGAATAAAACTGGTTTCCTATCAATAAGTCACAAGATTGCATGTCAGCCATATACAATAATTAAAGACAGAAATCTAATCATTTACTAAACTTTTAAGATTTAAGGGATGTTAAAAAATATCATAAAAAAATAATTGCTTAATTATTACAAAAATAAAAATTTTTTGTTCTTATTATACAGCTGTCCATTTATTTCTTTTATTTAATTTCGATTTTGCTACTGAACATTCATATAATTTACAGTCTTTTTGCCAGTATAATTTGCAACATAGCAACTCCGGTTGCTCATTTTATGGTTTTTACCTATTTTTTTAATAAAAAGTAAAATGTATACGTGTATTTGATATGCCAAAATTACAAAATATCGCCCTAAAATACTCGAATTATTCGCAGCTTGCGCTAGTATCGCTTTTACTTCCCCTACCATGACTTCGCACTGATCGAATAGACCGCAGCCATGTTTTAACATGCCTAAGTGTTCCAAACGTTCTTTCGATTAACTCTGTCGTTGGTGGAAGAGCCATAAATATTTTTTAAACCATTTTGTATGTCTAAATAAAATATACAATATTTGGACGGAGAGCTCATTGTGTGCAGAAAGCTCTTTCGTATTCCAGTTTAGTATTCAGCTTCAAAATTGTCGATTCCAAATTTTTCCACCACTTTCATTTTGTTATCGGTAGTGAAAAAAGTATTTTTTATGTTTTTGGGATGTACGTGCTTAAGGAAAAACTAACAAAGTCTTTGGAAAAGCGGAACCCAGATATGCAATAAATATATTCAACCTATAATATTCTTTAACTATATTAGCCTGAATATTATTTCTATGAGATTGTTGTTCGTAATGCATAATATCTTATGCGTTGTTGATTAAGCCGTAAAAGCCAGGGGGGGGCAACTTCCCCCCCTTGCCCCCCCCCCCCCCTCCCAAACGACGCCCATGCCTACTATACAATTTCATTAAAAGTGAAAAATCTATAGATATCTTTAAAAGATACAAATAAATCATACCTTTTTTGTAATCATTCGCATAGAACTTCGAATAACAAAAATGCAAAATATGGATAATTTTCTGACCTTAGTAGAATTTTGTGTAAATAAAAAGTTCAACGGTTTATTCGGTCGTTCTTATTGTTTTTATAAAATTTAAGTACAGGTACTACATATGCTTCGGAAACACTCTTCCATATTCTGGTGTCAGTCAATATCTGATAAAATATGGGGTGATTACAAATATTTTGAAATAACAAAAGCCGTGTTTTTGTTTTACGGCGTGTGTAACGCCACTGATAATTTTTAATTTTGTAAAAACTCATCTTTTTGTTTCCCCTTCTTTAACCTGTTGAACCAAATTAATATTTCGAATATACCTTCACACGCTGTAAAACAAAAAGACGGGATTTCTGTTATTTTAAAATGTTTTTTAAACGTCCCCATATTTTATTAAATATTGATTGGCACCAGAAGATGGAACAATGTTTCCGAAACATATGTAGTACCTTTACTTAAATTTTATATAAACAATAAAAACGGCCGATTCTCCATGATCTTCGTCATTATTAAAAACGCTACAATAAAAGTAATTATTTAGAGTAAACAAGCTAAATGTACTCACAGCTCAGTTTTTGGAGTTCTTCGACGGTGTCTTATTCTTGTTTTGATAGGATAGACACGTTATGTATAACTTTTTATTTTTCCCTTTCGTATTACACAAACTTACAAAGTCCTAGATAAACACTTTAGCACAAACAAAAAAGTCGTCAGTAACTACTAAACGATCACACCAAGCTATTTATTAAAACGCACGCACATGTAATACCTCTCGCTACTGTTGCATCGAATGCATCTGAGCAGGTTTTTGAGCGTCACGGGTTGATCGCCAGGCGACTGTACCGGCCGGAACTGTTTTATGCATTTTTGTAATTCCTTTTAAACTCGAAAAGTATTCAATAATATTCAATTATTTTTTCACATACCACTCTAGACTCTTGTCCAGAATGTCGGAATACCATTTTTCAAAAAAAAAAAAATAGGTCAAATTTTTTTTTTCCTAATTTTCAAATTTTATTTTCTTACGATTGCTTTTTCGTTCAAGAGTTATAGTTGAATTACGATTTTCATAGGTATGGAAGCCTCTTAAACCTTATTAAACATTATTAAACTTTATTAAACCTTATTCAACCTTATTAAACCTTATTAAACCTTATTAAACCTTATTAAACCTTATTAAACCTTATTAAACCTTATTAAACCTTATTAAACCTTATTAAACCTTATTAAACCTTATTAAACCTTATTAAACATTATTAAACCTTATTTATTAAACCTTATTAAACCTTATTAATTATTAAACCTTATTAAACCTCATTAAACCTTATTATACCTTATTAAACTTTATTAAACCTTATTAAACTTTAAAAAACCTAAAAACCTACTTATATATTTTTTTAATTCTTAGGTTGTTTCCAACCCTGAACATAACCTTATATGGAATGAAATGTGCAAATAAAAAGTAAATGTTTTTTGGGTACCCGATCCAATTACGAGTATTCCTAAATGGCTTTACAATACAATTAACAGCACATACCAATTGCATAATATTTAATAATTTATTTTACATTTTAAGTAAGTAATACATACTATTTGATTTGGATTTAGGTTTTTTATTATAAATAGAAAGAGTTAATTATTTCTATTTTGAACTCTTTCGGCATCTTTCCTCTTTTATCACATTTGCAGAAACATTATGTTTCACACAAAATCTTATTAACTACAACCGCAACTATATTAGTCAGACTGAGAAGTTTGTTTATACTCCATATAAATTGTATTGTTTATTTAGGTCGTCTGCATAATACATTGAATAAATTTCCTGTTATGAATCACATTTCGTGGTTTTCTTTAATTAAAACAATTAAATGAGCAAAGCTTAAAATAACGCTTTAGTAACACTCTCAATTCAATGTTATTAATAAATATCTGGTTGTTTGTTTATTAGAAGCTAAGTTAAAGCTTTAATCAAAATGCTGTAAACATCATAGTTTTTATATCACAGGTCAAAAGCGGTTATTGCATAAAATACTTCGGTATTAGAATGCAATATGTAAATTTTGATAGAGTATAGTTGAAGGTAAAGATATTCTTTCTCTTTCGGCACAACAAAGGGACTCGTATATAAAAAACTACAACGGCAACCCAGGGACAGACCTAATTAGTAGTATGTTACGTTTTAATTTAAAAGTGTCTTTTGTATATTTCAAGAGAAATACGTATTTAAATATTATCGCATTGTTCGTATAATTTCCTTCTTCGATTATTTAATAAATATCACTAAATTTAACTTACGAAATTGATCCGAAATAAATACTCACGATTTGTAATCAAAATCGCCATGAAACTACATTATTTCATGTACTATTTTATGTAATTGAAGTATTTAAATATTACATTGAGTATTTAAAATCAATGTAGGATATTATAAAAAATTTAAATTACTGTGAAATGTATTAGATTAACTTTCATTTTTAAAGTGACTGAAGCACATCAAGGTTATATTCCTGAAGAAGGAAAACATGAACACCATGTTCATTTCCAGAATAACGTGAACTAACAGGTACGTGGTTACGTTTATTAACGTAAAAATCTGATGTGTCCAACACATGACTTTCCTATCTAGTTATTATAGGCATTTTCCGGTTATTTTGTACAACCTATTGCAGCATCTCTATAAATGTTTAGAGGATAAACTAAATATATACATTTTACACATACATCTACCTCGAAACATTTTTCTATAGATATTCATTGAAAACGAAAATACAGAAAAATTTAAATTTAGCACTTTTCCATTACGGTCCATTTTAGAAAAATCATGTATAAACAAAAATTATAGAAATCGATATCGCAAACAACTTTTAGTTCAACAATTTTCATAAAAATCAGAATTTTGCACATTTTGTCAAATTTCTCGAATACGGACCATTTCAGGAAATTTTGACATAATGCAAAAAT
Source organism: Psylliodes chrysocephalus (assembly GCA_927349885.1). Taxonomy (NCBI): domain Eukaryota; kingdom Metazoa; phylum Arthropoda; class Insecta; order Coleoptera; family Chrysomelidae; genus Psylliodes; species Psylliodes chrysocephalus. Next base: position 66,436,216 of record OV651818.1, read on the forward strand.
TATAGATAATAATATTAGAAGTAACTTTTATTTGAACAATTTTCTTCTCCAAACATTAATAACAGATATATTCCATAAAATATAAAAACGGCCTCCCATAAAGTACCCCCCAGATGTTCCGACTTTGTCCAAAAATCTAATCATTTCACGTCAGGCCGAAATAAACCTTAAGTTTAAAATTTAATGTTTTTTCCTTTATCCGTTTTTGAGTTTTCTTCAAATTTCGAAATTTACACATTTTCTTAAATATCTCGAATACGGTCCATTTTAGAGAAATTATGTATAGGACAACAATTATAGAGAATTATATTACAAACAACTTTTATTTGAACAATTTTTATAAAAAATTATGTTTTTTACATTTTGTCAAATTTCTCGAATACGGACCGTTTTAGAAAAATTTTGCATAAAACAAAAATTATAGATAATTATATTAGAAGTAACTTTTATTTGAAGAATTTTCTTCTCCAAACGTAAATAACAGATATATTCCATAAAATATAAAAATGACCACCCATAAAGTACCCCCCCAGATGTTCCGACACTGCCCAAAATCTAATCAGCTCATTGGACGCTGAAACAAAGCTTAAGTTTAAAATTTGGTGTTTTTCTGTGTATCGGTTCATGAGTTATGCGTTATACAGACACACACACACACACACACACACACACACACACACACACACACACACACACACACACACACACACACACACACACACACACACACACACACACACACACACACACACACACACACACACACACACACACACACACACACACACACACACACACACACACACACACACACACACACACACACACACACACACACACACACACACACACACACACACACACACACACACACACACACACACACACACACACACACACACACACACACACACACACACACACACACACACACACAGACACACACACACAGACATCATCGCGAAAATAGTCAAAACGGATTCAGGGGACCTCAAAACGTAAAAATCCGTCGAAAACTCGAGGTCGAAAAAAATCATGATTCCTATACTTTCCTTATATCTGTATACAGATAGGAAAGTAAAAATCTGATGTGTCCAACACATGACTTTCCTATCTAGTTATTACAGGCTTTTTCCGTTTATTGTGTACAACCTATTGTAGCATCTCTATAAATGTTTAGAGGATAAACTAAATATATATACATTGTCCACATACATCTACCGCGAAACATTTTTCTATAGATATTCATTGAAAATGAAAATACTGAAAAATTTAAATTTGGCACTTTTCCTACAATTTTTCCATTACGGTCCATTTAAAAAAAATCATGTATGAACAAATATTATAGAGATCGATATCGCAAACAACTTTTATTTCAACAATTTTCATAAAAATCAGAATTTTGCATTTTGTCAAATTTCTCGAATACGGACCATTTCAGGAAATTTTTACATAAGGCAAAAATTATAGATAATAATATTAGAAGTAACTTTTATTTGAACAATTTTCTTCTCCAAACATAAATAACAGATATATTCCATAAAATATATAAACGGCCCCCCATAAAGTACCCCCCCAGATGTTCCGACTTTGTCCAAAATCTAATCATTTCACGTCAGGCCGAAATAAAACTTAAGTTTAAAATTTATTGATTTTTTCTTTATCCGTTTTTGAGTTTTCTTCAAATTTCGAAATTTACACATTTTCTCAAATATCTCGAATACGGTCCATTTTAGAGAAATTATCTAAGGGACAAAAATTATAGAGCATTATATTACAAACAACTTTTGTTTGAACAATTTTTATAAAAAAAAATATTTTTTTACATTTTGTCAAATTTCTCGAATACGGACCATTTTAGGAAAATTTTGTAAATGACAAAAATTATAGATAATAAAATAAGAAGTAACTTTTATTTAAAAAATTTTCTTCCCCAAACGTAAATAACAGATATATTCCATAAAATATAAAAATGACCACCTATAAAGTACCCCCCCAGATGTTCCGACTCTGCCCAAAATCTAATCAGCTCATTAGACGCTGGAATAAAGCTTAAGTTTGAAATTTGGTGTTTTTCCGTGTATCGGTTCATGAGTTATGCGTTATACAGACACACACACACAGACACACACACAGACACACACACACACACAGACATCATCGCGAAAATAGTCAAAACGGATTCAGGGGACCTCAAAACGTAAAAATCCGTCGAAAACTCGAGGTCGAAAAAAATCATGATTCCTATACTTTCCTTATATCTGTATACAGATAGGAAAGTAAAAATGTATCCAAAATGGAAAATCAAATATCATCAGAACTATCATCTTCACTTGACGTGTCATTCAGGTTTATAATGCAAGAATGAACCGGAAATATTCGATGGCTATTTTCATTTCCAAAATAACGTGAACTAACAGATACGTAGTTACGTTTATTAAGAGTAAACAGTAGCGGCCGCCTCCACCAAAAAAATGAAAACAGAAACTGTAGCCTTAAAAATTGCTTTATTTAGATCGATTTTTTTTTAAAGTGTTTATAATGACTTGCAGAAACCCGCTATTTGCTTCAAATTTTTTTTAAAAAGGTAGTTTCTATTATTTTTTATGTTTTTTTTTTAAATAAAAAAACCAAGCAAATAGCGGGTTGAAATGAAACAAACTGAATAATTTTTCCAAGTACATTTTTTTTAAATAATGCATATTTTGAGCGTCGTTTCTTTTATCAAATTCAATTGTCTCCGTTCATAAATTCCGGTAGCCTGCCTATATTTATCAAGTTTGGCAACAAGGCACAAGCTTGGTACTTGGATGGTAGCGGCAGAAGCTCGACTTCTGCTGCATTCCAATTTTCCATAAGTGCAGGGTGGTTTTATGTTGGCAAAATATAGTGCAAATTTAAATGTGTTAATTGTTTCGTGCAAATAGTGAGCTGTGTAAAAATACAATATTTATTTTAAGTTAAAAACAGTTTGTGTTTATATTAATAATTGGTAAACAACATAATTGGAAATGGGTCGTTCTGGCATTAAGAATAAAAATTTGCGCTTAAATCAGTTCAGAAAAAGTAGACGCCTCTTACGAAAACGCTGGTAAATTTACTTAATAAGGAATATTTTTAATAATAATATTAATGAGTCTTTAATTAATGTTTTCAGCTTAACTAGTTTCGAAAAAAGTGTCCATGAAAACGTTTTACAGAGCGTTGAAAATACAGTGCATGAAACAAGACAGCTCGAAAGGTTTGTAAAAAAAAATTAAACATAACATTGATTCTCTTTTTTGATAGCAAACAAATGTTGTATTAATTAAAACAAAACATGTTCTATTACATACTATATACAGAGTGTCCCATTAGTGTGTGGCAGTCCAATATCTCGGTTGTTTTTGAAAACACGAGAAAATGACAAATACAAAAGTTTGACGGTTCACAGAGGCTCCTATTGTATTAATATTTTACAATATCAGGATGTCCCCAAAAAGCAAAGTAACTTAAAAAATATTTTTTTCTGATGGATCATCCTGTATTTCATTTTATGTTTTTATTCTACTAAAAAATATAAGTATTTTTGTCTAAAACACCATATGTCAAAATTTAATTGTTTTTGAGCTTTTTACATTCGAAAATTTATATATTGAAATTTTCATATAAGTTGGGTTTATGAGCATAATTCAGCAACATTTTTAATATATTTTTTTTATAACCTCTCTTAAAACTACTAACTAATATTAATGCAAAAAACACACTTTTATAGGATTTGGTACCATACCTACTATACTTTACCAACTCAAATTATAAAAAAATTTGCTAGTTTTACAAAATCATATTACAACTTACAAATAATAATATAGGTACTATTTTTTAATCAATTTTGTTATTTTATAGAAGCCAGAGCTTGATGAATCATACTACTTAATTAATTGTTGTTATTGTATTACAAAATGCATATACAGGGTGTTAAAAAAAAAGTGTCACAAAATGAAATGGTGAATAGTATGACCCAAAATAAGCAGAAAAGTCTTAATAAATATATGACCGCAAATTAACGGTTTCGGAGATACGGACCATTTTGTGTTTATAACAATTTTTTATTATTATAAAAAACAATGATATTTATAAACAATCAAAGTGCCCTCCCTCCATTTCAATGCAGCTACGACATCTCCTCCGAAAGGACTGTCGGTACTGACGTAGCGCTTCCCTCGCATTGCCATTTGCACGACCGTACATAAAATGCATGTCAGCTAATTCAATATTAGTGTAAACAGGCATAACGAAAATTTATAAAATTATTCACCCACAACAAAATAATAACTGCAAATAGTATCTATGAAAAAACATCGGTAGACTCCGATAAGAAAAGCAAGTTTTTGAGAATGAAAAAAGATAATCAAAAAATGATACAAAACACAAAACACTCCGTATCTCTGAAACCATTCATTTGCGGACATATGTTTATTAAGACTTTTCTGCATATTTTGGCCCATACTACCCCCCGTTTTATTTTGTGACACTTTTTTTTTAACACCCTGTATAAATTATATCTTAATGACCCTAATTTTTAATCCCTAGCAAACAGGTAGAATATGAGATAATTTACTTGAACAATAACACAATAAGCATGTACTCAATAACTTGTTAAGTATGTACTATATAATAATAATTATAATGCTACCCCATGATGATTTCAGACAGTATACAATTTATACCTAAGTATGAATATTTTTAATTATAACAGCTTTAGTTATTTCAAATTAAAATTATATTGCGATAGATTTACATCAAACCAAATTTTGACAAATAAAGTGTTTGAAATGAGGTACCTATATTATACGATTTTACATTTTGAAAACTCAAAGAGAAGGCATAAACATATTTAATCAACCGCGGAAAAAAATGTAATCTAAAAATGTATTGGTTCTTACCTGGCAAATACAAACATAACCAGTTTGTATCTTTTGTAATAATTAAAATGAAAAATGTTCTATTACCTATATACAGGGTGTCCCATTAGTGTGTGGCAGTCCAATATCTCGGTTATTTTTAAAAATACGAGAAAATGACAAATATAAAAGTTTAACGGTTCACAGAAGTGCCTATTGTAGAAATATTTTGCAATATACAGGGTGTCCCCCAAAGGAAAGTAACATTTTTTTTTTTTCTAAAGGATCACCCTGTATTTTATTTTATATTTTAATTCTACTAAAAAATAAAGGTATTTTTGTTTAAAACACCATATGTCTAAATTTAATTGTTTTTAAGTTTTTGACATTCGAAAATTGACTTTCTCATACTTTGACAAGCGGTAGCTCTCAAACGGTTGAAATTAGAGTAAAACGGTTTACATGTCCCTATCTTAGTTTTTTATACCTTATACAAATATGTAATAAAATCATCCATTTCCGGCTTAACCGGAAGTAAGATTTTTTTAGATTCATTTCATTCTAAACTTCACCTATCTGAACAGAATATAAAAAACCTAGATGAAGAAGGACATGTGAAAAAGTCAATTTTCGAAAGGCAAAAGCTTGAAAAAAAATTAATTTAGACATATGGTGTTTTAAACAATAATTCTTAGATTTTTTAGTAAAATTCAAAAGTAATATAAAATACCATTTGAAAAAAATATTACACCACATATCTGGAGTCAAAAATAGGTCGATTGAACCTTCCTTACTCATGTACAAAAGTGCACTTAAAAAAAGTTTCAGGGTGTTTAAATTTAAACATTTCAATTATGCTTTTTAACGTTGCTTTTTAATTAAAAATAGAACGTCACTGGAATACAACATTCATTTTGTATTTTGAATTTTTAGGACACATATTTATATGGACTTTTCTTTTTCTACTTAAACTTTGGTAGAAATGCGCCCTTGAAATTGCGGATTATCATTAAGTAACACCCTGTATATTTATTATATAAATTTGCAACTTTGATTTAAATCTCAATATCCGTTGTTTTTTATTTATAATTTAAATAATTAATTACTTTAAGTACCTCTCTTTACATACAAAAATAAGTTATGTTCTTCACATAGAAGAAGGCTGTCTTGTAAAATATATTTGCAAAATTTTAGTACAATTTATAAATCTGGTATATATTCTTCAATTTTTTTTAATTTTAAATACTGAATAGAACTCATTGGTGTGTGACAAAGATATTTTTAAGCGTACTAAAATTTATAAAAATAATACTGTGTATAATCAAATTTCAAACCAAATAAAAATATAATAACCCAATCTTTTGCAGTGTTACTGAAGAAAATTTAGATACCATAAATTCTCTTGAAACAACCAAAAGTCATCCACTATTTCTAGAAGAAGTAATTGAAACTGAAAGGTTTGTGAAAAAAATTTATCTGTTACATTTTTATAGCAATACATTTTTAGAGGGCAGATGGATCATGAAAATTCGGAAAATACCTCTCTAAGCGGCAGAAGATTAATTGACGTTTCATATTTTTTTCAACAATTGCTAAATGGTGAAAAACATAAACCATTTGAATGCGATATTACTGACATGACACTTGTTCAAGAAGTTCGTAAAGGATATTTTTCTACATTTACGCTTAAATGCAAAATGTGTAACATTATAAAGCAAATTCATTCCGAGAATCCAAAAAATGTTACAAATGTCAACTCGTCATTAGTTTTAGGCACGATATCTGCTGGTATTGGTTTTTCAGCAATTGATGAATTATCTGCTGCCTTGAATATGCCAGCAATGACCGAAAAAACGTATTTTAGTTACCACGAAAAAGTGTCTGACGTTGTTTTTAAAACTGCCTGGAAGCAAATGATAGAAGCAGGTCAAGAAGAAGCTGATTTAGCTAAGGAATTGGGAGAAGTTGATGTTGCAGGTATTCCTTGCATAACAGTTGTGGCCGATGGTGCTTGGTCTAAGCGATCCTACAACGTTAATTATAATGCAGCTTCTGGAGTTGTAAGAATATAGATGCTTTTTTTTTAATATATCTTTCTTTTGCTAAAGTCCATAAATTTATGATTATTTTATTTCAGGCCTGTATAGTGGGATTTAGAACTGGGAAAGTGTTGTTCATAGGAGTCAGGAATAAATACTGTAGCATGTGCGAATTCTATGCCAGTAAGAATGAAAAAAGTCCTGAACATTTTTGTTCTAAGAACTGGCAGGGTTCCTCAACTTCAATGGAAACCGATATTATCTGTGATGGGTTTAAAAATAGTTTGAAAAATCACGGTTTAAAATATACTACACTTGTCGGAGATGGAGACAGCTCTGTCCACAACAAATTAATGGAAATAAGACCTTATGGACCGCAAACCGTGATTAAGAAAATTGAATGTAGGAATCATCTCCTTCGCAATTTTTCTTCAAAAATTAGAGACTTATGCAGTAAGTTGCGTATTTTATAAAATGGCCGAAATATATCGCGTATTTTAGGATTTATACCTTGAAAAATATGTAAAATACTACGAAATGGTCAGTAATATTGCAATTATTATGTTTACTGCTTGTTTGTTAATTTTTCTAAACTTTTGTAAATTTTACTTACAATTTATTATCTTGCTATTTGTTTATTCATGATATGTGCTGATATTACTGTCTCTATTTATTTTCTGGTAATTTTTACGACCATTTAATAATTTCATTATTTATTAATTTTATTGTCCATATGTTGTCCATTCATTAATTTTACCTAGCATAATTATTTTGCCGACCATTGAACTGACAAAGTTTACTGATGACCATAATTATTATAATACTTACCATTTCATTTGTACAGTATTTTAATTAGTTTTTATATTGCAGAAAAAAGAAGAAGCCCTTCGAGCAACATGTTTGTTCCTGTTATTTTACGAAAGGAATTGGAGAAAAATTCCAAAAGATTAAGATTTGCAATTAGTAAAGCAGCAAAATACCGTATTGCTGAAAACACATCATTTGATGAAAAAATTAAAAATCTAAAAAAGGATATTATAAATGCACCCTCTCACGTTTTCGGTGAACATCTTAAATGCCAGGAAATAAAATATTTTAAATGTGACAAGACAGATGTCAATAACTTAGTGCCTCCAATGAAAGAGTGTGGTTTATACAGAGATGTAGAAATCTGTTTAAATCGCATAATCTTAAATATTGATAGTTTGCTGTACAACATGGACAATAATACGGCAGAACATTATAACTCCTTAGTATGTAAATTTGTTGGGGGTAAAAGAGTAAATTTTTCAAAGAGAATGTCCTACAAGACACGCTGTGAAGCAGCAGTAGTATCATATAATTCTGGACCGAATTATTATAGAGTAATGAACAATGCTTTGAAAATTTCCACTGTTTCACAATTTACAGAACAATATATAAAAAAAAAACAACAAATTAAAAAAAGATATACAAAGTTATCAGCTGAAAGAAAATCCCGGCGTCAAGAGATGAGAAAGAAAATGGAAGTGTCTCTTCCGGACAAAGATTATGGTGCAACAGATTCTGTACCAGATATGACAGAAGAACAGTATGTGGCTGCCAAAAGTGAATTCTTAATAAAATTAAAGAAAACAAAAGAACAAATTGCTAATATTGAGATGAATACTAGAAATCAAACATCTTCACTTTTGTGGCTAGAAGAGCGTCAAATAAGATTAACCGCCCAAATTTTGGCAAAATATGTAAATTAAGGCCCTCTACAAATAGTACCTCAACCATACAAAATTTGATATATTCAAAATTTTGTGGAAATGATTCAACTAATTATGGAAAAATTAGTGAACCTTTTGCCTTAGAAGCATTCGAAAAAACATATAATGTGAAAGTAAACAATTGCGGTTTATTCATAGATGAGATAAATTACTTTTTAGGGGCCACTCCAGATGGACTGGTAGGAGATGATGCAATAATAGAAATTAAATGCCCGGCTTCTATTAAAAATATCAGCCCACTAGAAGGAATAATAACAAAAAAAATTAATTTCGCTACAATAGAGAATGAAAAACTCAAATTAAAGAGAAATCATAACTATTATTTTCAAGTTCAGGGCCAGCTGCAAATAACAAAACGGAAAATTTGCTATTTTATTGTCTGGAGTTCCCAAGGATGTTTGATTGAGAAGGTACATAACAAAATATGATTTCATAAACGAAAACATTTTTTATATTTTTCTTACAAGGACGACAATAATAATTTATAATGTATTTTTAGATAACTAAGGATGAGGACTTTCGGCAACAAAAAATGTTACTAAAATTAAAATTTTTTTTTTTTAATTGTTTACTTCCCGAGTTGGTGGATCCAAGAGTACCAAGAGGTTTGTCCATAAGGGAAATATCCAGAGAGGAGCTAAACTCAAAATCAACTTCGAATATGTAAAAAATAGATCTTGTTTATTTGATGCAAGTAACTTAATTATATTTATTTTAAAACATTCTTATTTAATTTGTACAGACTAACTTCAACAAAACAATTATATTTAACAAAACATATAATTTTTGTAAATTAATTAAATATAATTTTTCCAAATTAATGAGCAGATTTTTATTTAAATCTTATTCATTTCCGTATTATATTTTTTTGACCAATTAAAATATTTATTTTATATGATCTCAGATTTTTGGTAAAAATACGCCGTTTTTCTTTTAGACGCACAAGAAAAACCGGGTATATGCAGTATTTTAACGTGTTAAAAGTGGTATATAAAAATAAATACATTATTTAAAATATCGACCCGTCATCTACCTGCTAACCTTTCCGAAGCGCAAACACAATCAGGAAATCAAATGCATCTCTCAACTTTCCCACCAGCAAATATATTAGGCGGTGTTGCTTAGTCTGGCATGTACAAAGTCTGGGTGTGTATTACCTGAGTTTCAAACGCAGTTTGACGACGCGCTACTGTTTGCTCTTAACGTAAAAATGTAACCTAAATGGAAAATCAAATCTCATCAGAACTATTATCTTCACTTGACGTGTCATTCAGGTTTATAATGCAAGAATGAGCCGGAAATATTCGATGACTATTTTCAATTTTGGTAACATGGAGAACGAAATTGGAGCATAATTCTTAAGATATATCTCCAACAACTTCTCTGATAACATCTAAAACGGTTTCAGACAACGCAGGATTAATTTTTTTTCCTGATCTCTCTTTTGATGTTACTCCAAATTAATTCTGTGACATTTAATGTACAATAATACGGGGGTAAACAAATTACGGTATGAACGAATGTCATCCATCTAATCCACAACATAACTAGAAAATCTTGTTTTAAGCTGTAGGTGGCTATGATACACCCATTTTGTTCAAAAACGAGGAAATTACCTCTTTTAGAGCTTTCGCTTTTGGAATTTTACTAGTTTGACGATAGTGGTAAGGGGAATAATCCATTACTATAACAGCATTTGGTGGCAAATTAGGAATTAATTGTTCACCAAACCATTTCTCGGACAAGTTAGATATAACATATTGGTGATAATCTACTGAACAACTCAAAATATTCTTTGCTGATAATAGCAATTAGACATAAAAACCGTTTTCATTACCGAATGTAATATTATAATACGTTTTCCTCTATTTGGAGGAGCAGTCACAGAACATTTAGCAGATTGATCATTCCATCCTTTTTTCACAATATCGTGTGTCGTACCAAGTCTCATCAAGATACACTTTGAATCTATTTTGCCGACGAGCTTCATCTATTCTAGTGAGGTATTCATTACATAAAATCATAATTCTTTAAGATTCCATAATATGCTGCCTTCTATTTAAGGTACGATATCTAAAACCCAAAGAACTTTTGTGATGTAGTGGTTTTGTCAGATTTGTAAAGGAAACCGGGAACCAACTTTATTTTATTTTTTATCATTTGAAAATAAGATACGATATTATTAAAACAAAAATTACAAACCTTTCTTCTAATATTTTCCATCATGCAGTGATCTAGACTAACTTGAGATCTTTGATTCCGCTTTTTTTAAGACATTCCTGGCTTTTAATAATTTTTCTAATCGAAGGTTGTGAAATTTTTGTCAAAACGTTTAAGGTCTATTATTTATAAACTTGCAGTTTCCGTCGCCGTTACCGTTCGCGTTCCTGTTTCTGTTTGACGTTACAGTTGCCGTTGATATTCATAATTTATAAAGCTGACGTTTGGCGCCGTTATGTGATGGGTAGATAATTTAATCGATTAAGCCAAAATAAATCAAAGTAAGATGAAAAGAGGAAAAATCTGACGTTCAATCATATAGTTGCGCGATTTTCGTTTTGAATTTTCATTAAGTGCCGTTTTTAATTAAGAAAAATTAATGAAGTTATCTGTGTAGATAATCTTGGAATACTTCTGTGTTTTTCGAAAGTCCAGGCTTTTTATTGGTTAATATACGAACGGAACGAACGGTGAACTGCAAAACTTAAAACTTTATTATGTTTGAACGTCAAGAAACGTCGTGTATACCAGCAAACGGTGATAGCAACATAGAATATAAATGCGGAAAAGTGAAAGTAGCATTTTAACTTCCAACGGGAACTGCAACGGCGAGCGGTAACTGCAACTGCAAGTTTATAAATTGGCCTTTATTCTTTCTATGACACCATAATTAGATCCATTATTTTCCAGTTTTAATTTTTGGTATATTATTCGAATAACTTTTTGAGTTTAGGGTGACATCCACATACCAAACTTTTGGTTATCATCCTCGTCCTCCTTCAATTCTTCTTTACTCTCATCAGAAACTCTAATGGGTTCTGCATAGAATTATGTAGGTCAGTTGGGGTAAGAGCGCAAGATCAACAAAAATTTAAAAAATATATTACTAAAATGTCAATATATGAATGTCAATTCTTTATTTCATTTAATTGTACCATACACGTTGAAATGGTAGTTTTTATAAAGTCTCATCTATTTACTAGTAATTAATTAATATGAATTTATCCAGCTTGTCAATTTTTTTAATAAAGTATTCTCGTACAGTTTTTACATTTTTTACATTTTTTCAGTATGTATTAATATTTGACCCCCAGTTATTGAGCCAAAAATTAACATTTTCCACTATAGAATTTGCAGATAAAATGTAACCTTTTCTTTGTAAACAATAATGTAAACTGCCAAAGCCGACTTTGAACTGTTTAAATTTTACAATTTATGTGGGTATTTCAATATCAATTTAGTTGTTTTTGAGGTGCAACTGATACTATTTATTTAAAAAAAAGTCAATCAGTATTATAATTATTTACATACATTAAGGGATTACATTATTTTCATCACTTTCAAAAGGCCTCCAAAATATAAACCAAAAATCTAAACAGTAATGTGAATACAATAAACAAACATTGTCGATATGTGCTCACTCAACACGGCGAAGACCCATAGAAGCGTGCCGAATAACCAATTAGAACATTTGTTGATCAAAATCACAGACTTACGATTGGATATCCCAGTCAACGTTGACCGGCTTATCGTGTGCTACTACGAACAGAAATTTGAGAAGGGCTCGGTTCAGCCAATAGGAAACGCTGGTCATTATTATTTAAGACGCTCTTCATTATTAATCCAGCTGAAAGGTGCTTCTCGTACAGCGATGCCAGGCATAAAATATTTATGCCATACTATCTCCGAAGATATTTGCTCGAAGGATACTATGCGCTAAACGTACAGTCATTTAACTGTAATGGAATTGAACGCATCACTTTTTTGCCTGAACGTCGACGGTGTCTTTGTGAATTATATATAGATATATTAATAATACTGATATTTAATTGTGGAATAGTAAAATTTATCTGTGCCGTCTACTATATGTGAGAACGTACTTGGACCACTTCATATACCGAGTTTCTCGTAAGTTTATAGCCAGCTAATATGTTATTTGAATACCTATATATTTTTTTAAAATATGATTTAAATCATATAAAAATATTTTACAACCTCTTGTTAAACCATATCTTAGAAACCACCACGTTTTTTTGTACAATTCTTTACTCTCTTTTCTTTGATATAACATACCTATTTTTTTAGGTTTTAATGGAAAAAGTCACATTAGTGCATTTTGTGTTATTACAGCAACCTGTCAAGTTTTACCAACCCTGTATGATAGCAATTAATAATATTATCTGTTTTTGCGATATACATAGAAACATTTATCACATAAATAAACATATCTTCTCCTAATTATCCCTGATTATTTGGACGTGAACGTGAATATTGTTACCTATTAACACGAAAATTATCCTATTATGACCCATTAAATTCGTGGTTAATCACAGTTTGTGTACAAATTGCACGAGTTATTGTGCTGAACACAGCGACAAAATCATTTTATCATTACCTTTTGGATGTTATGCAAATGGCGTTTGGAAATGATGAAAATAGGATTTTCTTCGATTTCTACGATAAACTACGAATAAAATTATACCGAGTGGCAACTTTTTATTTTTTATTCTGCTAAAATATGTGTTAGGTGTCCAAAACATAATTTATCTGTAAATTTCTCAAATATAGTACGGCTCATTGTTTAGAATATGATATAAGATAAAAAAAATTCTACACATTTTCTTTGAAACATTTTTTCATATCTTCTCTGCCAACGAAAATACTGAAATTTTCAACTGTTCCTCAAATTTATGCATTATTATTTAATTTTAGAAAAATCATGTAGGTATAGGACAAAAATAATACAGAATGGCTCTCAAATCACTCTTATTCTAAATCATAAATACCAGAAACATAACTTAAAGTAGAAAAATGTCCTCCTATAAAGTATCTCTCAGGGCGCAGATGATCCAGTTATGGCCAAAATCTAATGAGCTTATCGTCAAATGGATAAAATCTCGAGTTTTAAATACTGTTGTAATCTTTATCCGTTTTTGTGTTATCGAGGATACAGATACACACAGACAGACAGATATCATCGCGAAAATGGTCAAAACAGGACCCTAAAATGTAAAGATGCATTGAAAAATTATTCCTGTACTTTTCTCACTGGATACAGGAAAATTAAACTTATTTATGTAAGCACAACTTTATTTAATCAGAAAACCTTAAATGAGTTTCTATCTATTTTTAAAAATAAACGCACCTTAGTAGAATTTGTTTTTTATTGAATAACTCAGAATCTGGCACTGAGAATTTGGGTTTCAAAAAGTCCTATTGCGCTTATAGTGGAGCACCCAGAGGTTTTGACCTCGAACTTTTGCTGTTTTTATGTTTTTTATACTATAAGTGGCAAAGTTTACCAATTTTTTTTTTAATTTTTTTAATTATTTAAACACAAAAATATAACAAATAATATTTGAGTAAGAAGTGTACCAGTAGATGACATTATAAAGATGTAATTTTACTAAAATAAAAATAATTTGCTTAAAAAAACAAAAGAAACTGTTGAACATCCTTTTTATTTGCAATGAATGTTCTGCATACGATTTAACAATCTCGGTCACTGACGTTGGCGATGTGTCGGTGTTCTATATAATATATTGATATGGAGTCTTATGTATAATGAAAATTAATCACACTATTCTCAATCAGTGCTGAGGTCAAATCTCTAAAATTATTTTTATATAATTTAACAGAATTATATTAATATTAATAAAAAATAATTTCACAAAAAAATATAAAACTGATTTCCTCTTTTCTTCTATTATCAGCCATAGCTTCTTTCTTATTGACAACACGCCATACGAATTCGTTAAAAGAGCACTCGTATATAGAGGAGTAGATAACACCACATTCAGATGGATTGCTTAGTTGCTACCTACAAGGACTGCAGATAAGGCAGAACACCATCTCCATCTGCACAACCAGAGGATGTCCACAAGAAGTTGTATTCCCCACTAATGTGGAGCCTAACTGTAGACGAACTTCTATGCAGATTGACTGACCTAGGCATACCGTGTCAAGGTTATGCCAACGACATAGTCATATTTGCTAGAGGCATGTCTAAAAATATCTTATGTGATATTGTCCAAAGTCGATTAGAAGACAACAAAAGATGGTGCAGCGAGGTGGAACTTAGTATATACCCCACCAAAATATTATTGGTTGCCTTTTCAATCAAATTAGACAAGATAGATATACAATGGAAAAAAGAAAAAAAATATCTATGCGCAACCCTGGACGACAAACTTATCCGGATCATACGTGAGAAGGCCTTAAAAGTCCTAATAGTATACAGGAACATTGCGGGTAAAAGATGGGGATGTAACCGAACACTGTGATGGATGTATTCTGCATTAGTCTAATAATCACTTACAGGTATGTAATCTGGAGTAAAAGAACTAGTTTAGCTACTATGAGAGCTAGTTTGTTAAAAGTATAAAGATTGGCACGTGTTTGCATCACTGGCGCAATGAGAATATGTCTTACGGCCGCAATGAAGGTAATCTTAAACCACACCTCTCTACATTTAATGATAGAGAACGTGGAAAAAAGGACAAGATATAGAATGATCAAAAACGGAGTTATCAGAGGGAAGTTCATTAGCTTCAGGAGAAATGAGAAAGATGTACAGTTTTTTGACAAACTTTAAAACCGCAAAGCAAGAAAGAAAGGAGCCAAAAATCCATTGTGTTTGCAAATGAAATGCATGCAATTCAGTGGTATTCGGATGGTTCCAAGACCACATAAGGAACTGGAATAGGAGCGTATGGGCCTGGAACCAGACACATTGAAAGTTTGGGTAAATACCGAATCATTTTCAGGCGAAAATTTACGCAATTAAGAAGTGTATCCAGTTCAACATTGAGAGAAACTATCGCATACAAGATATTATTATTATCATCATATCCGGTAGCCAAGCAACAATCAAAGCACCGAGCTCTTACGTAATCAGCTTAAAAATGATCTGGATAAGGCTAGAAAAAGTTAATCAGCAAGGAGATAAAAATACAGTTACTTTCACTTGACACCCTTTGTGGGACCTAAGTCGTTCTGCGGTATCAGCATTAACTTAACACAATATTAATTTGAACAATATCTTGGGGCTAAGACAGGCTAAGATAATTCTGGTTGAATATAACCAAAAAATATCGGAAATATATCTGTCTGACCAATAACAGGCTACGCACTGTAACAAGAATCATTACCGGGCATTGCCAACTCAAAGGACGCCTTAGTAAAATGAAATGTGTATCAGACCAGAATCCAAGGGAACTATAATAAGCAGCATACTAAATAGAATAGGGCGATCTACCTAACTTGACGTCACTTCCTTGAGAAGGTAGGATCGATAGGGTTGTTTTAGGCATCGAGACTATTTATTTGCTGCATTAGCGACAGAAGGGGGAAAAATCTTTTAGGTCGCACCCAACATAACAACGTAATGCTTCTCGTTCCCGTTACACTCGCTTCTGTCTTTCTAATCTGCCTTTTTTTTACCCGCGTCTCCTGTTCCCAATCTGAATTCTATTTGGATATGCCTATGTCTCTTTTTTAATAATACTTATTTACCTTTTTTTATTTAAATGAATCCTTTATTACCAACTAACAATTCACAAATTAAATTCATCCCTTCTGCCAAAATACCAAAAAATCCACAACCATAGCTCTCATGTCCACAACTCAACTACATGATATTTTACATCATTGATAATTTTGTTTAATTTAATTCCCAGAATTGATCTCGCCCAGATGCCTAAATTTCAATTCAATTCAAATTCACGCTCTTGAAATTTCTATATCAATATATCTGCTCTTTTCTTTTATCCTACTACGCTGACCTATGCCCAAAATGACTAGAATTTAGAGCTTTATTTTGCAAGTTTTTCCGATATTTCAAATTCTTAATAATTTAAGGTTGTATTAACGAAGCACACTCTGATGCCAAAAGGATATGCAAACAAGAAGTGTTGGTTATTCCTTCACTCTTTCAAGCATCCCCTTGCTCACCCTGATGGGCCCAGACAGGCTCCCCAATCAAGCTTAAATTCCAGCCTCTCTCCTCTCCTCTGGGGATTGCATGATGGCCTCATGGGTTTATTTCACGTTGATTTTACTCCTCCCAAATCATGCAACTCATACATTACACTCTACTCATTCATTCTTCCCATTAAGTCCATTCTTACATTCCACCGTTTAGATGAGCTCTACGAGTTCGGTCATCCATCCAAACTGGTCTTACGTCTCAATTCATAGACATTTAAGGTTCGCATCAACAAGCATACTATATAATTAAGGGCAAAAGGATATACAAATAAAAAGTGTTGGTTATTCCTTCATATACAAACTAGTATTGTCAATGTATGTGACTCTAACAAACATTTTACTAGAACAAGTTTTATTTTGAGAGGAAATTATAACGGAAATAAAATCCAGGTTAAATTCATTACTTTCTTATCCATTATAGGGAATTGGGTAGAGACATAATACAGGCATTGTGGCACACGAACACACGTACGCAATTAATGATTAATGCTGTTATTACAGTGTCGTCCAATAGCGTCAGTTGCACCAGATATTGTCAACAAATTTATTATTTTATTTATTTATTTATTTATTTATTCCATAAATTGAATTTGAAGAAAGAAAAACTCATACAAAGTTTGCCATTATGTTATATGTTATGTTGGGAATGGGGTATTAATACACTGTGACCTAAAAGATCTATTGTGCCCCCTTCTGTCGCTAATGCAGCAAGGGAATGCCTCGATGCCTATAACGACCCTTCCAATCCTATCTTCTTAAGGAAGTGTAGGATTTGGAGTGGCTTTAAGTTAGGTAACTCTCCCTCTTCTATTTGATATGCGTCTAGATATAGTGCCCTTTGATTCTGGAGTACTACACATTTACTTAGAATATGAATGGAGGTTTCGTCCTCCTCCTCCTCCTCACAGAATCTGCACTCACTATCTTCTACTATTCTCAGTTTACTAAGGTGTCCTTTTAGTAGGCAATGCCCAGTAAGGATCCCTGTTACAATACGTAGCCTATTCTTGCTTAGGCAGATGCAGGCTTATTATCTTTTCTGGTTATATTCAACCAGAAGTATTTTAGCCTGTCTTCGCCCCAAGAGATTGTTCCAATTATTGGTTTGCCATTCGACATCAACAATGAAAACCACCAATATTGTAACAAAACTACATGAAGTACCACAGTTGCATTTTAGTAATTGTATCATCAGAAATTTTGAATAAAAAATAATGATTTTCCTTTATATAGTAGAAAAAATAATGTATTCATATTTAATGACTATTATGCTTGTGTCGTAATTCTCATACTCTTGCCTTAATAGCTATCATTAAATATTTATTTTATTATGCTTGTGTCGTAATTCTCATACTCTTGCCTTAATAGCTATCATTAAATATTTATTTCACAAATTTATTATTAAATAAATATAGTTGATGATTATTACTCTCCTTGTTCTCCTGGTTGTCTTATTACATATGGCCTTCCTTGAGAAAATAGGATTGGAAGGATCGCTATAGGCATGAGACATTTCCTTAGTGCAGTGGCGACAGAAGGGGGCACAATAGATCTTTTAGGTCGCAGTGTATTAACACCCCATTATCAACATATTACATATGGCTCTTTAAATTATTAGCAACATGGTTGTACCATTTATTAATCTTTAGAAGATTACATAAAGGGTATTTATTTATTATAAATCATCATGGGGGGGCTTACTTCGCGGTAAAGAAACATCATATGATTAAATTACTCAAAATTATCACTGGGGGCAGCATTCATCCCCCCCCCCCCCCAATATTGAAATATCTGAATTTCCTCAAGGAAGCTGGTGCAAAAAAATAATTAGTGTTGCATATTGGTGCATCACTAGTACATTCTTGTGCAATAGCTTTTTTTCACCGATCTAAAATAGAGACCGAAACAGAATTAGTACTAATTGTAAGTTCACTAATAAAATCTTTCTTTATATATTTAACCTTTCTTCCTTCGGTATAAATTATCAAAATCAATATATAATATTTATTTTAAAACCAGAAAACGTTTATTCATAAATATTTTCTTTTCGCAATTGGTAACAACCAGTTAAATAATGCTTTATGTAACTGGTTATATGTCAAAATTAGAAAAATATATTTAATGATATATTATCCGTTATAGAAAATAATACATAATTCTACAAAAATGAACTAAACTTGATTATAAATTAGCAAAACCTAAATATCAAAATCCCCAAATCCATAGTTAAACATGAATGTTTTATTAGAAGATTTAGGCATTCGACAAATGTAACAAATAAGTCACTCTTTAAACGGAATCCCTATTAGAGCTAATCCAATTCGCAGGTGTTAAGAGCGAATTACGAACCACTAACTTATCTATCAAAGCGTTTAATCCCATCATGGCTATTCAGTTGAGTTTTAACAAGACGGCAAATCATAGATCTTTTAGGAAAAGCATTTTATTTTTAAATCAGAAAAAGAATACCTTGTTCACAACTACTACCTAATTACGAAACTTTGTATATTTGAAGATATATAAATATATTATCACTGATTTATGCTGATGTAAAATCAATTTAGTTAACATCATTTTACAAGCAAACGTTCTATGAAATGAATTTATTTATATTGGAAAGCAGAAATAGGCCAAAGGGTAATCATCTAAACTCCATTTATGCCGAATTCACCAAAGTTTTTGATATGATAGATCATCTTGCTTACTAAATTTGCTATAGTGGGTGCAACTTGTTCAAATGGTTTGAGTCATACATACATACATACATACATAGATTTCATAGGCTGCGTGAAGTCAACGATTAAGCTGACTGGTATAGTCAGAATGGGTTAGACCATCGATATAGAAAAAAGTAGATACGACATAGACCACGGTTCTATGGAGTGTAGAGGAAACATAGGCCGCATTCAACAGAAGCAACCGATTATCAAACGATAACTTAGCGATGACTTATCGCTTAGTGAATCTCTTGAATGAACTTTTAAGGCACTTCGACAGGCGACACAAAAGTGACATGTACTTCAGAAAAAAGTCATCATCTAAAATATAGGTACAAAATTTAGAATAAAACACCAAATAAATTACTCAACTACATAATTATAAATTAATGTATTTGCCTGATTTTAATGCATTGTGCAACACTTCATTACCAACTACAATATATTTCATATTGTTATAAACATATATCACTTCAAAGTCCTTCATTTTAGTGAAAAATGACAAAATCAGTGTAAAACTGAATTCAAAATAAACATAAAATAAGGTTATGAGTTATGAGCACCACCACAAAACATTCACTTCAGTTGGTATGAGTTCTAAATCTTATCACGATGTGATAACTAATCGTATTTCAAATTCGATGTTTTAAATGGCGGCCGATAACTCATCATTTGATTACTAATCGCTCTTTTATATATCATTCAGCAGAAAATCATAAATCGATTGCTTCTGCTGAATGCGGCCATAGGCGTTTTCTAATATTCAACAAAATGATGGACTGTTTGATAAACCACGTTACCAATAAATTGCCAACTGGTGCAATCCTGATTTTTACCTGATGAAAATTATTTAAGAACGACTAACATTTGTGATTTTGTAATCTTACCTGTCAAACTGTCTTTATTTAATGAAAACTACATACTTTGATTATTTTCTCTTACTATACGGAGAATGGTCGCACTGCGCAGCTTTCTTAGCGCCTTTTAAATGGAGATAGAAAACTCCGCCATTTTGATGCCTTATTACGTGTTGCCTACATCTTGGCGCAATATTTTTAATAGCTGCGTTTTAATCATCCGCTTCTGCTTCGGTATTGTCGGTTTTCTTGTTTTAATCTGACAGGTTAAAACGACTAAACCGACACAGTCACGGTGTTTCGCGAACTAAGTCATTTTTTATGTTTTTTGGATGGCTTAGTTTGCAAAACAATAAGTACAGTCGAAAAACACCCCTATGTAGGGGTGTTTTTTTTGCAATTTTAGGGGTGTTCCAACCATTGCTGCCAGTTTTAACCCTCATTTTCGTAATCAGCGCCCCAAAATACGTAGGGGACAAGTGGTCTCGTCAAGTCCGTTTCTCGACCTTTTACCGTTATTTTAAATGGACTAAACGCCTCATTTATTAATAAGAGAAAATGACAATCACATATGGTTTTTAATCTCAAAAAATATCCTCCTAAAAGCAGTAAATAAGGTTTCAGAAAGTGACCACCAGAATGGCGCTCCTGTATCACAATGATATATAGTTATATTGATTGCTAATCCACATGTAAATCAGACGAAGAAAAGCAATTTTGTCGTCTATTATCAACATTTCTCTACGATTATAAACTCGGTCGCTTTTCACGATGGCTCTTCATGATGTGGTTTTTAGTTTTTAGACTATATGCTTCGAGCATATGCCCTTTTATTTACATATGGTGAGCTATCTATATAACTGTAGGTATCACTGGTGTGATTGTGTGATCTGAATTGTAGACTATCACAACTTTCGGCGTTCCTCTGGTACAGTAACTCCATCTTAATTTTATACATTTTCAGGGACACTTTGTCACTTTGTAAACAGAGGTTTGACGTTAGGTCTTAAAACACTCAACTCTCTGATTTTAAGCAGTGGAAAAATCTTGTTAGTGAGTGCAAATCTCGGAGGCAAATACAACAAGAGCTGACATTAGACCATTGACTAGACAGTTTTGACTACTGGATTCCGACAAAATTTATTGACCGTTCTGTCCGATCAGCTGATTAGTCATGAGTAGTTATGTTAGTTGGTTTTCTTTTTCGCTAGACGTTTTCGACCTGGTCTGATCGCTCACTTAAAGCACCCATACTAAGCTCTTATCATCGATTTTTTGTTTTATAGCCTGAGGGAAACTCTATGGTTCAAAAGTTCTCCGGTAGAAATTAGGCGACGTATATTTAAAATTGGTTTGAAACATTAGCCTAGTAGTTTATTCGCATGTGTCTCTTTCAAACTCCTTTTAACTATCCTAATTCTTTACTATAGAGTGTAGAACTCCTTACCACAGCTGTGTCCATATTCTTTACTTTGGAAAAACGTATACATGACGTACACCAAACTTCGCTCTAACTTACTACTACCATAGACATAATATTATCTAAGATTTCTTTGCTACCCACTACAAAGTGACAGCTATGATTGACCTAAAAGTCAAGTCCAGACAGTTAAATATTGCAATTTCAGTCATGGGCATAGAAATTTTGTCGATAATTCGCTTTTTAATAGGCATTCTTTGGTAAAGGGTCAATGTAAATAAAAACTAGAATATGTCAGTAGTTCGATTAATATGCCAAAATTTCAATGTGGGTTAATTCCTTTTGGTGTATTTATATATGTGGAGTTATTGCTGCATGCCATACAGAAATATATACCTACCCATTAGATTTAGTAAAAACTAGACTTCAAATACAGGGATCATTGCACGATTCAATACCCGAAGCACCTAGACGGGGTATGATGAAAACAGCTGTGGGTGTAGTGAAAGAGGAAGGATTTTTTAGTTTATGGACTGGAATCAGTGCATTGTGGATTAGGCATGTGATTTATTCGGGTACAAGAATAACAGTATATAACGAAATAAGAGGTTTATTTCAAAAATACGGCTCTGAAGATAAACTTGCTCTGTGGCAAGCAATAATTTGTGGAATGGCTTGCGGTTTTGTGGCTCAATTGTTGTCTAACCCAATGGATTTAATAAAAGTCCAACTTCAAATGGAAGGTAAAAGAAAATTATTGGGACTTCCACCAAGAGGAACAGGATTTTGTAACGCTTTTAAAAGGGTATATAGTATAGGTGGAATAAGAGGTTTGTGGATAGGCTGGGTACCTAGTTGTCTTAGGGCAATTTTAGTTGCCATAGGTGATTTAACTACCTACGATACCGCTAAACGTTTTTTTATAAAACACTTTGGTCTTTCTGATAGAATTGCACTTCATTCCTTAGCGAGTTTCATAGCAGGACTGGCTTCAACGATTTTATCCAATCCTTCTGACGTAATAAAATCAAGAATTATGAATCAACCAGTTGACATGCACGGAAAGGGCCTTTCATATAAGGGTACTTGGGATTGCTTTAAAACAACAGTAAAAGAAGAAGGGTTTTGGGCATTATATAAAGGATTTTGGCCGACTTGGTTACGACTGGGACCATGGGCCGTCATTTATTGGGATTCGTATGAATATATTCGCATCATTATTGGCGGTAAAACATTTTAATAACGTGTCTTTTTTTACATTTATAATACAACAAATATTCCTAAGGACAACTTTTTTTAATAAAAATTATGATTGAAATTTGTTTTTAATTAATACAAACTTTTTGTAGTACGCTACTTTTTTCTTTATTAAAAGAAAAAATATGCACGCGTAGATAAAGATAAAACCAGTAATGCCCATTTTTTTTTTAAATAAAATTGAGAAAATCATAAACAAAATCCTAATTGTGCTTTGCGTGCGGAAAAGTCACTTTACGCACGTGTTAGGTACACTATTTTTTCTACTAGCGTGCGGAAAAAACCCAAAAGTTAACATAAAGAAACATTTATTCTGCAAATTGATTGCAGAGGCTAAAATGTTTTTCAATGAAGTCAGATTTCGGTTTTCCACTGCTTTGTCAGCACTAATTGTTGCAACCGGGGCGATGGGAACTTGGCTGGAAGAGGTCATTTTGGAAGGCTTTACTGGTGACAGCTGCTGACTAGTGGAAGGGCCAACGACAGCGTCATTGAAGTTATTTTATTCGATATGCCCTTTTGGAAACTTGGTGAGCTTTCTACATAACCTTCTGCGACGCTAGACGATTTCCAACCGAGGCGTTTAATATTTGTTATTCCTTCTCCGGAATCTGCAAGTACTGTGGCGGCGGAACGTCGGAAACTGTGGCCCGTATATAATTTAGGATTTGGAAGCTTCAGATAACTTGCAATCTCTGATGGCATTTTTCTGAAGGTGTTTATTCCGATACATTGTACAGTGCAAGTTCCTTTCTGATAATTTACGAAAAATAGCTTATGTGAGGTTTCAGGCTTTCTTAAACTCACATACTTTCTGAACAAATTGAGCAATTTTCCATTTTCAGCTTCCTCAGAAATCGCAAATCTTCTGAAAGAGTGGTTTTTTGTGTCTGGGATATTTATCAATAAAATATTTCCTTTGTCATCAATATGATCTAAAGACGTCTTTGTTGATTCTTCTCGCCTACATGCGCCTGCCAAACCAAAAATCGTAGCGACTTTTATATGAAGATAAATTTTGTCAGGCGCTTCAATTATTATAAAGCAGAATTCTAATAAATTTCTTAATTTTTCATTCATTTTGTAAACTACAATCATACAAATATATATTTTAAATATTCAAATGTCAGTATACTCCCCAAAAACTTAACAATTGTACTAGTGCGGAAAACAGTTTTTTTCCGCCCTAGTGCGGAAAAGTGACTTAACACTAAAATGAGCGCGGAAAAGTGGACTTTTCCGCACGCTAGTAGAAAAAATACAATATGATCTATTTTTTATTAAGAGAAATACATACCCCGCCTTAATTTGTTAATGAACCCTGTATATTTATTTTTCAAGTGATTTAAAAGAAATTTTGAAGGCACATTATACATAAAATACTTTAAGTATTGTTGTGTTTAAAATGTTGCTTGTTTTGCTATATTTCTGTGGTAAAAATAAAGTTTTTAAATTTATAATTTTTTACGAGTCGACAGATAATGAAGCTACCTTAATATTCCTAAAATTTCAAATGTCTACTTTTTTGCGGTAATGCATACGATTTTTTTTTAAATATGGCACTGATTGTTCAAGAGTTTGCAAGTTTCCAGTGGCGTAGTGTACGAGGAGGGCCCAAAAAAAAAACGGGAATTGGGCTGCGGTGAGGAGGGAAAGTAGGGGAACCCATTGTTCGACCAGGTGTCCATTACAGTCACGCCCCTTGAGCAGCGTTGGGTTTCCTAGTACAATTGTACTAGATTCAGTACATTTCAACCATTCATAAATGCTAGTACCACAAAAGATAAAAGTCTCTAATTCTAGTACATTTTAAAAATGTTGCTGGATCTTCTTTAATAATGCATTCTATGATTTCTAATTTCTATGTTAGACAGTAGATACTTCTGACACTCCCAATGCGATACTAGAGATAAGGAACTATAAGGTACTTTTCCCGGCATAAACCAACATAAACATGTATTATAGATTATGTTATTTAGACGTCTATAAACGTATATAGATGTCTAAATAACATAATCTATCATAAACGTTCATGTTGGTTTATGCCGCAAAAACTACCTTTATGAGTCTTCTTATAAGGGACATAAAGATAAGATACGCTCATAAGAAGCACATGCTTAACAACGACCAGCTGAAACACAGTTAATATCTGACCCACCATGTGTCGCCATCATCGATATCAAACAAATAACGCTGCGGGAAATTTAAAAACCTGATAAATATCGATTGCACTTTCATGTTCTGGTAAATAAATTTATTAACATTGTTTATTACGGTAAATTATTTATTAAAAAGAATACTACACTATTATCTATTATCGATTAATTATTGTAAATCTATTGACAGCAAATATATTTTTAATTTTTACATTTTTTTATTTATCAATATGTATAAAGATATATTTTTGTTACACCTATTTTATTTGTTTTTCTATTAAAAATAAGTTTTTATTTTTATTTTCAAATTTTATTATTTAACCATATAACGTTTACCATCGTAAACATATATTTTTGTTATACCTATTTTATTTATTTTTCCGTTTAAATTGAGATTGTTTTCTCATTTGAAATTTACCGGCAAATCTAGTACGTTCTAGTACAATCACGATCTGAATTTCAGTACAAGCTGTTGCTACTAAAAACACAACACTGCCCTTGAGTTAGTGTACGAAGTTGTGTCGCTGTGAGTGCATCGGTTCGCCCGAGAGAGTTTTCAGTAAAACATCTTTTTCCATTTTGGCAAAAACGTTATGACAGATTGTCGAGAGCAACGCGCCGCTGTGAAATTTTGTTTTCTGTTGGGGAAATCGGCCGCGCAAACCATTGTAATGCTTAAGACTGTTTATGAGGACGCTGTCCTAAGGAAAACCAGAGTTTACGAGTGGTTTTTACGTTTTAAAAATGAGGAAATGTCAATTGAAAACCAACCCCGTTCAGGACGCCCTCGTTCACAAAGACAGTCGCCGAACCTTTGAGATATCTGGAATATCATGGAGTTCAATTCAGAGGATGTTATCCGAAGATTTGCACATGAGGAGTGTTGCTGCCAAATTTGTTCCCCTTCTTCTCAGAGACGAGAAAAGGGAGCGTCGACTTCAGGCATGTTTTGAGTTTTAAAATGAGCTCAAAGACGCCCCTGATACCGATTATTTCCCCAATACTCACCGGATCTAACCCCATCTGATTTCTTTTTGTTCCCCAGACTCAAAAGGGACATAAAAGAAAAGCGTTTTGCCACTGTTGAGGAGGTAAAACGAAAATCGCTGGAAGGCATAAAGTGAATTTAAAAAATGTTTTGAACAGTGAAAGGATCGTTTGAAGAAGCTCGTTGTGGAAAATGGAGAAGACTTTGAAGGTGATT
The DNA here is from genome assembly GCA_927349885.1 of Psylliodes chrysocephalus. Classification (NCBI taxonomy): domain Eukaryota; kingdom Metazoa; phylum Arthropoda; class Insecta; order Coleoptera; family Chrysomelidae; genus Psylliodes; species Psylliodes chrysocephalus. The sequence continues at coordinate 66,462,711 of OV651818.1, forward strand.
AAAACTTGGTGTAAAAATATTAAGAAATAAAGATGTTATGACGGATTTCCTGTTTTTTTTTTGTTGCCCCCCTCGTATTAGCTAATTAATTTTTTGTTTATTGTGTTTTTAGGCAGTGTTATAAATTTAATTATTTAAGTGTGTTTGTAAACTTAATTATTTATTATCTCATTAAACTGTTTTTAGTGTTACGTAAACTGTGATTTCTCGTGCCAATAAACTATTATACCCGAGAATATCGATCAAGGAGAAGCGACAGTAGCTGTCGGTGCCTTTGATATCGGATGTACCTTTTTCACAGTATGACTTTGACCACATACTTTGATTTTCTTTTACTATACGGAGAATGGTCGCACTGCACAGCTTTCTGAGTGCCTTTTAAAAGGAGATAGAAAACTCCGCCATTTTGAACCCTTATTACGTGTTGCCTACATCTTGGCGCAATATTTTTAATAGGTGCGTTTTAATCATCCGCTTCTGCTTCGGAATTGTCGGTTTTCTTGTTTAATCTGACAGGTTAGAACGACTGAACCGACAATTCCGGAAGCAGTAGCGGATGATTAAAACGCACCTGATATTTTGCTTGCTGCAGTCAGTGTCAGTGAATATTATTTTTGGAGTCACAGTTTATTGCTAATGAATCAGTTAGCTCACTCGGACCAGTTGAAAGTTCCAAAATAACATCCACTCCAGGGATACAAATTCAGGATACGCAGAAGACTGCTGTTCTATTATATGCGGTTGTCATATATTGTATTATCTGAGTTGCGCAGTGTATAAACTGGAACATTGAGATAAAAAGTGCCGACGCAGAGTGAGCGATCTGATTCTTTAGCTATAAACTGTGTCATAGGGTTCAAAATGGCCGCGCCCTATGTTGGGCGTGTCGGACCTCTCTCTTGCCCCGTATAGGAATTAAAGTATGTGACTTTGACTGATACACAACTTAGAACGCTGAGAAAACATGCTCATTTTCTACACTGAGCGAAATAGTTTGGCAAATTATCTGAAATTATTGTTATAGTCCATGCGCAAATGTTGCAATGTGATTTAATTACATTGAAGTAGTTAGGATTAATAGCAATGCTGAAATTTCGGCACCAAAATATAATTCATTATGTAATAACTAATTATTTATTATAAAAGTAAAAGACGTTTATTATTTTATAATTTATCTATAAAATTTTTTCAACATTTGGTTTATTTATTGTTAAAAATGTAATAAAAGTCCCATATTTAAATTTCTTTTCCTTAACTAAAAATAAGGTAAATAAAATTAAGGGTGTCAAAAAAAATTTAGGTAACAATTAAAAAGACATTAAGTTTGAGAGGTTTAACTAAATATTTGCAATATGCATATATTTTCAAAGCTTTTAGGTTTAAAAAGTAGTTACATATTTTTAGAATTTCTAGATTTATATTATATTTAAAGGACTTTCAAGTTTATCACTCATTTCTGTAGAAACAAGTGTATTATCGCCAAGTTAAACCAGATGTCATTTAAGGTTTATGTATTTAGAGTTAAATACCTGGCCTGGCTATTACCCAGACAATACAAATATGTCCTTTGGACGTCCATTCGATATACAATTTTGGATGTCTAGACGTCCAAAAATTAGTTTTCTGGACTTCCGACATCCAATGGATGTCCAGTGAAGGATACAAATGGCACACTTTTGACCATTCAGAGGACGTCCAATTCTGGAATATATTTGTACGTCGAATACTGGACATTCAAAAAACGTCCAGGATTATATTTCCATTGAGACCACATCCCCACTTTTTTACAGAACCGCAACTCACCACACACTATTTTATATTATTAATAATTTGTTTATTATTTTCGCAAATCGCTATACACCATTTATTTATTTTTTATTAAAAAGCGCTTGACCTGAGCAGGCATCAAACTCACGACACATCCATTATCGTTTTACGCTTTTAATCGCTAGACGAGCTTGACCAAGGAACCACTTGAAAACTTTTTACAAGATACAGTTATAATTGAATAAGATTTCAAACTTCCGCTGATAGAATGAAATGCAATAGATTCAATTTGTCAATTTTTAATGACCAGTTATATTAAAAAAAATAAGTATATATAGATGGGTATTATCTGGTAGGCTTAATAAATAATGACCTAAGATGGACGTCCACTGGACGTCAAAATACTACTGAACTTAAAGTTAAGTCCAAAAACAGACGTTAACACCTTAACATTGCTCACGTACTAAACACAACTTGGACTGACTTTGACAGATAACATAATTTTGAGTGATACACAACTTATTTTTGCACATGCGCGTTACAAAACGGTACACGGAAAACACCAAGCTGTCGCTTCTCCTTGATCGCTTTTCTCGGATTATAGTGTTTATATTATGTTATGTTGGGAGTGGGGTGTTAATACACTGCGACCTAAAAGATCTCTTGTGCCCCTTCTGTCGCTAATGCAGCAAGGAAAAGTCTCAACGCCTATAACAACCCTTCCAATCCTATCTTCTCAAGAAAGTGTAGGATTTGGAGTGGCTTCAAGTTAGGTAAATCTCCCTACTGTTTATGTTAGTCGACTGCAACTTTTATTAAAAGAAATATTATCGCTTAAAAGTAAAGTTACGATTTTCTGAAAATTCTCTTATCAGTAGGAATACAAAGTTATTATCGGCATTTGAAAAATTAATTATATTTTTTTTTAGAAAATCAATACAGGCTAATTGCATCTCAATTACCAGAAATTTATCCGAATTCCTTGGTCATCCAACCAAAGGTAGGGATTTTTAACGAGCCCAACATCCATATGCAACTAAGCGACAGTTTGTTCGGACGTACGCCGACTTTCATTGAAATGGTCACCCATTCAAGTACTAACTGCGCTGGTACTGGCTATACTGTGATGTGATCATTCGAATAGTCGATTATTACCATAATTCGAATTATTTCGATCATACCAATATCACTCGAATCATTTGAAATGTCTGAAATTGTAATAAACGAACGAGATTTACTTCAGGGAACCTATTTTAAAACTATGGGAGTATTTATTTCTCTCAAGGTTTTCATGGGAAATGTTATTCGTCAACGTGGAAATATTATTTTTATCGCCAGTGAGAATAAACTGACTGTTTCTCTGATTTATTTCGAGATATGACCTTCAAAATATTGTTGTCACACTGACATATAACATTTCTTATGAAAATCTTTGAAGAAATAATTTCTTTCGAGTTTGAAAATAGGTCCTCAGGTGACTTGTTGACATATGGAGTAGAGTAGACCGCCAAAATTACTTATTTCTCTTAAGTAAGATACACATGCAACGTTTTTGCGTCTTCGCTTTTAGCGTACCGATTTCTAATTGGATAGATATTTGTCAAGTGGGGGAACCACCCAAACTGCCCAATCAGTAAGCTGCTGTAGGCCAAAACATTTGTATGATAAATAAAAATAAATAATGACGTATGAAGTTTTTGACTTTGGTGTATTACGTTCTGATTGGATAGTTAATTGTCAATGTATTAACTTTTGACACATTAATCTTGAACTACCCAATCGATGATGGCATATAATAAATCATTCGAATGATTTGATTCGAATACTCGATAAATTCTATTTTCATTCATCCGAGTAGTCGTTTATGACGATCATTCGATTATGCCCATCACTGATATCGAAAAACCGGGTCGCTGCCCTAATATGACCTACTAATGTTATTTTGACTAGTTCTACCTACTACTGAATTTTAGCCATCGAAAACTATGGACGTTACCAAAGTTTACCGTACGTAACGTTTCATGCTAATTCATAAGTCATATTTCATAACACAATGGGAATTAAATGTATGTTCCATAACATTAAAATTCTACCACATTCAGATTTTTGCAAAGCGTGTCACTAATGACTGAAGCAATTTCGAGTAAAATGAAGGTTAATTTGTATAACAAAGTGGGGGCTCGTCAACGCATCCAAACAAAAGATATTACTTACATGATTAAGTATTCTAATAGAGTCCAACAAATTTATTTCTGTGATGTGCGTGACATCTTCAAATAAAAAACTACTATATTATAGTAGGTATACGAGATTGAAACTTGAAACGGAAGGGATCTAAAAATAATTGTAGGAACCACTTACGAGAATTTGGCGTGTACGTGCCGAAAAAGTCCAATTAAGCGACCGCATATCAGTGTCGTGTTTACGATGCGGCTCAGCGGGAGACAACAAATAATAAGAAGTAAAGATTTTTATCTGATATTTTTTAAAACCTCAAAGGAACTATATTCGTTTTCTTTTTAACCTGAACGCTATACCCAGCTAGCACTGACACGTGATTTTTACGTGAAATACACGTCAAATTTTATGTCGAAATCTCCAATTTATCACGTGCTGGTGACGTGATTATGACGGCAATATGTCACAGATCAAAGACGTCATACAGCAACGTGATAAATACGTTACCAGATAACGTGTTTAGACGTCAAATCATAGGCGAAGTTTTATCGCACATCCACCCAAACATTTCAGATTTCAGAACAGAAATTAAAAAATAAAAAGAATCGTGCCATTTGATTGATTCTGTAATTTTACATTTAGTTCAGGGGCCAGTGAATTTTTTCGTATTAATTTTTCCAGTCGGTGTATATGAAAAATAAACAGTTCTCTTAGGGCCGTTTGCACCACTTCCTCTTAGGTGAACCTTAACTTTGAGTATCACTTAAGTTGCACATTTCATTTTCTGACCATAATCCAAATAGTTTAAGTTCTACTTAAGTAATAGTGAAACTAAGCCGAAGGTGTCATCGGTTTAAGTTCTACTTTGCGTTGTTTTAACGTCAAACTGACAAGTTTCATATGTTAATCAATAGAAAATAATATAATTAGAATTATATAAAAGTGTGGTCGAAATAAAGTATAAATGGAATTGTTTGAACATATTTTCGATGATGATGACGATTTAGATGAGTTAAATTTAATTATTTTTGGGATACCTCGACAGATTTATCACAGAGCGCAATATTTTGAAAGTTTTGATAACGGGACCTTTTTCTCGCGATTTAGAATAACGAAGCAAACAGCTTTACAAATTTTAAATTTAATAGAACCAGCAGTAGAACATCCTTTTGACCTGTAAGTACCTACTTACTTATATTGTCTGTTAATTTTAAATATAATATAATTTTTATTGTAGAAATAACAGTGTTGCTCCCATAAATCAATTATTAATATTTTTGAGACTTTGTGCCACAGGTACTCATCTCTCTGCTATTGGAGATTTTGGTGGTGTTCACCTGTCTACAGTATCTAGAATAACTGTAAGGGTTGGAAGGGCTATAGCCAATTTATATCACCAATTTGTTAAAATGCCTAGAACATTAGACGACATAAATAGGGCCATATTGGCTTTTCATGAAAAAGCTGATTTTCCTCGAGTAATTGGAACAGTTGATGGTACCCATATCCGAATTCAGTCTCCAGGTTAGTAGATATAGTGAGGAAGAGCTTAAAAAGCATAGGTAGAAAAGAAAATTGATTCGGGCTAATTTATTTACAAAATAATACCTAAATTAATTTTTCTTACAGGGGGAGAAGATGCAGAAATATTTAGGAACAGAAAAGGTTACTTATCCATAAATGTACAAGTGATTGCCATTGCTGACCTAAAACTTCAAAATATTGTTGCGAGATGGCCTGGGTCTACTCATGATGTTACTATTTTTAACAACAGTAATGTAAAGGAACAATTTGAAAATAATTACTTTCCCAACTGTGTTTTATTGGGTAGGTGTGTTGCTCTAAAATGTACCTTTCATAAAACGCGTTTTATGAATGGACTTTTTTTTTCAGTACATTTATGAGATACCTGGACTTTAGTCAAATAATTTATTAATTTTCAGGAGACAGTGGATATTATTTAAAACCATATTTATTGACACCACTGTTAAATCCTGTTGGACGGGCAGAGCAGCTGTATAACGAGTTACACATTAGAACTCGTAATGCAGTTGAAAGATTGATTGGCGTGTGGAAACGTAGGTTTCCAATTTTAGCATACGGTTGCAGGTTAAAATTGGATACCACAATGATGATTGTAATAGCAACAGGAGTACTTCATAATATATGCAGAAGTAACAATGAAGAAGATCCTCCTGACCCAGAAGATATTAATCAATTTTTAGAAATAATGGAAGACAGAGTGCCCAATATTGCAGCAGCTCAAGCTGGCGGTGCTCTCGGAATCCAAACAAGAAGAAATTTAATTAATGTGTACTTTGCCAATCTTATACAATAAAATTATATCTAGTATTGCATAATGGTGTTTGTATTTATTACCATTAAAGTTATTTTAAAATTTATAACTTGCTTGAATACAAACTTATTATTTCGTTAACTTTTCTTTATTTCAACAAAACCTATCATAAACTTTATAATTACGGTCGATCTTTTCACCTCTGAGTAAAGTTACATGTAGGTTTACTTGACAGATTAACAAACATTATTCCTATAGTTTAATCAGCAAGTAGTTACTTTCAACTTTACTCAGAGGTGAAAAGACTGGCTTTTAGAATCATTTCTCACAAACAAATTTATAATTATTAAATTCCATCTAAATGCTTCTTGAGTTCCAACTCCCTAAGTTTTATGTCCAATTCTTACTTTGTTTTCTTTAGATTAAATATATGTTCTTCCCTTTTCTCTCTCTTTAAAATGTGTTCTTTTTCGAGATGGTATAATTCTTGCTTTATGTTTGCTATATGATCATATTTTTCCTCAAGTTTTGATGCTGGCTGCACTATCCCGGGCCTCCTTCTTTTGGTCCACTTTTGTTTAAGATGCGGAGTCACCGGATTTTTAAGTTTACTGGCAGAAAAATTACCCCAATCGTCCTTAAAATAAATAAAAACGTTTAGCACAAATTCAAAGTTTTGTGTCAAATTTCTCGTGAAACTCAAAAGACCTATTTGATACTATTAAAGTAGAATATATTTTACCTTTTCTGTGACACTTAAAGAACATGATGGCTTTTCATCTGCTATGCCGTAACAACCTTTTTTAGGATTCCCACATGCTGCAGAAGTTGCACCTTCTGTAGTTTCAATCTGATCTGGCATTGTCACTTTGGCATCTATATGAGACGGTATTTCATTGGTATCTCCACCAAATGAGGTATTTAGTCCAAATACTGTTTTTTCGTTTATTAGTCCCAATACTAAATCTTTGGTACAATCTCCTTCAGTTTTTTCTGCGACCCCCCCGCCAGTTTGTTTTATTTGAAGTTTTTCTTTCACTACCTCCTTTCCAACCGACTTTTTTTATATTACCATAATATTTCCTTAAAGAATCTTTGGAGCATGGACAATCAACGGTTTGCGAATTAAATATATTTGTAATATTCTGCCAGGCTTCATCCTTCTCACGCCAAGTGGTAGAATCCGTCTTCTTATTTTCTATGATGTTCTTAAAATCGTATAGAATGTTTAATAATAAACTCTTTTCTTTAACTGAATAGTTTGGCGCACGCTTGGTTTCAGTTTTTAATTTTGTTTTATTTTCCATTTTAACTGTTAAAGTACAAAAAGCAAAATTACAACACAAATTTTAATCAAATAGATGACAATTCTGACACTGACATTGATTAGTAATATACAAATTATCTAAAATTTTACACTGCTGCCAAGATGTTCTTCACCTTAGCATAGATTTTGTTAAGTGAAACCTATGCAAAACAAACCAAACTTAAGGTTCACCTTAAGTCAAGGTACACCTTAGCTAAACAGTAGTCGTAAGTTGAAGTGGTGCAAACGGCCCTAAGTGACAAAAACAAAATTTTTGAGTCTGACACTTATTTTCCCAGTCATAATTATTTTACATTTATTAAACTAGAACATAAAGCTTATAAAAATAGCAGTTTGGATTATCTCAGATAGTGGAAAGTGAGTGTGGCAGAAAATTGAGCATATAAATTGATACAATCATGAACTGTTTATAATAATAAGTCTGGCTGATTTACGAAATTGGCTAATGGGTCTGGTAATATCTTCTAAATGGAAAAAATATAATATTTTTGCTTTTATTTTCCCGGGTTTGAAAATTTGTCACGTGATAGATTAAATTATAATTTTACACCTTCATTTTATAGCCAATCAACTGCTGTTATTTTAAAACACTTCCATGACAACCAGAAAAATTTCCGGAAATTTTTCTTTTGGTGGGTACCCTGAACGAAATTATACTGACAATTTTTTTGACAGTTGAGCAGCTCTTTCATGCATATAAAAAATTTGCCATTTCAGTGGTTAATATTTTATTTAATACCAATTATAACTAGATAGAAATACACTACATTTATTTTATGTAAAATAATAATTAGGTTTTTCGCGTCAACTAAACGACTTCAAATATGACAAATGGTCATGATATGGCCACAGCACATATTCTGTGGTATGGCTACCTTTGAAAATTTGATTTTAGTCGTTTTAATGTCTGTCAAGTTTTAAAATTTGGATATTTTGGTGTAAAACTTTCTTACCCAATACCAAACGTTCCTAAAGAACATTATCCATCTACTTAGGATAAATTTCAAAATATTCGTAAGTGAAAATACACGTCTGGCTAACAATTACAATTACGGAGGCCTGCCAGACTCACAAGTAGTGTCCGACCGAAGGTTCGGTTACGGTTTCGGCCAACTTTGGCTTTAAATAATAGTTTCGACTACAGTTTCGGTTTCGGCGGAAAACTGGCCGAAGCTGCAGCCGTCAGCGAAACTACTTTTAAAAGTTTTCGTATCACAATTGGTTGTGTCCGGCACAATGGCGACTGTGCCGGGTGCCATTCCTACACAGTGCACGTACACACAAACTTCTCTGCTTTGTTTCAAGTGAACATGTCAATAAATTTATTAATGGCTTCTTTTGATCACATAAATGAATAGGTAATAAGTAAATGTAGCTAAAATTTATAATACGAGTTAATTAGTCTAAAACAAGAATTACAATGAGATATTGCAAATTTCAATAAGAGATTGCCTTAAAAGAAAGTTCTTGTTTCGGTTTCGGCCGAAACTAAGAAAGGAGCCGAAATTTGGTTTCTGTTTCGGTTATAAAACCGTATTTCGGTCGGACCTGATAAGCCAGGTAGTTAAACAAGGAGAGGAATAGTAATCGAATGTGCCGAATTTAGCGCGCCTGACGGTCATTAGACGAGTCTGGCAAGGCTTTCGGGGTGTTCCACATTAGCCAGATTTTATTTTAAGCTGTTATCATAATATACATTTTTCTAGTAGTAAGAACACTTGTAACAGGGATCCTTACTGGACATTGCCAACTCAAATGACACCTTAGTAAACTGAGAGTAGTAGAAGATAGTGCAGATTTTGTGAGGAGGAGGAAAAAATCTTCATTCACATTCTAATTGTGTAGCACTTCAGAATCCAAGGGCACTATACCTAGGAGCATATCAAATAGAAGAGGGAAATTTACCCAACTTGAAGCCACTCCAAATCCTACACTTCCTTGAGAAGATATAATTGGAAGGATCTTTATTCGCGATTCAAGCTAAGTGATACGCCCTCTGGAGGAAATTTGTAGAAGGTCCCTATAAGTAGGATATCGTTCAGTGTTGCCAGAAGTAGCAAAATTTCGCTACGTCGTCGGATTCTAGCTCTTGAAGAAGTGGATAAGACCTTTTATTTAAGAATCAAAATTTGTGTATAGTAATATGTAATCATACTCTATATTTATTTAAGGACTTTTTTATAAAACCGATTTACTATATTATTTTTTTTTTAATTTCAGTTCATTTATTAATTTTGTTTTAAAATCAGTTCATCATTTGGCAACGTGTTCAATATTTACATTTTAATTTGTATCAATTACAATTCGAGCTGTTCTTACTTTTTAGCTTTAAATTTGTTTATTTCTTATAGTATGTGATAGTGTTTATGTTAAAAATGAAATCTGCGAAAAAGTCCCCAGCAAATTGCAATCTATATGGTGTTAATGTCAAAATCAAAACTGAAGTATTCATTATTTCCAAGTGCAAGTCGTAAAATTTAGTTTTTTACCATAAATGGATATCTACAAATTCACAATATTGAAATTTTGCAAAACTTTGTTTAGAATCGATATATGATATTTTATCCATTTTCATAGATTCGCCAGAATTTTTTTTACTTAACTTCAGTAGGTATACCTCTAGAACTATTATATATTATATGACTAGGGCTAGGGCTTTAGCCCCCCCAGATCTGATGACATAACTTCGCCCATGCGTCAAATAAACCATAATACTCATTTAAAAATGTTTAATTTGTAAAGAAAATGTTTATAAAAAACGTTTTATAAAAAAAAGATAGGTATTACATTCTTGTTACTTCATAAAATTTCTGAATTGAAACATAGTAAGTATACTAAACTGAACTATTACTAAAGAAAAAAAATACTTCTTAGAATATGTACTTAGAACGTATACATTAAAAAAGATTATATAGGTTTGGAGCAGCTTCAATGGTATCCTTATTAAATTTTCGTTTTACTAAAACAAAAATATAATAGTCATAACTACTAGAAACTTAATTATTTAAATAAAATGTGAGCCCAAAAATAGAGTTAGCAATGACTGACAAAGACAGAAATATACACACGCCTCTGAATGAAATCCAAATTGTTTTATATCATTAAGTTTACACCTTATTATTATACGCAAACAAGATAAATAAAATCAGACCTGTCAAGAGAAATCAATGAAAAACTTAAATATGTAGAGTACTAGATGCTCCTGGCTAAAGAGTACTAGATGTTCCTAGCTAACATAAAATTTAGTTTTTCTTCATAGGTCAAAAACCTAATATTTTAATAATAATTTTATGATGCTAATTTTTAAAGTGATGTAAAATTGTGAATTTTAAACCAGGTTAACCTGACTTTTTATAATTAATGGAATAATAAATTTTTATTATTTTTATATTGGTAAGAGGAAAAGTTATTTTACTCCCAAGCTCTTTTGATGGTAAAGGTGAGATTTTTAATAATTGTGAAAAACAATCATTGACATTTGAAGAAAAAAATGTTGTTTGGAGTAAAATAAATGTACTTATAACATTGTCACAAAACTATGACTTTTACTCATAATAAAAATAAGTTATGCTAGACAAAGCAGTACTTACCAATAGGTTCGTCATCAATAACGAATTCATAATCGTCACTTGAAAATAATCTTCTTAATGGGTTTCTTTTAGGAGGAAGAGGTTGTACCTCATCATCACTTGTTATATCTGATGTTATAAGAACCTTTGTTGTTTTTGGGCTAGCTATTTGGTAGTTCTCTAAAAGAGATTAATAATTTTATACACTATACTTTTTGAAATAAATAAAATGGCTCCCAGAGATTTTTTACGAAATACTATAACTATAATAGGTCTCCGTAACCAACAAAAATTCAAAAAATATATTATCAAGTTATATAATGCAAAATAATTCCATAAAACGATGTAATTAAAACCACAGTACATAAAGGGTTATGTTTTAGTAATAATACATAAACCAGTAAGGTGTTTCAGTTGTCTAAAGGTGAGTTTAGTCAGCCTGTCAGCCTAAATGCTTAAATTTATGTCGAAAATACAATTATTACAGCTGTGAGTATAAAAACTGAGGATAAGCTATTGTCCTAACTTTAAACTTTCGAACTTCTAAACTCTTTTTTCACATATTTGGTAATGTTGTAGTTGAAGGGTCTGGATATGCGCCCCTGCGCACCATTCCTGTTCCGGCTAGTTCTGCCAGTTGAAATCGTTACATAGTTGCCAAGTTATATTTAATTATTTGGAACCAGGGAATAAGCAGATTAAAATAACTATTTTACTGTTAATCGTCTATTTACAAATTTTTAAATCGATTTAAAATCCCATAAAAATAAAAAAGTTTTTAAGATTTTTAAATAATGCGATCGTCATTTTCAATGTTAATAATAATTTTCAATAGTGATAATTATTATAAAACAAAACAGAATTGATATTTCAAAATATAATATAAATCTTGATATTTATTTATCATACATTTTAATGTACAGAGGTTACAATTTGGTTAAAAAATAAACTATGATATAAAGCAAGCTAAAATGAAAGTGGAGATTTGGCAACGTGGCTTGTGCAAATTCAAATTCTAGACGTCAGTGCAGAGTGGTGAACATGCGCATTTATAGACTCGTCAACTGCAACATTGCCACATATTTTTATTGATATTTGTGAGATAGCGGAGGAATTTTAAAAGGACCTACCTCCTTTGTTTTTCCCAGTTTTAAAGATTTGTCAAATCTTAGGCATGTGTACGTTTAAATTATTTTTATGAACGGTTTTGTTTTAAAATCCTTAAACTTTTGTTTATATTGTCTATATTAATAATAAAAACAAAATTAGGCTAGCTATAGGCACCTTTACACCTTCGGTAAAATATGTTCTATAAATAGGAAAGAGTCCAATTTTCTCCAGAGGAGTCGCCCTTTTTTAAGCTCTTGTTAAAAGATTCTTGTTGTTTATAAGAACCTCCTGCTTTCGGGATAATCGGCCACTTGGTGTGGTTTAATGATACTCGGTGCCGTGCTTGTCGGCGTATTGAATTCCTATAAACATACTAAAAATAAACAATAATATTCGCACTAAACTTCCTAACTTGCAAACTTCAAAAAACTTGCAAAATCATACAATAAATGTTAGTTATGGTGAATGTTGCAAAAATGAAAAGCAATAACAACAAATAGCGTGAACCGCTAATCTTGGACAATGACATGACAGCTGACATTTCCAAAGGGAAATTTCCCAAAATCCCTAGATTTAAAATGAGAATCGTAAATTAATATAAATACTAAAGATACTTTTATTAATAAATAGAATATGTAAAACAATGAAGGTATAGAATCGAAACTTGTGTAGGGCGTCCGTAGTTTTTTAAATTTAATTTTGATCATTAATAAAAGTTTTGAAAAATTTATTATCTCTTATCATTTAGGAGAAATACTTGACTTGAAAAAAAGATGATCGTACACCGCTAGACATCAATTTGATGTACTAGTTCAGGCCATACGCCGTTTCAGGCTCGTTCTCAAATTAAATCTTCGTATAATAATTTAAACTTCATTTAACACAACGGTGCAATCGGCCCTTAGATGTTAAAACATTAATCGACGGTATTTTTTGATATTTTTTTATTACAACAGCATTAAAAACGATTTCAAAAGTTTTTCTTAATTCAACTCTATTTTTTATTTCTATTTTCTTTCGTTTCAGGTAAGAGCTAGCAAGATAAAATGTGGTCTAGACATTATACATGAACGTAAGTATGTTAATATTTTAAATAATATGATTCTGCTTTATTTTAGTGGGTAATAAAATCAATTTGTTTTAATTATAGCCTTATAGGCTTCGTTTGCTTTAATAACAGACCAGACATCAACGTTATCAACCTTTTGACTGGACACGCCTAACTTCAAAACGCAGTGGCAGATTCAAAGTTTAGACAGTGTGGAAACACTTGTACAATAATTATTTTTGCGTTATTCTAAAAAATCGTAAAACATGCTTAGAGTTTTTATGTTAGTATTATGTAGTGCATTGAAATACGAATTAAATTGATTTTCAAATTAAGTGTAACACTTTAAAATACGTAATAATTTTTATTTACGATAGAGGGCGCTAAAGTCACAAGAAACAAAACGAGCACTAATATTGCCAAATTTCTCTAAAAGTTTCCTTTTTAATAAAGTGCTATATGACTCATCTTGCTATTTAAAAAAAAATATGAGGTGGCTGTAGGAGGGGATTAAAGGGGATGTATAATTTTTTACCTTTTACCTTTGCTTTTCTATATCAGCAAATTTGTGAAAAAGTACATCAAGCTTTCGTCACCCACATTTGGAACAGTTCCATCCAGTTTTTCTGCAAAACCTGTATTTCATTCCTTAATATTAGCAATACATTCCACCACAATATCTACCTTATGAGACTTTATAATTGTAATCCACATATCGTTCAAATTAAAAAACTTGTGTGGTCGCATTCATGGAGTAAATATTCGTTCACTAACCTAACAAGATACCAAGAATATTGGCATAAGCAGTCAAATATTCCTCACTACAATCATCGGACATGCATTTTATCCTCAACACCTTTATCGTATAAATTTTATACCGGTGATGGTGATGATCTCTTTAGAATCAAGTCGAAAACAATAATTTTGCTGAGTCTAGGAGAACACAGTGTTCCAGGTCGAACTAATAGCCATACAACAAGGTACAAAAAAAATAAATCGGCAAGTAACAGGCAAAGCTATTGCCATATACTCCGCCAAACCGCTCTAAAGGCAATTTTCTTACCAGAAATATTACCACGACTGGTAAAAGGCTGCCTAGAATACTTACATAGCTAAGTAATCAAAACAAAGTGACATTAGCCTGGGTAACAGGCTACGAAGAATACGGTGACAATGAAAAGGTCGACGAGCTAGCCCGAGAAGGAGCAGATAAGGCCATGAAAGGCTCCGAAACCTGTGGAGTTGCTAAGACATTGTGCAAGGCATCCATCAAACAGTGGATGCAAAACGAGTCTCATGAATGGTAGAACAACTATCCAGGATTGAGAGAGGCCAAAGTATTTATTAAGGAACCATCGGCTAAGTTCACGGAAGACCTTCTGGCTCAAAAACTAAAAATCGTTAGGATAACAGTATGTCTTCTTAATGGAGAATGTCGTCTAAGAATGCACATAAATCATTAATCCAGCACAAAAAGAAATAATATGCAGATTACGTGAAGAATAGAAGGAAACATTATTCCACGTTCTGTGCCAGTGTAACGTCCTTGCTAGATTGAGGTTTCTAACACTAGGTGAAGGAAAGCCAGAAGCATGTAACTACATGCGGGAGCCACTGTCAAAGCTACTAAGTCTATTAAAAAAGACCAAGCTAGACGACATAATTTAAATAAATAACAATAAATCTGAGAAGGTCGCAGTGGACATAAACAAATAATGTCCATCTCCTTGCTAACCTAATCTATAATACCTATACCTAGTAATAACTGCGAACACCGTGGAGGTAAAGATGATTTAGGTCAGATATTCTTTAAATGTACAAGTATAAGAATCTGTAAAATGAAAGGTTGTTTTAAAAAATGTGGGCCAGCGTTCGATAATAAATTACTCTTATAAAAAAATACTTTTTTATATCATTATAAGTCCGATTCTGTTTCGTATAGAAGCCAGGTTGTCATAATTAAAAAAAAAATAATATTTTTCCCAAAATCTAAAAAAAAAACACTATAAAGATCGATATATCATAAGACAATTAGAACATCCAACCGGAGGCTTTATTCTGATATGTTAATCGAATGAATATAATTTTCATGACCGGACTTACAGACAGGTCCATAAAGGAATTTAAAATAAAAAGTAGTACGCCGCTGACTTCAAAGTTTGACCTATGTTAATATGAAAAGGGTCTTATTTTTGTGTAAAGAATCTACTCTCGAACGGTGGCCCATGTTTTTTGAAAAACCCTTTATAAAAAGCTTTGCAATTCAAATATAACCGCTCCCTTTAACATAGTCAATTTTGACTTCAGCTAAAAAGAAAATGTTTATTGTTCAAAATCATATTATATAAGTTGTATCTAGTAGATTTGTTACATTTGCTTTATATATACTATTATATACTGTTTTATTACCCTACCCACACCGTGGCCTATTTCTAGTGCGTCTTGTATATAACGAGAAGCGAATGTCCTTGTTTATTTTCCTTTGAAAACATTGTCTGTTTACATTTTCTTGTTCGTTGTAATAGATTAGTTTTGTTTTTTGTTGCCGATGTTGTTTAAACAATTGGTTTTGTAAAAGGGACTGGCTGAATGAAAAAACAATCTGTCTATACGTCAATCCTTAAAAAAGCGTTCACCAGTACTAATTAAAATATTTTTGATGTCCTTTTACATTCTATTAATTCTTTAAATTACTAAATAAAACCTACCTTCGCTTTTTAAATTATAATTTAAGTACAATAAAATCTGGCTTAGAAATCTTTAATTTTTCATTTTTCTTAAAGAACATCCTTCAATAAAAAAATGACCTTAAATATATCAGCCTCCTTAGATATCGAGCGCTACTACTTATTACTGAAAAAAACTCCAGCCGTATAATTTCCGGGTACGTACCTTTCTACTCAAATGAAAAGGGTGGATTCAAAACCCTTCAGGTTGCCCTTCACTTGATTATTTTCCCGAGCACTTCGAAGCTTTTGTAACGACTGATGAAGTTAGCGATAAATTGGAGTAGGTCAATAGTCCTATGATAAAGTAGCGGAAGAAAAACGGAGAACACTTTTGCTTTGAAGATGTTTAATTACTTTATACAGGGTTGGCACTTCTTAATTGAAATGTATTGCAATATCACGCAATGAATTGAAGATGTTACAAGTAATGTTATGGCAACACTGTGAGCTTGGTGGTTTGATAAGGTCAATGATATGATTTATCATCCATGGTTTTAAAATTAAACATGTGAATTAAAAATGTAGGCTATTATTTTTTTTTAAATATTCAAAGGCGGAAAATTGGTTTTAAAACACATTTTTGCTAAACGCATTCAAATTAATAAACACTTGACAGGCAATATGGCCCCTCGCAAACGACCTGCTTTGAGCAGTCTATATAACTATATATGTATCATTGATCTTATTAATAATAACATCAGAGATAAGGGACTTACTATACGAGGCAAGAGAGAGGTCCGACACGCCCAACATAGGGCGCGGCCATTTTGAACCCTGTGACACAGTTTACAGCTAAGGAATCAGATTGCTCACTCTGCGTCGGCACTTTTGATCTCAATGTTTCAGTTTATACACTGTGCAACTCGGATAATACAATATATGACAACCGCCTATAATAAAACAGCAGTCTTCTGCGTATCCTGAATTTGTATCCCTGGAGTGGATGTTATTTTGGAACTTTCAACTGGTCCGAGTGAGCTAACTGATTCTTTAGCAATAAACTGTGACTTCAAAAATAATATTCACTGACACTGACAGCAGCAAGCAAAATATCAGGTGCGTTTTAATAATCCGCTTCTGCTTCCGGAATTGTCGGTTTAGTCGTTTTAACCTGTCAGATTAAAACAAGAAAACCGACAATTCCGAAGCAGAAGCGGATGAATAAAACGCACCTATTAAAAATATTGCGCCAAGATGTAGGCAACACGTAATAAGGGTTCAAAATGGCGGAGTTTCCTATCTCCTTTTAAAAGGCACTCAGAAAGCTGCGCAGTGCGACCATTCTCCGTATAGTAAAAGAAAATCAAAGTATGTGGCCTCGTGTTTTGTGTAGGCTTTGTTACTGTTTTCCCAATGTCACTTTAGGAACAGCACTGCTAATAAGAACCCAACAATGAATGGTCGAGTGGGGAATCCTACCTGTGCGGACGCTATTTTTATTCGAAATAGTAGTCGCCAAGTCTGATAGTTTATGAAAAAAATATATTTTTATTGTGTTCGCCATAAAATATTTATATTTAATCAATTATTCATAATTTCACGTATTACAGACAGAATACATCGTATGTCGCAACCCCTTAAATATACCATCCCGCCCTCTGACAGTTATTTTTTTGGAAAGCCTAATAGATTAACCAATCCAATTTATTTGGTTGGCAAATAATATCATGTGATTTAAATGACATATTAAATGACACATTTATTTATTATGTTTGTCAAATGCCTACAAGAATTATAGCTCTTAAAAAATATACTTTAAAAAAAAATTGTCGTTAAAATCATGACACTTGCATCGTGTGCAAAAGATGTAAGATTTTACAAATGGCCCAATATTTCTTACTTTGGAATATACGAAACGCCAGTTGATTGTATGAGTATAAAAAGTATTTCCTGGTCCTCTAACAGTACAGAGCTTGTAGCAGTAAAAAGCAAAGGGTGTCCTGTTATTCTTAATGTACCTGTAAAAGCTGAACAATTAGTTGAAGCATTTGAATGTACTTATATTGGATGTGCATCTGTGGGTACGTTTTCAAATACAAATCCAGAGTTAGTAGCATTCGGAACGGAAGATGGTATTTTAATTTATAACACAAAACATACTCGCCGTCATCAGGAATATATAAAATTACCAAGTCCGATACAAAATATAGAATTTTCTTCAGATGACCAATGTTTTGCTGTTGGCTGTGTTAGTGGACAAATATTTTTATTCGACAGTAACTATAAACCTTGTGCTAGTTTTCTAGTATCTAATAGTCCAACTCTGTCTACTCTTGCTTACAGTAAAATAACACCACATCTATTAGCAGGAGCTAGTAAAGATGGTATACTTTCCCTTTGGAATACAGACACAACAGATAATCTATTAACTACTAGAAAACATACAGCAAGAGTAACAGATATTACATTTTTTGACAGTAACATTTCTTCAGTGGGTATTGATGGAAAATTCATTAGTTACGATTTGCGCTCCTGCAAAACCTCTTGTTGCTGTGACCTAGAATGCGCCTTGTCCAGTTTAGCTTACCTAAATGGGACTAATGAGTTGGCAATTAGTACTATGACTGGTCAGCTTAGAAGTTATGACTCGAGGAATATGAAAACACCTTTAAAAACTTTAGTAGCACTTGCTAATAGTAGTTTTAAAAAAATCGCATTCCCATTTAACACTGATATATCCGCTTTTCCGTGTTCAGGAAAATCTAAAAAGTATAGCGATAATTATTCGGCATCAGGCGATTTCAGTTTAACTTCTGGATCATCTCCAAGACGATCAAATTTTACGCCTTTAAAATTAGCTGCTGAAGGTCCTACTGAAGAAAGTACGTTCAATACCTATGATACTGTAGCTTGTTCTAAAAATACTGACACAACAGATTTGGAAGAGTTTAGTAAGATAGTAGAAGAAAAAATTAAAATAGCGACTAAAGATTTCGAAGAAAAGCTACTGCAGAGTTTCTACGGTCTTAGGATCAACACGAGCAAACAGTTTATTGGCTTGGAAGAAAAAGTATCGCATAGTTGGAACACCTTCGTTGATTATTTGCGCTTTTCGGGACAAGGGTCCAATTGCACCAGTTGCGCAGGTGTAGGGGTCCAAAAAAGCAACGAGAAAATGGAACGTAACAGTGTTCATTCTTATGTTGTAAATAAGGGTAATGAGCAATTTAATAATTAATATTTTTATAAAATATATAATAAAATTAATTTATACAGTCTAATTTACTTGAAACAAAAAAAAAAGATAACAAAAGTGTACAGTAAATACAAAACTATAGTTCATTTGAAAATTCATGATAGCACAGTTTTTATGGCAAAGGTCTATATACAGGATTGTGCTAAGCAGAAAAAAGTACCTAAATTTTCACTAGATTTTAGTATAACCACCACGAAAAACCTTGAATAAAATACATCATAAAATGTACAAAATGAACGAACCCTAAATATTAGGTTAGGTTAAAATCTTTCCAAAAATATTTTCTCATAAAATGCACTTTTTTAATTTCATAGGAGTATAATTAGACATTTGTGCCATTTTTATTGCACAAATTCACTTGATCAATATCGCTTTTTTTGCCTATTATTATAGAATTAACAATTATACGTGCTACAATCACAGGACTATACAAACGGAAATGTAAATCTTAACTAAAATAATTTACAATCTGCATAACACTTTCTGCCGATTAAAAATTTTAATCCTTTCTAAGAAAGTTGAGGGCTACCTAAATTGATTACATACTTACCTTTTTTTTTGGTTGATTAAAATTACTAGAAAATTTAAGACAAGAATTGAAATCAATTGGCATTTTTAAAAAATTTAGGAGGAGAACCAAAGATTTTATTTTGAAATAAATAATGCTAAACATTTTATTTTGTTTTAGAAAATCTCCGTCATTGATTTATGTTATATTGGGGTTTATCTCCTAGGTCATAAAAAAATTCCAATCTTTTATTTTCAAATAAACTATAAAATGATTACATACCATCGATACTTATTTTACACATCAATGCCAAATCGTTAAAATAATAGAAAAATCTGTAATTAATATGTTTCTACATACATAATATGGCGAATTTTCCTGCTTTACACCTTCATTTATTGTAAATTCTTCCGTTATTGTTATTAACCGCCTTATCTTTATTAGTAATCTTAATTTTTGTAAGGCCCACTGAAGTTTGGTTCATTTTATGGTTTAATGCCAATAAATAGCATTTCTAATTATATTTTGTGTTCATACGCCATTTCCATTATTTACTTGATACATCTATAGTTAGTGTCCCCTGTGTGAATTCACATTATTGGTACTGTCCTATCACCGTTTGCGCTAACAGTCTTTGTATTATTGCTGAAAGTATTTTGTAAGCAGTATTAAGATGTGTTATTCTGACATATTTGTCTGTCACCTTTTTTTATAGATTATTATCACCTTTCCTATTTCCCACTCTTTCGGCAGTTTTACCTCTTTCGATATTTTCTGAATTAGCGGCAATAGTCTTAATTCTTTGCCTCCATATTTAATGAATTCGATATTAATTCCATCTTTTTGCATTTTTCCCAATGACCTTCTCTATATATTCTCTTGTTGGATCAGTTATTATGTCCTTTTCTACTATTTCATCTTCCTCTATCACCTCATATTCCTCCATCTCCAGATCGATTGATAGATTTGTAAAGTAATCTATCCACACCTGCTTGTATTCTTCATCTTTTAGTATCAATTCACCTTTTTTAATTTTTTTATTCCCTTGTTTTTGCCTTCATAGATTTTGTTCTGCTCTTTAATTTTCTTCTAAAAGTCTTTTGTATTTTTCGTCCCTCCTTCTTGTTCAATTATTTTTATTTGTCCATCCATCCTCTTCTACTTTTTCTTATTAGTTTGTTTTCTCAGTTCTTCATAATTCATTTTATTTTCTATTTTATTCGTTCTTAGCCACTAAATTCTTGCTTGTACCTTTTTTTGTTGTTGT
Organism: Psylliodes chrysocephalus; assembly: GCA_927349885.1. Taxonomy (NCBI): domain Eukaryota; kingdom Metazoa; phylum Arthropoda; class Insecta; order Coleoptera; family Chrysomelidae; genus Psylliodes; species Psylliodes chrysocephalus. The sequence continues at coordinate 66,483,706 of OV651818.1, forward strand.
TTCTCTAAATTTTTCATTGTACCATTCTTTTCTTTGCAATTCCAATATTTTCTTCTGCTGCTAATTCTATGCTTTCTCTAATGAATTTCCATCCTACTTCTATTTCATTTTCTTCACATGTTTATTGTTTAATATTGATTTTACTATCTCTGCATTTTTATATTTTACTTTTTCGTTGTTTAGTTAACTTACTTCCCATTTGTAATGCATTGTAAGGAGTTTTTTTACCTCTTTTTTCACTTTTTGTTTTGAGGTAATAGTAACCATGTACATCTAAATCTATACATGCTCCTTTAAACGTCCTTACATCTTTTATTATCGAATATTTCCTTTTTGTGATTAGTACGTGATCATTTGGTTGTAAGTTTTTTCATCTTTGACCACAGTGTAACATGGAATCAACACTTGCAGAAACTCACCCAAAAGAGCCCAACATTCTTCAACTTATGTCGAAGGTTGTGTAGAAAAAATTGAGGACTACAACCGAAAATGTCCCTATGGTTATATACCAGAGTGATAAGGCCGATGATAACCTACGGGTCGGTGGTATGGTGGCCAAGGACTCGGCAAGCTGGAGCCATTCGACAGCTCAATGGTATTCAAATGGCAAGCATGCCTGAGTACCATGGGAGCTATGAGAACGACATCAACAGCAGCTATAGAAGTCATGCTAAACCTATCACCACTACATATATTCATTCAATGCGAAGCCAGATCTGTCACATACAGACTGCACAAAGGTTCATCACCCATAAGCAGTTTGCATGGACGCGACTACAGCGAGCTATATAGAGTTGGAGAAAGACTAAATAATGGCAATGCCTTCAGATGAACTGCTTCCAAAGTATAGGTTTCAAAAGCAATATAAAGTAAGTATACCAGACAGGGGAGCGTGGACGGGAGGACCTCCTATTCATGCAGAATTCACCTGGTATACAGACAGCTCCAAAACCCATAAAGAGGTTCAGGAGTAGATATATACAGTACCAAGCCAAAGACAAGAATCTCACTGAGCTTAGGTAAACATGTGACAGTATTCCAGTCAGAAATAGCAGTAATACATCACTGTGCAAAAGAGATATTAAGAGAGAAGGTAAATGGAAAAACCATTGTCATATACTCAGACACTCAAGTGACGTTAAAGGCACTCAGTTCCATGCAGGTACACTCAAAACTCGTGTGGGACTGTTTGGAAGTCCTAACAGAGCTGGGTAGTCAAAACAGACTAACCTTAGCCTGGGTACCAGGCTACAGAGGACATAAGGGCAATGAAGAGGCTGATGTACTAGCCCGAGAAGTAGCCTCAAATGCTCTTATTGACCCAGAAACCTTCTGTGGTGTAACAAAAACAACTATCAGAACATGCACAAGCAGTGGATGCTTAAAAAATTTCATGAGTAGTGGAAAAACTCACCAGGACAGAGACAGGCCAAAGAGTTCTTAAAAGGACCATCGCCTAAACTCACCGAGCATCTACTAAGCCTTAATAGGAAAAATCCTAGAGTACTAGTAGGTCTATTAACAGGGCATTGTAGGCTTAACAAACATATGTATAGTATCGGTCTGTCAGAGGAGACCTTGTGCCGATTCTGACAGAAAGAGGAGGAAACAGCAGTACACGTATTGTGCTACTGCAAAGGTCTAGCAAGACTGAGATTCCTTACGGAGAAGAAAAACCAAGGGCAACTAGCTATACCGGAGAACTACTTCCCAGTCTATAGAGTCTAATACAAAAGACCAAATTAGATAAGGTACTCTAAACAACGATTCAAGGATATCCACAATAGATCTGAAAAGGTCGAGGTGGGAGAGGCCACATGGCCCAATTTAATCTAATAGGACACATTCTAACATAGTTTATAAATATTATTTTTTAAAACATCTATCTTTACATTGATTGTTGAATTCAAATCATCAAATATAAAAAAATGGATGTTTTCCATACTTCGATCCACGTCAAATGGAATTATGTCCGAGTGGATGTGATTTTGATATCGTTCTACTGCAAATAGAACACCATATTTACATCGAACAAAATAAACTCCATTGGGGGAGATTTCAGTCCCGCAAACATGAATGTAAACAAGCAAAAAAATTCGTGAAAATTTATTTGTACCGAAAGTCTCTATTCCTGTTGTCGCGCTCGATTTATTGGAATATTTATGCGCAACTCGATGAACTTCTATCAATAATAAATACTGGATGTCTCACAAAAACTGTTTAGCGAACTACCCTTGTTGTACTGGATTAACTATAGAAAAACATGTAAAAAAGGAATAATTGGTAAGGTTTGCAAGATTAAAAAAAATATTTGATTAATTGAAACACTATACTTTTTCTACGGCTCCGCCTATATCGTATACTAAAAAATAAAAAAAGTATCCAAAAACTTCATTAAAATATATAGAAGAAAAGTCAAATCATTCTCCGCGTTGAGTGCATTTTGAGTGTCATCTCTTTTAACCCATTTCATTGATATCAAGGATAGGTCGAGTCGACCGTCGACTCGACAAAAGTCGTCTCGTCTACTTTAACATTTAGAAGACAAATGACAAATTGCTGGTTGCTTGAAATATCTAGGTACAATACAAATAAATTAAAAAACATAAACTCCTAATCGTACTTTTTCCTCTTTTGATTAATTTTTGTATCAATTAAAATTCTAGATTTTCTTATAATTTATGCAGTAAGTAAAATTCATACATTTTTTTTTAATATGCATCGTCTTCACAATAATTAAAACAAACGCTTGCTTAGTTGATTAAAATAACTTTCAATGTACACTTCTAAAAATAGTTCTACATTACTCCTACCGAGGCGAGTTCAATTGAATCGACTGTATTTAGGTTGTTCAACTCTAAATTACTTCTAAATTTTATTTACAAAATGGGACATATAAATAACAGAATGAGATATTAAATTTTGTTATAAAATAGATAATAAATTTTAACAAAAAAAAATTATTTTTATTATTGGTTTGTTTATAGCCAAAAGCATAAATTTCCCATAATCAATCAGGAATAAATCTCGGGTTAAGAATCGAAAATGCAACATCTCCATCCATTACTATCCAAACTCAATTTGTTTGTTTAAAAAAATAGCCGGAATATTATAATATTGTTCTTGGAATATTTAATAAGTTCCATCTGTTATTAGGATGGGCCTATGGCGTTCTTATTGGTTATATATTTATATGGAATCACCATATAGATGGAATTCCAATCAATAGAAACGGGGCGGATTCAAGTCTACAAAATCAATTGAATTTGATACATAATTTAATAATGCAAAAAAATGTGGCCACTTCTTCTTTCTCCTCTGCATCGTTTGCTCTACTGCTTTGTGCTGTTTGTGTTTTTTGCTTTTTGCTTGTCTGATTCTACTCATACTTCTTGTCCACTTATGCCTTTCCCGCTTATATAGATGCTCCATCTGCCCTCTGCTTTCTTCAGTTGTACATACAATAAAATTTCGCCACTTTTTTAAATTATTTCTTTATTCCAGCTTTTTAAACATCAATACAACCTTTTTATTCTTCTATTTACAATAATAATATTTATATTATCTTTTAAATTTAACTTTTCTTATTTTTCCCTCTGACTTTTTTTAAATTAATTTTTATAACTAACTTTAAATTTCATAATATATTCTTAAATTTAAACATTAGCATTTTCTAACCCACCCCTGTGTTCAAACCAGCTGCGATCAACGCAGTCATTCAAGATACAGTACAAGATACATGCATGGCAATTTTCACATACGCTATCAATCCAAAGCGCGTTCCAATATATACTCTATCTCTTACATTGTAACATTTCTCTCTTTTCCACTCAATAGACTCACATTTTTGACATTCTGGTGTAATGCTGGGCACACCCTTCACAGACAAGAAATTACGAGTTGCCCACTCCACCTTTTAGGGTACACATTGTTTCGTTTCTTGCTTATCGTCACTCCATTCATCATGTTTCCTTGTTCGGAATACATCTCTTGCTAAATAATCCGCTCTCAAACTTCGAACAGTAAACACGTCTCGAAATCTATGTACATCTCTTGCCAAACATACTCCAATTTTAACCTTCGACACGACATAATGATCGGAACATATGGTTCTCGCTTATATACACTCTTCAACTTTCGATCAATTCACTTATTCGTATGAGATTTGAATTTCCTACAAGCAGTTAAATGATTTAATCGTGGTTTATTGTAAATATATAAATAATTTGTGATCTCATTCTTGTTTTCGAATGATTAAATAAAATATTGTGCCGTTTGTCAGTGTTTGATTTCATGGTCAAGGGCTCCTCTCACAAGGTTGAATACAGATCCACCTGTACCGTTTTTCAGCCGATGAATTAACAGTAGATTTATTTCTACAAAGTAAACACTGACAATGATATCCTTCTTTTACAACTTGATATATTTTCCAATCGACTTTCTAGACTTTAAATCCCCCAGCTTTGCTAATTTAAAGTTTGACATTGTTTGTACACTTCTGTTTCTCTTTGGTTACACGATAGTTCGAAACTTTTATTTTTAGGATAGCCATTCCATATCAAATAATAGTGATGCCGCGAGACTAGACGAGACGAGAGAGTGACCTCTCTCGTCTCGTAGGGCGAGAGAAAACTTCTGTCGCTCGAGAGAGCCTTTCTCTCATCTTGTCTCGTCTCGTTTCTCTCGTGATAAAACAATATCAAATTTAAATTTGAAAAAGACGAAACATGAAAAAATGGTAAAATTTTTAGGACAAAAACAAAGAATTTTTCAAGTAATTTGCGCATTAGTACCCAAATTTGGCAAAAAGAAACACTTATGTCTCTCTGTCTGTCCGTCTGTCACAGTCGTTTTACGATTGAAATTTGAAGTAATAAGTGGCCCTGATTAGGCGTTAACTAAAAACGAAAATACTTTTTCTTGTATGTCAGTTGGGGAGGGGGGGAAGAGGTTAAATTGGAAGTTAGAATTTTTCTAATGCAATCCTGCGATGTCAAATGAAAGTATTTTGTAGTATGTTTTCAAAATGCAAGAAGATAAAGACATAAAACAAAAACGATGTAAAATTAGAGAAACATTATGATATGTTTGTTATAATGAGATGCACTTTACTTGAGACGTAAAATAGCGGGCGTTACTATCTTTAAATTTTCAAATGGAAAGTAAAGTCATGTAATACCTCATTTGAAAGATATTTTGATTATATTTACGTCCAAGTAAACAGTTTTAATGTGTTTTTGTTTTTACAAAAATTACATTCTTGATAATCCTCGTGTGCCGCAATAATCCTAGAAATGTTAGATAATGTTAGAAGATAATTTCTTAATAATCTTTTTTTGCCAAGAAGTTATGAAAAATTTAATACGTCAAGTGGTTTTTAAATCACCTTTGATATTCTTTATTTATTTTAGTAAATACAAGAACCGTTTTCTTAGTAATAAACAATAATTGTTAATATGAGAGTTATCAAGAATGTAACTTATTAGTAAAGGCCCAGAACATGTCTGTATAAGAACAAAGCACCATCTACAAAAAATTTCCATTTGTGCAGTGTTAAATCCCTCTAACAGTAAAAAATTACTTAAATTTATAAAAGATACTGACATTTACTCTGTACTAGCCAAAATGTTAATTATCCATTGTATACTATCATTGTATAAATACAGGGTGAGGCACCGAAAACGAAACAGATCGCATATCTTGAAGACACATTTTTTTGGAGAAAATGCAAAGAGAGGTCGATTTTTATTTCAAAGGGGACATCTTTCGATCATATCCTCAACTATCCTACATCCCTCCCCGCCCCTCTGTCACTATTACCAATGAAATTGAAATAGGGAAAGTACTAAGTGTGACATATCATTGAAAAGGTAATTTTATAAAGAATTTGACTGTATAAATATGATGGAAATAATAAAATCGTATGAACGTTTGTTATCCAGGACCGTAATTTACGAAACTATTATACTTATAGTTTTTTATAGAATGTAGGTAGGTAGTTTGGATAAAAAAAATTGGTAATATAAAATAATATTAATAAAAGACAACATTTTTAAATAACCCAAGTACCAGCCTCTTACAATAATTATTAGCTTTCTTGGGGGAAATAACTACAAGTGCAGAGGTTATTTATTATTAAATAATAAATGTATTATTATTAAACATTTTGTTAGATATAATAAGTAAGTACATTAAAAATATAAGGAAAATGAGGAATTAATTTATTTATGGTTTTTGCACTATAGATAACTTTACATTTTTTTTACTGGCTTGAAGTTTACTCGTTTTCTTTGCCGCTTCTAATTTGGAACAGTTCTTACAATATTTGAAAATTTGAGTTGTAATTAATAAACCTAACATATACTGTCTGTGTTCCCCACAGTTACAATTACTATTACAATTACACCATTCTGCTAAATATGTTTTTATTTTTCAATTAATAATTTTTTTCGCAAATTATAAAAAACTTTTTTGGTACAATATTCTTCTTTGTTTTGCGTGACAGTGTGTAGCGATATTTTAGCACATTGGCCCAATAGTGATAATGGACATTTTAGCCTGGATTGCTCGTTTAGATTGTAAGTTTTATAAAAAATGAGTAACTGGTGTTCATCATTCAAAACATTTTCTTTTTCTTCGAAATAATTTTGACACTCCTCGCATTTAAATTTTAAAGTATCCGGAACATTCTTCTAATGTTACAGGAAGCATCTTCTCTAATGAAATACCGATTTCATAACTCTTATTGTATTCTTCATTATCTGTATCTTCATCATTATGAGGCGCTATTAAAAACGTTTAAAGCATTACCATACCCCAGGAGATTTTGGTCTTCGTCCTGATTCGTTCCCGAATTTGCTTTAAGTGGAGGCCTCATGAAATTATGAACGATATTTAGCTTAAAAGCTGCTTTGAAACCACGAACAGTAGGATTTCGATTAAAACTCCCTTTCTACCTATAGAAAATTGGTTTTCTAATGGATCCTGAATTAGTCTGTCCTGTTAATACATATTTAAATTGAGTTTGTGTAATAATATAGAAATAAAACTCTTTAACGGCATTTATTTTAAGAAAAAAACCATCGAATAAATCCGGTCTCGTTAATTTACCTTTAGCAGTTTGTTTAGCTATATTTTTTAAAAGTTTGTATCCTTGTGTAACAGCATTAAAATCACCTCTTTATTCTCAATATAATACGATCGGTTACAAGGTTTCGAACTATATGCAGAAGAACTATTTAAGCCATCAAATAGGAAATTAAAATATAATAAAAAGTAGATTTCAACAAAAATGTTACTTACGAAGTACTGTCTTTGAACCCTCGATATTATATTGAAGATAGTTAAGGTTTTTTTATTGCTTCTAATATAAAATAAAGCAGTTAAATTTGTTTTCTGTTTATCGTTTTATTACAATGCATATAATGAAGTTCGTAGAAAAAATATAATGTAAATTAATTTTTGATGTGTGATTTTCGTCACTTATAAAACAATGTACTATTAATTTGGTCCATTTAATCAAAACCATTTGCTGTGACATTGAAACATGTCTAATAAATATTATAATACGCATTAAATGTATGAATGGAGATCTTTTATTAAATAATCACAATATTGAAATAAAACCAATGCAAAATATATCTGACCCTCCATGATCTTGAACCATTATTGTAAACACACATAAAAAATAAAAATCAAGCGTATTTAATGATATAAACTAAAAAGGCACAGGGTTATCCATCGATAAAATATTAATTACAGTACAATGTGGTTTTGTAATAAAAACTCGTAATTAAAATTAACTTGACCTGTACTAGGTTAGGTCTTAAATAATAAATTAATTTTCAGTGCATCCGAAAATATTTTTAATTATTTTGTTGTCGTTTTATTGTTATTACTGCTTGACAATTTTAAAAAGATTTTCACTAGTAATCTCCCTAGAAGTTGAATTATTACCGGAAATTTTTTTCGAGTACACGATTTTTTGAAAATTATCCCTCGTCGCTTCGCGACTCGGAATAATTTTCTTAAAAAATCGTGTACGAGGAAAAGATTTATGTTATTAATTCAAGATCGTGGGGAATTTGGTAAGAACATTTTACACCTAAAAAATTTAAAAGTAATTAATTTTTATTTGACATTAAGATTATTTAAGGACATGAAGAAGGGAAGACTAGTTTTGGTCTAGTTAGTCATGAGTGTTTGTTGGTATGTCAAAAATTATTCCACGTCAAAATTTGCTGTCAGTTTATGAGGTCCAGTGTAGTATCTATAACGAGTGCATAAAGATGTCGCGTTTTGGAAACTAAAATCAAGAGAATATTAGAAAAGAAGTCGAAAAGTTAGTGCCACAAAATACAAAGAGGAGTAAAGAAAGTGTGTGGAGACAATTTTTGCAGTTTTGTTCTGAGAAATCTTATGATATTAACAGTCCATCTGTTTCGATTGAAGCACTGAGCCAAATATTAGAAGACTATGCATTTAACATGAAGAAAAAAAGCTCATGTGATTATAAGGAGGGTGTTGTAAAAGTAATGTGGAATAGCACAGCAAAACAGTTAAAAGAGATGTTTTTTAATAATTATAATATTAAATTTGACCCATTTACCGATCCCGAATTTGCATCTGCCAGAGCAGCGCGTGATGCAATGCGAAGAAAGTTGCAGAGGGATCCTGAAAAAAGAAAATCAAGTTCGCTGGCATTATCTGACGACGAATTTAACAAAATAATAGAAACTTGCGATAAAGATTGTTCAGATGGTCTTTAACGAAATTTTTTTTATGTCGCATCCCTTGAGCTAGCCTGGATGGGAGGGGAAGGGTCATCAGCTTGTATCCAGTATTTTACAGAGGAAATTAATAATGAGGGTAATTTAAGTGGGTTCTAAAAAATTATCTGATAGTAAGTGGCTAGTTACAAACAATAATAACTCAGAAATTTGCCCCGTTCGTTTATTCAAAAAGCTATTAGAAAAAAGGGGTAACAACATAAAAACTGAAAGATTATTTTTAACCCCTAATCCTACTTGGAATCAACCTGACTCTAAGGGATGGTACAAGAATTGTCCGGTAGGAAAGAATACGATATCCACTTGGTTTAAGTCGGCAGCATCTAATATTGGTATTGACATAAAAAGAAAAACCTTATCCTATTCGCATGTGGGCGTACTCCCTAATACAGGCCTGCACAACATACGGCCCACGGGCCGCATGCTGCACGCCATTGTCGTTTTTGTGGCCCTTTGTCTGTTGGCTAGTTTGGCCTGTCTACGTCAATCTATACATTTTTCAGTAACAAAATTGCAAATTGCATTTAAGCATTAATTGCCTTTTTTGGGAGCTCGACACAAGGACCTGGTTCATTAGAAGCTGATGACCTTTTTTTTAGAAGAAGCTCGACAGCAGGAGTTGGCTTATATTAAATTAAATTATAAGTTCAGGGCACTTTTTAAGCACCTTATAAAGGTGAAGACCATTTTTTTTAGAAGGCTCGACCAACTGCTTTATAAATTTATAAGCTCCGGCCTCTCTTACACTTACGGTTTTTGAACTGGCCCTTTGAAAATCTGAGTTGTGCAGGCCTGCCCTAATACGTTCATTTCTAATTGTGTTATGGCTTCTGGATTCCATTTATCTACCGCAGCATTCTTATATCAACATTCCAACTCGATCCACCAGTCTAGGCTGGTCTAACAGCTATCCTTTTTAATTTTCAATTTAATTTTGTGTTTTTTTAGTTCTTAATAAATTAAGAATTTATAAGGTCAAAACTTTGGTTGATGATGGTAGAGGTATGAGGTAAGTCAGTCATCTTATGGAGGTTTACTATTCAACAATAAATCGAAGAACGGCTTAGAGATGCTAGTCCTCATGTTAGGAGACACGGGTAGGAGATGCTTATTTTCTTCGCTAAAATAATTGAAGAAAGCGGATAGTAACAGAAATGTTTAAATTTTTTATCTTACTGTGAGAAGCCAGTAACGAAATGCAGTTTTTGTCAGTAGAATGCCTATAAAAGAACCAGAACTCACAGGGTAGATCAGTTACGATTTGCATCCTACCAATAATAGTAGGAGAGCTCTATTATCTCATAGAATAAGCCTGAACACTTGATGATGTTAGCGTCTATATGGAAGACAAGGAGAAAGAGTTGCCTTTAATCCAATGTCACATGAACCTTTTGGTGATGGCACTAAAATGTTTTCTTTCTTTATTTTATCATATATTTTAGGAATAAGTATCCTATTTATTTATGGTTTTTATGTAACAATCCATTTAGTTCAACTGATAGGCCTTTAACTACTATTGTCAATATACTATTAAGGGATTAAGGCAGCACTGTCACCAGCTAAAAGGTCCTGGAGTCCAGAAGGAACATCAATTCACCAGAGTCAAATAAAAATAAAAAAAAAACAATTATCCCTTAATAGCTTAGTTTTGGCAACTACCTAGTTATAGAATTTTCTAGTCCTAAGGGAATAGAAACGAAGAGGCTTCACAAATGCTCGGAATATTTCATAACTGGTTTTGGAAGAGGGAAGAGAGACTAATAAAATGTATTAAAACAGTAACAAATGTATATTTAAGGTACAAAATGACTAATAGTCTCAAGAATAAATAAATCAAATTGTATTTAGGGAAGAAAGCACTATTTGATAATATATCCAAACTTTTAATAAATATTTATGGCAGCTAAATAAACATTTTATTGAATTATAAAGTTTGGACTTCTTAACAACTAAAATAATACTGGAAAAATATAATAATATAATATATAAGATAAATATAATACTCGGGACGAAAATGGAAAAATTGGCATTTATATGTAAATCGATTAAATATCTCAAAACGAAACTCAACAAAACAACACTTTTAAAATAAAAGATATTTACCTATAATATACAAATCGCTGCACCAAACTTTACTATGCACATTTCGGTGTTTCGGGACTTAGGGTCCCGAAATACGAGAGTCTCGCCATTCGGCAAGAATTTCGGACAAGAGTCCTTACTCGAGAGACTTTTTCCAAAACTAGCTTCTCTATATAAACCCAAAATTTACGTGACCGTGACCATTTTACTTTTTAAAATGTTAACGTACTACCTTGGATAATTCTTCAGTTCAATGTGTTTGTTTTATTTCAATAGGTGCGAATATTAAATTAAAACATTAAAACATATTTTTTAGAATTTTTGTTAAATTCTTTATATTTTTAAATAATAATGCCAATTATTAGACTATACGTACATTCCAAGAGGATTAAAAGAAAAACTAAAATGTTTTGAATGGGTGGGTATTTCTTTGGATGGTCATACGAAGTTATGCCTTGTTCATACAAAGGCAATGAATGAGGAATTCTTTATATTAAATTAAATAAAACCCAAAGCTGTATGTCACAAAATAGAAACGACCGCTTCCCTTCTAAAAACAACTACTCCTTTGGTTAATACCTTAGCAGGTATTGAATTATATCCAAAGGAAAGACAGCATAGATAAAAATTAAATTTTAACACTCTACCTTTGATTTTGCTCACTAAACAGAACGTCATTCTTGGACTAGTTTCGTCCTTATTAGGACTTTTCAAAAAGAAAGAAACAACATCTTTATAATCGTGTCAGCTTTTATTTTGTTGGTTAGTATTTTTAACTATTTTTATGCATGTACATATTGGGATCACAGAAAAAGTATACTATAAAACTAACATTTTAAAGCAATAACAAACTCTTTATTGCTCTTGATATTATTAAAAAATCAATGATTTGAAAAACCAGACCTAACTAACACTTTCGTACTGTTAAAAATCAATAAATGTATACCCACCAACAAAATTTGAATAACGTGTGTTGTGATGGAAAACTTTAATTAATAATTTGGTTATCTTCGGACCAACATACACAGAAAGCACAATTCATTGAGCTCGATCAAACTCAGTTAATTGTTTATCCATCGCAATGATTCCCCTATGGTAGAAATCAATATGTGATATCATACTTATGTGATTTACTCATGGAATTGTTGATTTAGTACGTGCATTGTGTTGACATTTGACGGATAATTTCATTAAATGTCGATATGTAGGCCCAGTGGCTTCACTCTGACCCTTCGAACATAATACGTATAAAATAGAGACACAGCTTTGGTCACGTATTCAGTAGATTTTCTTTAACGTTCTTGTCGTATAGCGCCGAAAGTCCAACTTTTTTTCAAAATTTATTGCATAAGAACACTGTTATGTTTCTATTATTAGCGGAGCGACCTAGCATAATATTTGATTAAAATTCGTATATGTTCATCGGAGTATGTATTTAAGTATAGCTGCAAAATTTAAGCTCTCTACGACAATTTACGAATTTAATTTTTCCGAATTTCTTGACCTACGACCGTGCGCTTTTAATCGCATCTTAGTCATACAATATTCGCACTAAAATCACACCCTTTGGCGAACATGACCTTAACTAAATTTCTGATTGCCCGGAAGCATTTTTTCTAATTGGTTTTCAAGGGAAATTATTGTAACACAATAGATAGCTTTGATGAAATTTACAAACATCAGTCGATTTAGAGCGCTCACCATTCCCTTAATTGTCAAGCTATTTACTCAAACAAAAACTATTGTATTTAAATATAATGTTTTCAAAAAATTCAATACGACCATCCGTTAGGCTCATAGTACTCAAAAGATAAATGCAATGCAAAACATGGGAACTTGATCTGAAACGACAAGCCCAATGTCCTCTAGATTGTCTAGAAAAAGACTGGACAAAAAATGTTCATTTCTAACTATAGTTCAGTTTCAAAATAGTAGACACTACATTCTTAGAAATATTATTGTCTTAAAACAAAAATATTGTTGTCAGGCTGTGTTTCTAGATATTTTAGCATTTTCTACTTTAATAATTTACCAGTGGCGGCTCGTGACTTGTGTAATAGGGAGTGCTGAGTATAAGGGCACCAAAAAACAATATTAAAAATCATTTAAACTTAAGCCTAGGCTTTTTAATTCCGTTACTTTTGTGATAATTATTACGAAGATAAATAAACACCACCACACTAGATCAACATAGCAGAACAAACCACAAAGGGATCGCCAGATGGGCTGAGAGCTGACTGAGCTGCGCCCGCCAACGGCCCCAATGCATGTATCCAAAATGCATAATTTCTCCGCAATCTACACGTTGACGTCAGTAACCTTATGGCAGTAGGTAATGGGTCACTTGGGATCCTCCCTACCACTCCACTTTTTACCCGCCGTTGTTTAAGGTTTTTCAACGTTTTTTCGACGTTTTCAGCGCTTTTGATTTTATTTTAAATCTTATAGCTATAAGAAAAACGTCGAATAATGGCTGGTAAAAAGTGGAGTGGTAGGGGGGGCTCCCAAGAGGCCCATTACTTACTGCCGAGATACGCGCTTAGGTCCTTTTGGCATTGCTACTGCGCATTATTTATTATTCAACGTTAATCTATATACGTTCACGTAAACGATGGTCGCCTTCTTGGATCGCTTAGCCGAGTCGCAAACCACTTAGCCGAGTTTCAGTTGTCCACCACTGATAAGTAGCGCCATCTAGCGGTGACTTTTGTACTTATGGCAACCGTACAACGGTTTGCTATGGGATGTTGGTATTACGCCGATACAATAATTTAAGAGCACATTTATTATGATAGAAAAACCGTATTATTCGTATTGTACAGGTCCGGCTCGTCCGTAGCTAGTTAAATTGTTTGCTCACAAACTTTATTATTGCATTTATTTGTGTTTGATTATTGTTAATAAATTTAGGAGGAGTTAAATAAAATTACTGATTAAGTTATGGAAATACTAATTTTCAAATGACTCCTGCTACGTCGCAGGGAGAGCGGTGCCCCAGCGCCCTCCCTCACCAACCGCCACTGTTATTTTCATGTCTATAAATAGTCATAGAATAACGGACAAATAACGGACAACGTGTTTTATTCGTTGAAGTATCTTTCTGTTAATAAAATGTATTCATCAACATCAATGTTTATTGAAAGAATATACAAAATTTGAATGATATTCTGCTAAAACTTAAAAGGTAACGTTGTGTACAGAAATATATTTGTGAGGCGGAGAAAAACAGATTAAGGTTGCCGTAATGTAGAGAGAGATATACCTATTGGCCTGAGCGATGTCCCAAGTCAGGTAAACACTCATGGGCTGTAAAGGCTGTAAAGCTGTTCTTAGTATTCTGTGAGATAATCCCTGTAATGTAATACCTTATTGGAATTTGATATTCCGATGATTCTATTCCTAAAATATCACGACTTGTTTTACAGCGAATATTAAAGCAAATGAATATTAAAATTATAAAAAGGGTTAGGAAAAGTGTACTTGTAGAAAGAGAGAAAATTATCTTGTGTCGGAAAGAGTTCTTGAAAAAAATCCGAGAGTACCATCGTTTGTTAAGGAAGAAAAATTTTATTCAGCTGATACTTGGCTGAATCAAGGCCATACTGTCTTAAAGGTGTGGCAATATTTAGAAATAAAAATCCGTCGACAAGCTTTCATTGAAGGTCTGCCGACAAGATTAAAAGCGCAAAGGAAAGAGACTCATAATATATTATTATACAGGGTGTTCCGTATAAGTACCGACACAGAACAGGTGCGTGTTGGGCACCCCAAAATATGATGATTTATTGTAATCTACCTCCATACCAAGTTTCACTCCTAAGCAGTTACTAAAGTTTTAAAGTGAGACCATACATTTCGAAAAAAAAATAATATCTTTGCAACCGTTTAACTTAAAATATTCTATTTATGGTACATTATTTAGGCAGTATATGAGTCTTAATTTGGGGGTGAGAAAGAATTAATTGAAATATTTAAAGGGGTGGTTTTGGGGTAACCTATCCGTATAACAATACTTATTTGTCCATCGGACGATTTTTAATATTTTAATTGCATTTTATGCAAAATTTTATTTTAAAGCTTTCTTTACTCGTTTTATTTTTTTAATAAATATTTTTCGAGAAAAGCGAGAAAAATTAAATCAATGCATGTTAATGTTAATCACTTGAAACTTTAGTTGGCCATGTATTTCTCAATTTAATTTAACAAATAGAAAATCACATCTACAGGCACAACGCCTCATTGCGAGTTCTCTACTATTATCTGAGACATCACTACGGTATAGATGAGACACCAATTCTGCCATACGCCCCAGACAAAATTGAAGCGGTAGTGTAAAATAACAGTTGCCGTATTTATTGGAACTACGCTTTTCCCACAACAACCAGACACCAAGCTAACAAGCCCGATTTGGTGCTGTTGGACAAGAAGAGTCATTCAATATTTGTCATTGAGTTTTCTGCACTAGCTGAAACCAAAATTCTTATTAAGGAGAGGGAAAAGCGTGCCAAATACATTCCACTGATTGGCGAGTTGCAAAGAATGTATTCAGAATATAGTGTACAAATGGTAGTCCTAATTGTGGGTGTTTTAGAGGGAATCAAGGACACTATGCTCAAGGAGCTACAAAAAATACCGGCTTGCCGAGACTCATCAAAACAACTAGTGGTGGTCTTTTGAGGCAATTGAATTTGGCCGAAGATCACTGACCGAGCGGATGTAAGGAGTGATCTTCTCAGCGACCAGGCCTTTCGCGTAATGTACTGGGTGTGTCGGAGCCCCAGGAGCGTTGCGATTAATTTTTTACATATAATAACAAAAATTAAGTAAACTTGGTCCCACTTTAGGCTTCCGTAACTCCTTAGGAGTACAACTTGGTATAGAGGCAAATTGCGTTAAATTATCATATTTTTGGGTGCTCAACACGCATCTGTTCTGTGTCGGTATTTATGCGGAACACCCTGTATGGGCAGCGATTCGGGTTTTTTGGAAAACGGCTTGTTACTCTTCGAGTCCAAGAGAACGACTACCATGAGGAACTGGAAAAGTTCAGAAGATGGTTTTCAAAGATTTTATAAAGCCTCGAACCAAACTCTGTCGTCGCCATGGACAATGCGTTCTACCACAGTAGACAATTGGAGCCGTCACCAATAACTGCCTGGCGAAAATCTAATATCGTTAACTGGCTATCTCAAAAAAAAAGATACCATTTGATGATAAAATGTAAAAGTCGAATTACTAAATATTGCAAAGAAATATGTTGTTGACGAAATGGCTTTTGAGAAGAATGTAATTGTACCTCCTTATCATTGTGATCTAACCCCGACCGAGCTAATATGAGCTCAAATAAAAAACCAAGTGGAGAGAGAAAACTTGACTTTGGGGGTTCTTAATTAGTTTTTAGTAGGTGGTAGGTAGATTTGAAAAAATCTATTTAAGGTTTTCCAAACGATGAATTTAAAACTAGAGTGTCAATATCTCTCTAATTTTTCAGAATGAAAAAACTACTTGAAAATGTTTATTGTTTTATATAATACTATTAAAAAAATGACGATATTTTTAAAACACACCATAATTACCTATATTAACTCTGCTCAAAAGGATTAGTTGTACACACAACTAAAACTTTTACATTTTATTTTAATACTTAATACACATAGTAAATATCACATTAGTGAATAATGTACATATTGATTAAGAATTAGCAAATAAATTACGAGACGCATAAATGTTATGATAAAAGAAAGTTCTTCCTAGCGCATAGCGTTAGCGCGGTAAATAATTGCAATCAATAAAAGATAGTCTGTTTAATGGGAAAGCTCGTTATTTTATGTGACATAAAAGTTTTTATAGCCTTAGGGTGGTGCTTCTTACTCGGTTCTTTCCCTAAACGGGATATATTAGATAATTCAGGAAGAGAGTATTGAGAATATAAAGATTTTTTTATACTGTTCATTTAGTTTTGTTTCTTCAATAAAATTTTGTTTTGTTGAATATCTTTTTTTTTATTTTAGTGGAATATACTTCAATTAGAGTAAAAAGATAGGCAACTTTTGTGCTTTACTAATTGTGATTTTCGCTAATCTGTTTTAGCTTTTTTCATCTTTATTATAGGTAAAACACTTTGTCTCTTTTATAATCTGTAAAGTTTACTAGTTTTACAGCTAGAATCTGCATAATCTAATTCTGTAAGAAAACTTACCTGTTTAGTGTAACAACCAGTTAATCCTTAAGACCAACGCTCGTCACCAAATGTAACAACCGGTTAGCCTAAAGACCATTTGGAACTACTGATAGGTCTTTAGCTACTGTTGTTAATATACTATTAAGGGATAAAGGCAGCGCCTGTCACCAGCCCTAGGGTCCTGGAGTCCTGAAGGAACATCCATTCGCCAGTGGCAAAAAAAAATAATAAAGAAAAATAATAAATTTACAAAAAAAAAACATCCCTTAATAGCATATGTCGAGCGGTTCTTGGCAACTAGTTTTAGACTCTTTTAGTCCTAAGGGAATAGAAACGCCGAGGCTTCTCAAATGCTCGGAGTATTTTGCTGGTTTGGGAAAGGAGGAGAGATTAATAATAAGTATTAAAACATTAACAAATGTATATTAACAATAAATAAAAAACTTGACAAATAGTCTTCAGAAAAAATGAATAAAATTCCATTTAGAGAATAATGCACTATAACTAATAGTAATAAAGATAAGCATAAAATATAATTCGGGACGAAAATGTAAAATTGGCATTTATATGTAAATCAATTAATCAATTATTATTAAACAAAATTAAGTTAAAATATTTACCCATAATTCACATCGTACACAAAAACTTTACACATTACTTTACAATAAAAAAACCAGGGTTTCGCCCGAGGGGCGAAAGTTCTGGACCTTAGTCCGAACCCGACTGAGCCTTTCCCCCAAGTGATCCTTTCTATATAAACCAAAATTTATGTGACTGTTGATTGTATTTTACAATGTCACGTTCAATGTAAATTAATAAAATGAAGGTTTGTTTCATTGTCATAAGTGTCTTTTTAATTATTTAATTTAAACATTAAATACTTGTTTAGAATTTTTGGTAAATTCTTTAGATTTTTTCAATTAATAATAATGCCAATTATTACATTATTCCCCCGACAGAAAAAAAATTGAACTACTTGTTCAATTCTTTTTAAAACCCTTAATGTAAATAATTTACAAAAATTTTAAAAATTATCTACAATAATATGATAACCTCACGCTTGCTTCACTGCACAAGTTGTATCTTCTTTGGTCTTCTTAATTGGCTGACCGTAACTACCCTTTCCTCTCTGGCTGTCACCTCTCATCATCCCCTGATCCTTGACCTTCCTGGAATGGTCCCTTCCCGATCTGGTTTGGTCCTTGGGCTGCTAAACCTGGTAACCCTTTTGGCTGAGGTTACGGGTTCTTTCTGCTACGGTAGTCTATCAATTTTTCAATAGACTTTGGCTTTGGACTCTCTGGTTGACTATTTGCTCGGGACTGCTTCTCTCTTTTGTTACTCTGAGACTGGTAGTGTACATGGCTGCTGTACACGGCGGCTACTGGTGGTCCCTATTGACTCATTACTGGGAATGGCCTCTTTCATTGAACCTTAGTCCATTCCATATGAATTATTTGGTCCCTTTTTTCCGCATTTGACTCCATGTTCTTCCTGCTGTGGATTTGGCTCCCACAGACTCAAAATGGACCCAACATCATGTCAAGCTCCATTGGCGGTATAACTCATGCCCTCTGAGAGCTTGGTGGTACTGGTTGGCGGATTTGGATGGAACAGTCTCTTTGTAGCCTTGGATTCTGGAGTCCTGGAATTCGGCCAATTCTCTGCCGTGGATCGTGGAATCGTGGAACTCTGGGTTCCCTTAGTACGGTCCTGGATTTTGATAACTATCACGATTTGGACTTTGTGATCGTCCTGGAAACGGTGCTGATGGTGACTCTGGCAAAGGTAGTACGGTGTTGACCTCTTCTTCTTTCTTCTTTTCCTTCTTCTTTTTTCTTTTTCTTCTTCTTGTGCAGTGGCAACGTCTTTTGATTATCCTATGACAAAAATATTATTTACATTTCAGGTTTTCCAACAAAAAAAACAAATCTTTTATACAAATTTCCTTAATTATCCCAAAAGCACATTTACAGTTACGAAAACAAATATGTTTTATAATATACCAAAATTATTTTTTTATTATTGAACTAGAAAACGTTATTTATTTTTAAATCTCTATCTCGCAATTATTTATATTTACTATGAATATTAAATTTCAAAACATTGTAACTAGAATATATTTTTTTTGAGTAGGTAGCATTTTCTAATTCTCTGAGACTTACAAATTTATGCAGTTCTTATTTTATTTCAAAATTAATCCCACTAAGATTTTATAAATTTGTATTTCTCCCCATTTTTGTTTTCGAAACGAATCAACAATCAAAGCTAGTATGTTTTATTACAGAAACAATACTTTTATTTATTTCCTGGCCATTAAAAATAAACAACATATATCTCTAAGAATAAAACATACTTTTGTTAAATGCACATAAGCGTAGATTAAATAGTTGTCTACACCTAATAAAACCCAATAAAATACCCTTTTTAAATAATTCTTATCCAATAAATCCAATACATTACCCTTTTAAAATAATTTTTATGTCATTAATTCTATACTACTTCTTTTGAAATTTCCTATATTGTAATATTTTCTACTTCTAATCTGTTGAATTTAAAATATATGATTAATACCCTACTTTACCTATATACTTTATATATATTTTTACCACCTGTTGATATTATATTTCCTTTTCTTCTTATTCTTCTTTCGATTTCGCTTGAAATTCTGCATCTCCATACTTTGAAACGTTTCTGTTTCTATCGCAATTTTCTCATCTGGTGGCGCGTCGTGGCGCCTGGCATAGCGGCGTAGCTCTCTGGTAGAGCGGCGTTGCTTCTTGGTTGAGCGATCTGGCTCCTAAAAAATCGTTATTGCTCCCTGGTAGAGCGGCGTTCTCCTAATTACTTGTCGTTGCCCCCTGGTAGAGCGGCATTCTCCTATAAAATCGGCGTTGCTTCTTGATAGAGCGGAATGGCTCCTAAAATCTCGGCGTTGCTCCCTGATAGAGCGGTCTGAATCCAATTTTTCTCTCGTGGACATCTTGTCCTGACATCAAAGGGCGTTGTTTAGGGCTGGTCGGAAACTGCGTCGATCCATATGTGACCCCAAACTCCCTCCAATCTATTTACCTTAATTTGTAACCATCACAGTCTGGAGAAAAGGTCCTTAGAGCTTATCCCTTCACACCGTGACGTGACAACATCTCCTCTAGTTTTGTCCTGTCGTGGACACTGCTTGGGGGTTGATCGGAATTGTACCTCGATCGGATGTCCCCAAACTTTTTTCTTTTTCTTCCTTTCTTTCAACTGGTACGGACCGCATTTCTCTAAAACACAAAATTCACACATTACTACATAATCACTTAACATATCAACTTTTGCTCTGCCTCTTTTGGGCAGTCCAAACCTCTTTAAATCATCTTAAGATGTGCTTATTCGCACATCTCGCATTTGTACGCCTTTTCTTTCTTTCTCGTTCATGTAGAACACGTTCTCTTTCTCCTCAAACTCTATTGCTGATGGCCTGGTAAACATCTTTAATCTAAAACACTGTATATCTATATTATTATTTTTAATTCACAAAATTTAAACCTTAAAATCCCATATACTTCTGAAAAAAAAATTATTTAAAAATGCCAATTTTTCATTAACGCTGTACGTCGCTGAACTAACTTTACCTATATAACTGACCTACGACAACTGATAGCAATGCACATTGAAATAAATACTTTGCGAAAATGTAATATCATATTTATAGTTCATTATAGTTCAATGTCAATTTTTTATGTAAATAGTGACAATATTTACCTTTAAATTCTTTATCATCTAAACTAGATATACTTATACATCATCAACCTATTTAAATATTTTCCCTTCGCAATTCTTATTTAACATCATAGTTATTTTAAAATAAATTAAAATTCTCCTTTTGAATAATTTTCTCTTTATTGAAATGATGACTTTTTGTACACAAAGAAATATAATATTATAAATAAAATTGTATACTATTTTCGACTTGACCCTAATGTTTATTGTTACAATTATTTTCAATGTCAATGTTTTGTTTAAACAACTACTTAGTTAAAACATTATATTAAATTCTCATCTATTTATTTATCTTTGTTTTTTTTTCAATTCAGGTTCGCTAATTTATTTAATAAAATGAAATTTGCATTTATCACTTGATTTCTGTATCTACTCAATTTAGTTTATTAAAAGGCACTTGTCCTCTCTAAAAAAATTACAAAATTTAAAAAAAATGTCTGTAAAAAAATGATATATCTCCTTATCCTTATCTTTAATAACAAATTTTCCCTTTCCTTCCAACCAGTCAAATACTATCAAAAAACACCGCTGTCACCAAATGTAACAACCAGTTAATCCTTAAGACCAACGCTCGTCACCAAATGTAACAACCGGTTAGCCTAAAGACCATTTGGAACTACTGATAGGTCTTTAGCTACTGTTGTTAATATACTATTAAGGGATAAAGGCAGCGCCTGTCACCAGCCCTAGGGTCCTGGAGTCCTGAAGGAACATCCATTCGCCAGTGGCAAAAAAAAATAATAAAGAAAAATAATAAATTTACAAAAAAAAAACATCCCTTAATAGCATATGTCGAGCGGTTCTTGGCAACTAGTTTTAGACTCTTTTAGTCCTAAGGGAATAGAAACGCCGAGGCTTCTCAAATGCTCGGAGTATTTTGCTGGTTTGGGAAAGGAGGAGAGATTAATAATAAGTATTAAAACATTAACAAATGTATATTAACAATAAATAAAAAACTTGACAAATAGTCTTCAGAAAAAAATGAATAAAATTCCATTTAGAGAATAATGCACTATAACTAATAGTAATAAAGATAAGCATAAAATATAATTCGGGACGAAAATGTAAAATTGGCATTTATATGTAAATCAATTAATCAATTATTATTAAACAAAATTAAGTTAAAATATTTACCCATAATTCACATCGTACACAAAAACTTTACACATTACTTTACAATAAAAAAACCAGGGTTTCGCCCGAGGGGCGAAAGTTCTGGACCTTAGTCCGAACCCGACTGAGCCTTTCCCCCAAGTGATCCTTTCTATATAAACCAAAATTTATGTGACTGTTGATTGTATTTTACAATGTCACGTTCAATGTAAATTAATAAAATGAAGGTTTGTTTCATTGTCATAAGTGTCTTTTTAATTATTTAATTTAAACATTAAATACTTGTTTAGAATTTTTGGTAAATTCTTTAGATTTTTTCAATTAATAATAATGCCAATTATTACATTAGCAGATACTTCGTGCCTCTTAATTTTTTCATTTAGGTACTTTAAACCCTTAAATCCGGTTCCCTTAAGGTAGTTCACTCGTAAAACGGCTTTTCTTAAGAATTCAATAAAATTGAAATATAAGGTTAATGAAAGTGTCTTTTATGTAACTAAAAAAAATTAAATTTTTTGACCGTCTTTGACAAGATTAACAATGAAAATGTGCGTAATTAACACTCTTGAATCCTCTCATGTACACAAGTAATGCATTTATTTCAAGATATCTCGAAAACGGTTCTTACAATATTTTTTAAAAACTAATGTAATGTAAATCAAGAAGTTATAAAATTTTCTAAAGAAACGCTGAATTTTTTGACCGTCTTAGTAAAAAGATATAGATTTTTAAAATAAAAATATTTTTAAAGCAATCGACGCGTAGTTGCGTAAAATTATTACAACTTGGCAACGTTGCATACGCTGCAATCAACGCGTTGTACCAAAGTAACACTCGATCAGCTAAAAGGATGTTATAACCTCGCGACCTTTTTTGAAAAATTAATTCGTCCACTGTATTTGAGATCTGGAATCAGCGGTTCTGTTTGAACCAAAACAAACCCTTAAAATTAATGTGAGGAAGTTACAAATTTCTATAGCAAACCATTCCTATATTTATGAGGTTGCCAGATGGATTTTATTAAAATCCATATATATAAGCTTACATGTGTTTTGTACAGTCTCTTACAAAAATAAAATTGATTAGCATTGAGAATCTCGAACTATTGGTATTCACCATTAAGCGATATTTTTATGTACGACTGTCGCGAGTGAACTACCTTAATGCTTTCTAAATAGAGGAAACTTTTTACGCTGGCAGAGAGCTAGTGTAGCAAATTATTTGCTATTATCGGAAAAAAAAAACATCTTGAATTTCTCTGCAGATTATCATCAAAATATGTCTTATGTCTTATTCGAGCAATAATTTTAACAATAACTGATACCTAATTTTCCATCAAATGCGGTTGTAATCATGCATATTGCCCCGTACCATTTCCAGAAAAGAGGTGAAATGCCTAAAGCTCGCAAATATGTTATATCTTCATTTTCAATAATATGGATGTAATATATCCTTCCACAGCTTTAAAAAAAGATCTGGCTTTACTAAATAGATTTTAATACTGCACTAGCAATCGCAGCAGCTGATCGATCAGATATACCATATTTATCGCATACAAAACCTTTGTAGGTAACTTTGTTCTCATTTTAGTGTGTTTTGAGGTAGAGGGTTTGGATTAAGTTTGGATTAATAAAGTCATCATCTGAAGAGGATTAATATTTTGAGGAGCAAATTAAAATTTTAACTTTAATTTTTTCGGCCCATCCTACCCTACAGCCCTTACTGTCAAGCCGCCACTGCTTAAAACACACTAACAACTCTTATTTTCATAAAAATTTTTGCTTAACCAGATCACGGAGAAAACGGGTATTGTTGAAAACTCGTTATAATATAATTTTCGGTTGACCCTTTTACAAATGATCTTGCCTTCCTCTATATTGTGTAGTTAAACCATTATTTCTGCGATTTACACTAACAATGGCCATTTTCATTAAATTTCTTGTTTAACCAGATCACGTGGGATACGAGTATTATTTAAGACTCGTTATAATAGAATTTTCGGATGACCCTTTTACAAATTATCTTGTCTTCCTCTATATTGTGTAGTTAATCCACTATTTTAGCAATTTATTTATTATCAGCTTTACTGCTTTGTGAATAACCCGACAACTGTCTGTGTCATAAAATAGAAATTAAAATTAAGAACAAATGTGTTGCAGTTGATGATATCTGTAACACAGCCCACCAAAGACGCCTATGCCAAATTTTATAGATTTGCTGAACATAATATTTTAATAACCCATACATGGGTCTCAGGGTGTGATCGCTATAGGTCCTGCGATCCATATCGCGTATATCATACGGAATTGTGGGATGGGGAGGTTTGGCGGATAATCACTTAAAGAAACTAGAAGTATTACAAAAGAGATTCCTAAAAATAATATTAAATAAACCATTTCTTTATTCCTTTTGATACTTTGTATCAAGAATCAAATAACCTTGATATTAGACAGATTTATTTTTATAAAATAGTTACCTCTATTGAAATAGAAACAAACAGTCATATTCAACATAACTATGAGACTAGACAAAAAACAAATAAGTTATTAAAAACAGTATCAGCTTCAAAAACCATTGCTTGACCTTCTAGAACTGTCATCTAGAATATTCTTGACGGGTAATGACATTTCTGGAATATTCTATCTTCTTTTACTTGTACTTTTACTTATGACGACCGCAGCACTCTGTAGAGCGATGAGTAACATTCCACTTCTTTTTATATCTGTACGTTTCCTATGATAGCCGCAGGCTACTGCAGGGTGCTGCGTAACATTATTTTCATATTTAATTTATTTTTGACTAATACATACAAATGTATACATAGTTCAAGCTTTTACTGCAACATTTATTTTTAGTTTTTTATTTTATTATATTGCTTTCTAAGGCATTGTAATAAAATGATAATGTTCAAACTTTTTAATGTATATTTATAGTGCAAGATCTATGAACAAATGAGCATTAGTTTCTTGGTTTCAAATAAATACCTATTTAAATTTACCTTTTTTATATTTCAAGTGTTTTGAAAACACTTGTGCATATATAATTAATTAAAGCAAAAAATTATTTATTTTAAAAATATATTACTTTATTTTCTGTTTTTATAAATAACCTAGTTAGGATGACTTACAAAAGTCCTAATATAAAGGAAACTAGATATATTTTTTTGGAAAATAATAAGAAAAAGACATAAATAACGAAGGCAGACAACACAAGGAGAGTTTCTTTCATCGAAAGGAAAAAAATCTTTACACTCTTTCAGGATATCTTGAAAGAATTTAATGCTAATGATCTCCAGAGTATTGCCTAATGGCGGAAAACGAGGTTTGATGAAAATGCACGATTTTCAGCTCTAAGCAACTATAAATTATTTTGAATATCGTCGACAAGGTAGCGGGTAAAACGTAATATCGGCATTTTTCGCAATATTACCTTTTCAGACCGATAAGCACTGCGCCATAGCTGTAGCCTTTCGAACATTTCAAGAGGACTACTGCTTTTTGATTAAGGGACTCATAAATTGCGTTCGGATTTTTTGTAAACTTGGTTGGCTTGAATATTTTATTTCGATTTTTGTACCTAATCATCATCATCATCTAGTCATTCAATTCTTCTCGGATTATGGCTAATGCTATCCTTTTTATGAGAAGGATTATTACTCGTATTATTTTTTTTTTAAATCATTGTTGGCCCTGGAAGTTTTGTAATTTTCTTCCACTTCTTTCTATCTTTGTATTTTCGTTATCAGTCTGTTTTTGGCTAACAATGTATTTTGGTTTTCTTTTCGTTAAATATATGTTATTATATATATATCTAACGATATTTTTCTTCTAATATTTCTTCTAATTCCTTATTTGTTTAAATCTGTTTTTTCCTTCTTCTCGGTCCTGTTTTATTTTACTATCTTTCTTTCGGTAATTTTGCTTATGCTTTTTCACTTTGGTAATTTTTGTTTCTTTTTACTGCCTGGTATTATTTGTTTTTCAAGTCCTTAGATATCTGTCCAATTGTTACTTATAAGTAATTTACCGAGTGGACCAATACAAATTATTTTTTCTAGGGCAATAAATTGTTTTATCTACGACTTCTTACGAAAAAACATCGTTTAGCGAAAACTTGATTTACGTTACTATTAAAAGAAAATTGACAGCTTTATTATTAATAATAAAATTACTCCTTCTAAACGAGTTTGCTTCAGTATTCTTTAAATGAAAACAAAATGAAAGTTGTATTTTTTTTTGTTTTGAACAGCTTTATTGAGATCGTAGAAAGAGTATAATGTTTAATCATTTTTTAAACAAACTTGGCTTCTCCTCGGTTTTTAAATTGTTATCTCGCTTCAAAAAATATAATTTTCGTTACTCGAAAACAATATAGTATTTTATGGTCTTTGAATTTCCAGATTTTTCCAATCCTTTTTTTTGCTTCAATTTCCTCTTATTTTATTAACCGACCTCAAAAAAGGAGAAGGTTCTCAATTCGTCGGTATATTTTTTTTGTGTATATTCAGCGATAATTCTTTAACACGGTGTCCGATTTCAATGATTCTTTTTTTGTTAGAAAGGGGGTACTTCAGGGGTGGTTCCAATAAATTTGGTCAAAATCTAATAATCGGATATATCAGAAAATCCTCAACTACTTCATTTTTTATATATGTTTAGCGATAATTTTTTACCAATATGTCCGATTTTTATGATTCTTTTTTTGTTAGTACCTCAGGAGTGGTCCCATTTAAATTTGCTCAAAATCTAAAAATTGGGTCTATGAGAAAATCCAATCCTCAAATTCTTCATTTTTGATATATGTTAGCGATAATTCTTTACCACCTTGTCCGATTTATATGATTCTTTTTTTGTTAGTAATGGGGTACCTCAGGGGTTGTTCCATATAAATTTGGTTAAGATGTGGTGATTGCATCTGCACGATTTTGAAGTCGGTTTTTTTAAATTTTTAATTTTTAATACTTGTTTATTTTTAACCGACTTCAAAAAAGGAGGATGTTCTTAATTCGTTGGTATGTTTTTTTTATGTATGTTCAGCGATAATTCTTTAACACAGTGTCCGATTTCAATGATTCTTTTTTTGTTAGAAAGGGGGTACTTCAGGAGTAGTTCCATATAAATGTGGACAAAATCTATTGATTGGGTCTGTGAGAAAATCCACAAACTCTTAATTTTTTATATATGTTTAACGATAATTTTTTACCACTATGTCCGATTTCTATGATTCTTTTTTTGTTAGTAAGGAGGTACCTCAGGAGTGGTCCCATATAAATTTGCTCAAAATCTAAAAATTGGGTCCATGAGAAAATCCTCAAATTCTTCATTTTTTATGTATGTTTAGCGATAATTCTTTAACATATCCGATTTATATGATTCTTTTTTTGTTAGTAATGGGTGGTCCCATATAAATTTGGTTAAGATGTGGTAATGGCATCTGCACGATTTTGAAGTCGGTTTCATAAAATTACTTTTAATACTTGTTATTTTATTAGTGCCACACCCAAAATAAACAAAGAGAACAACACGAAAATATACTGTATTATATTGCCTATTATTAGTCAGAGTAAATCCTAATTGAGAGAAAAAAATATACTTTCACGCATTATAATTGCATCACAAAGTTTAATTAAATTAAAGATACCTATCTCAAAAAATATCCAGAGAATTCTTCATCTGCGAGTACCTAAGTTTAATTTATTCTATGTTGTAGCCTAAAACAAATCTTAAACTTCTAAAAATTTCTCTTTGGATGTTGTTAGTATGCTCAACGAAATTTAATTTGCAGATATTTGAAAGTTGTACATCTCTTCAATAAATTATTTTTAATATTGTAAATTAAAAATGATGGGGCTACTTTTACGAGTAAAGGTCATTGCATTATACTTAGGAGAGTTAAGCGGAATTGAATTTTCTGATGACCAATTGTTAACTTTATTTATGTCTCCAATACCGGACACTGAACTAAATAACTTTAAATCGTCTGCAAATCGTCCATAAAGAAAATAAATAGCAATGGACCCAATACTGAACCTTGCGGGACCCTAGAGAAAACATCAATTTTAAACGATTTGTCATCACGGTATTCTATACAATTTTCTTTGAGTTAGGTATGTATTAAAAAAATTAACAAATGATTTAGTTAATCCTAAATTGGAAAGTTGTACAATAGGACACCATGGTCCAACTGATCAAAAACCTAAGAAAAATATGCATGAATAACATTAACCTGATCGCCATTATCTAAATGATCTATGATTTATTGCGTTAAGCACATTAAGTTTGTTGTTGTGGATCTGCCAGGATAAAAGTTATGTTGCGCCATACATAATAATATACAGTGTGCCTCATTGAGAATGGGACACAAAACAACTGAAGATTTTCTGACTAAAAATAAGACGAATAAACGAAACATGCTTAATAAAACATTATAGGTTTAAGAAATACAGGTTAAAGTTGAAAATTCAAAAATAAATAATGGCTATATTTTTTTGTTTCTAAGTATAATTTTACTAAATTGGGTAAACATTTTTGGTATCATAAGATACACCTATCGGCAAAACAATCAGTTACATAAATTCTGACAGTGGCATGGATAAGTAACATTTTCATTCCCCCTAAATTTTAAGCCACTGTACAAAACTTATTTGGACTATAAATTTACATTTTTTAATTTTTTCTAAATAAATTATAGACTCTTGTAGAAAACTCATAAAGTTATTGGTTTTAGAGATATTCAAAGGTGGATATTCCTTAATTTAATTTATTTTTTATTTAAAAACAATTGAATTTAGACATAATATAGTGTTTAGACACAAATACTTAGATTAATTAATCCGTAGAATTCAAAAATAAAATAAAATACAGAGTGTTCCAATTGAAAAATATATATATTTTTATATTGTCTTGCTTTTTGAGAGCACCTTGTATTTTAGAAAATATTTTTCCAATAGGCGCCTCTGCGGACTGTAAAACTTTGACATTTTCTCGCATTTTTAAAAACAACTAAGATAGTTTACTTTTACCTACTAATGGATCACCCTGAATATGGCATCGCATTATAAATAAAAAAAACTATTTTAAAAAACTTTGGAAAAATAGCAAACTATTGTAATGGGTCGATAGCTTTTAACTTTTCATTATTTGTTCTCTTTTTCTAAAAATGGACCATATTCGTCCAGATACGAGGGTGGTTTGACGGAAGAGTGACTTTTCAATGCAAAAGTTACTTTACTGTAAAAAAATATTTTATATTTCAATATAATTTATTTTTAACTCTACACACTTAGCTCAGCAAGTTTCCAATTTTTTCAAACCATCCGAAAAATAATATTTCGAAAGTTCCGCAAGATCGCCTCTTCATTTGTCTGAAATCGCTTTCCACAAAGCCATGTTTTTAAGTTTAGGAACAGAAAGTATGTAACGGTTAAAACCCTTTTCGTTATTTAGACCCAAACATTGGACGGTTGGAACCGTTTTCGTTATTTTAACATCTCTACCCTAATGTCATTGGTCGTTTATGCCTTGTGTCAAAGAATACATACCCAAGAAGCGAAACTGAATGAGTTTTTCTATGTACCAAAGTAGCAGCGACCTTGACGTAAATGGGAACTTAATACACTGGGAAACGTATAATTCCAATCAATTTGTGTTGTTTGGTTCATGAGAATTAAACACATACTAAAGTTAAAATGACGGAAAATTCTTACTATGTTCAATAGATAATGTTAATAATAATAATAATAATAATAATAATAATAATAATAATAATAATAATAATAATAATAATAATAATAATAATAATAATAATAATAATAATAATAATAATAATAATAATAATAATAATAATAATAATAATAATAATAATAATAATAATAATAATAATAATAATAATAATAATAATAATAATAATAATAATAATAATAATAATAATAATAATAATAATAATAATAATAATAATAATAATAATAATAATAATAATAATAATAATAATAATAATAATAATAATAATAATAATAATAATAATAATAATAATAATAATAATAATAATAATAATAATAATAATAATAATAATAATAAATAATAATAATAATAATAATAATAATAATAATAATAATAATAATAATAATAATAATAATAATAATAATAATAATAATAATAATAATAATAATAATAATAATAATAATAATAATAATAATAATAATAAAAATAATAATAATAATAATAATAATAATAATAATAATAATAATAATAATAATAATAATAATAATAATAATAATAATAATAATAATAATAATAATAATAATAATAATAATAATAATAATAATAATAATAATAATAATAATAATAATAATAATAATAATAATAATAATAATAATAATAATAATAATAATAATAATAATAATAATAATAATAATAATAATAATAATAATAATAATAATAATAATAATAATAATAATAATAATAATAATAATAATAATAATAATAATAATAATAATAATAATAATAATAATAATAATAATAATAATAATAATAATAATAATAATAATAATAATAATAATAATAATAATAATAATAATAATAATAATAATAATAATAATATAATAATAATAATAATAATAATAATAATAATAATAATAATAATAATAATAATAATAATAATAATAATAATAATAATAATAATAATAATAATAATAATAATAATAATAATAATAATAATAATAATAATAATAATAATAATAATAATAATAATAATAATAATAATAATAATAATAATAATAATAATAATAATAATAATAATAATAATAATAATAATAATAATAATAATAATAATAATAATAATAATAATAATAATAATAATAATAATAATAATAATAATAATAATAATAATAATAATAATAATAATAATAATAATAATAATAATAATAATAATAATAATAATAATAATAATAATAATAATAATAATAATAATAATAATAATAATAATAATAATAATAATAATAATAATAATAATAATAATAATAATAATAATAATAATAATAATAATAATAATAATAATAATAATAATAATAATAATAATAATAATAATAATAATAATAATAATAATAATAATAATAATAATAATAATAATAATAATAATAATAATAATAATAATAATAATAATAATAATAATAATAATAATAATAATAATAATAATAATAATAATAATAATAATAATAATAATAATAATAATAATAATAATAATAATAATAATAATAATAATAATAATAATAATAATAATAATAATAATAATAATAATAATAATAATAATAATAATAATAATAATAATAATAATAATAATAATAATAATAATAATAATAATAATAATAATAATAATAATAATAATAATAATAATAATAATAATAATAATAATAATAATAATAATAATAATAATAATAATAATAATAATAATAATAATAATAATAATAATAATAATAATAATAATAATAATAATAATAATAATAATAATAATAATAATAATAATAATAATAATAATAATAATAATAATAATAATAATAATAATAATAATAATAATAATAATAATAATAATAATAATAATAATAATAATAATAATAATAATAATAATAATAATAATAATAATAATAATAATAATAATAATAATAATAATAATAATAATAATAATAATAATAATAATAATAATAATAATAATAATAATAATAATAATAATAATAATAATAATAATAATAATAATAATAATAATAATAATAATAATAATAATAATAATAATAATAATAATAATAATAATAATAATAATAATAATAATAATAATAATAATAATAATAATAATAATAATAATAATAATAATAATAATAATAATAATAATAATAATAATAATAATAATAATAATAATAATAATAATAATAATAATAATAATAATAATAATAATAATAATAATAATAATAATAATAATAATAATAATAATAATAATAATAATAATAATAATAATAATAATAATAATAATAATAATAATAATAATAATAATAATAATAATAATAATAATAATAATAATAATAATAATAATAATAATAATAATAATAATAATAATAATAATAATAATAATAATAATAATAATAATAATAATAATAATAATAATAATAATAATAATAATAATAATAATAATAATAATAATAATAATAATAATAATAATAATAATAATAATAATAATAATAATAATAATAATAATAATAATAATAATAATAATAATAATAATAATAATAATAATAATAATAATAATAATAATAATAATAATAATAATAATAATAATAATAATAATAATAATAATAATAATAATAATAATAATAATAATAATAATAATAATAATAATAATAATAATAATAATAATAATAATAATAATAATAATAATAATAATAATAATAATAATAATAATAATAATAATAATAATAATAATAATAATAATAATAATAATAATAATAATAATAATAATAATAATAATAATAATAATAATAATAATAATAATAATAATAATAATAATAATAATAATAATAATAATAATAATAATAATAATAATAATAATAATAATAATAATAATAATAATAATAATAATAATAATAATAATAATAATAATAATAATAATAATAATAATAATAATAATAATAATAATAATAATAATAATAATAATAATAATAATAATAATAATAATAATAATAATAATAATATAATAATAATAATAATAATAATAATAATAATAATAATAATAATAATAATAATAATAATAATAATAATAATAATAATAATAATAATAATAATAATAATAATAATAATAATAATAATAATAATAATAATAATAATAATAATAATAATAATAATAATAATAATAATAATAATAATAATAATAATAATAATAATAATAATAATAATAATAATAATAATAATAATAATAATAATAATAATAATAATAATAATAATAATAATAATAATAATAATAATAATAATAATAATAATAATAATAATAATAATAATACTAATAATAATAATAATAATAATAATAATAATAATAATAATAATAATAATAATAATAATAATAATAATAATAATAATAATACTAATAATAATAATAATAATAATAATAATAATAATAATAATAATAATAATAATAATAATAATAATAATAATAATAATAATAATAATAATAATAATAATAATAATAATAATAATAATAATAATAATAATAATATAATAATAATAATAATAATAATAATAATAATAATAATAATAATAATAATAATAATAATAATAATAATAATAATAATAATAATAATAATAATAATAATAATAATAATAATAATAATAATAATAATAATAATAATAAATAATAATAATAATAATAATAATAATAATAATAATAATAATAATAATAATAATAATAATAATAATAATAATAATAATAATAATAATAATAATAATAATAATAATAATAATAATAATAATAATAATAATAATAATAATAATAATAATAATAATAATAATAATAATAATAATAATAATAATAATAATAATAATAATAATAATAATAATAATAATAATAATAATAATAATAATAATAATAATAATAATAATAATAATAATAATAATAATAATAATAATAATAATAATAATAATAATAATAATAATAATAATAATAATAATAATAATAATAATAATAATAATAATAATAATAATAATAATAATAATAATAATAATAATAATAATAATAATAATAATAATAATAATAATAATAATATAATAATAATAATAATAATAATAATAATAATAATAATAATAATAATAATAATAATAATAATAATAATAATAATAATAATAATAATAATAATAATAATAATAATAATAATAATAATAATAATAATAATAATAATAATAATAATAATAATAATAATAATAATAATAATAATAATAATAATAATAATAATAATAATAATAATAATAATAATAATAATAATAATAATAATAATAATAATAATAATAATAATAATAATAATAATAATAATAATAATAATAATAATAATAATAATAATAATAATAATAATAATAATAATAATAATAATAATAATAATAATAATAATAATAATAATAATAATAATAATAATAATAATAATAATAATAATAATAATAATAATAATAATAATAATAATAATAATAATAATAATAATAATAATAATAATAATAATAATAATAATAATAATAATAATAATAATAATAATAATAATAATAATAATAATAATAATAATAATAATAATAATAATAATAATAATAATAATAATAATAATAATAATAATAATAATAATAATAATAATAATAATAATAATAATAATAATAATAATAATAATAATAATAATAATAATAATAATAATAATAATAATAATAATAATAATAATAATAATAATAATAATAATAATAATAATAATAATAATAATAATAATAATAATAATAATAATAATAATAATAATAATAATAATAATAATAATAATAATAATAATAATAATAATAATAATAATAATAATAATAATAATAATAATAATAATAATAATAATAATAATAATAATAATAATAATAATAATAATAATAATAATAATAATAATAATAATAATAATAATAATAATAATAATAATAATAATAATAATAATAATAATAATAATAATAATAATAATAATAATAATAATAATAATAATAATAATAATAATAATAATAATAATAATAATAATAATAATAATAATAATAATAATAATAATAATAATAATAATAATAATAATAATAATAATAATAATAATAATAATAATAATAATAATAATAATAATAATAATAATAATAATAATAATAATAATAATAATAATAATAATAATAATAATAATAATAATAATAATAATAATAATAATAATAATAATAATAATAATAATAATAATAATAATAATAATAATAATAATAATAATAATAATAATAATAATAATAATAATAATAATAATAATAATAATAATAATAATAATAATAATAATAATAATAATAATAATAATAATAATAATAATAATAATAATAATAATAATAATAATAATAATAATAATAGATAGATAGATAGATAGTTTATTGACAACGTTTACATACAATGGTACGTTTGAAGTCCTATTACATAATTATATAATGTTTTACAAGAAACAATAAATATAAAAAATACAAATATTACAAATTTATAAAAAATGCAAAGGTCACAAATTTATAAAAAAATACATTGGTCACAAATTTATAAAAATCACGATGATTAAAAACACTTAACATTTTTTTTTAAAAACACAAATAAAACAAAATAAAATACCTACTATTTGTTTAACATTAAAAAATATTCATCAGTATTATAAAAACAGTAAGTTAGTAAAAAAGTTTTTG
Source organism: Psylliodes chrysocephalus (assembly GCA_927349885.1). Lineage (NCBI taxonomy): Eukaryota > Metazoa > Arthropoda > Insecta > Coleoptera > Chrysomelidae > Psylliodes > Psylliodes chrysocephalus. Next base: position 66,519,087 of record OV651818.1, read on the forward strand.
CAAAGTTTTTAAAAGTTGTTTTCGACATTAAATCAATTCGTACAAGGCTAAAATGTTTTCTTAATGAATTATACAAAGAGACATCTAAAGAATTATTTTTAGTTATTTGTATCCTAGATTTCCTAACGATTATGTCTTGACAGGATCTGGTCCTATAATTATGCACATCCGAATGTTTTATTAAATGATGTCTATTTTCGTGTGTTTCAATGAGAGTTTCCAGTATGTACATCGATGGTAGTGGCAATATTCCAAGTCTTTTAAAAATTTCTTGGCATGGTTTATTAAAGGGGGCGCCATCTATCAGTCGTACTGCTGTCTTTTGGAGCACGAAAACCTTATGCGCATTGGTAGAATTTCCCCAAAGTAAAACGCCATAATTTATGTTACTGTGGATTAGTGAAAAATATACACTTTTTAGGAGATGATCGGGTAGGCATGACTTTAGTTGACGAAGTACAAATATTTGGGATGCTAATTTAGAACAAACACTATTTATATGGGGTGTCCAATTTAAGTTGGAATCTAAGTAAATTCCCAGTAGTTTCACTGGTTCAGATTTGAGGGCCCATTTATCTGATGTTATTAATAAAGTATTTGTTTTTAACTCATTTAATTTTAGTTTATTTGCCGTGAACCAATCTCCCACTTGATCTAACCCTCCTAATTGATTAGCCTTAGAGAGAACTGTGGTATCATCAGCGAATAATACACAAAATTTTTCAATTGCACCTGGAAGGTCGTTCATAAAAATTATAAATAAAATCGGTCCTAATATAGAGCCTTGAGGCACACCATTAGAAATGGGTAGAATGGTAGATTCTTTATTGTTAAAAGTTACAAGCTGTTTTCTGTTAGTTAAATATGAATCGAACAGCTGTAATTCCCTCCCTCGTATACCATAATACTCCAATTTATTTAAAAGTAGATTTCTTGGGACACAATCACAAGGTTTTGTATAATCTCTTCCAAAAGGCAGGTAAGAGCACGTATAGTGGATTTATTTTTTCGAAATCCAAATTGGAAATCCGACAATAGTGATTTTTCCTCAAAGTATGAAATTAGTTTTTCCTTAATGATGATTTCAAAAATTTTGTTGATAATTGGTAGGATCGCTATGGGTCTATAGTTGTTTGGTAAATCGACGTTTCCCGTTTTGTGTAACGGTACAATTTTTGTTATTTTGAATGAATCCGGCCAAATTCCTTCTTCCACACATTTGTTAAATAACCTGGTAAGAGGTTTAATTAAAAAACATGCGGACTCTTTAATCATTCTACTGTTTGTATTAAAAAAATCAAGACAGGACGAATTGCTTAATTTAAATATGGCTTGATGGACGTCAGTTTCTAGCACAGCACTTATAAAAAATGAAAACGAAGGTTTAGTTATTTTGTTCAAAAAATGAAACGAATCGTGATTTGTTTTACCAATTGACTGTAAAACAGTTTCGGAAATAGAAACAAAAAATGTATTAAATGTATTAGGAGAAACTGATGTGCTAGTTTGATTTCTTGAAGAGTGTTTTCTCTCCGAATTTATAATTTTCCACGACGACTTGCTTATATTATCGGAATTTTTAATAGTGTGGGCATAAGATTTCTTTTTTTCTTCCCTTATGGCTAATTTGTAACTCTTTCTTAAAGCTAGATAATTGTACCAATCATCCTCTATATGTGATACCGAATACAATTTTTTGGCATATCTCATTTTATTTCTCATCTCTTTTAGTTTGGAGTTGAACCAGTGTATTTGTTGTTTTTTGTTATTTTTTACAGTTTTTTCCGGAAAACACAGATTAGCAGTACTATGGAGAGTATTTGAAATTAATTTAGATAAGTCGGAAGCACTCATATTGTTAATGTCTAAGATGTCCCAGGAAATTTCAGATATGTTTTTGACAAATGTATCGAGACCTTTTTTTGTTATAATGCGCTTTTTAACACGTTCGCTTGGATTATCTTTTGTATTTGGTAAGGTAAAAACTAAGAATTGACCATTGTGGTCTGAAATATGTGGATCAGCGATACCAACTCTAATATGATCCGAGTTCAAATTAGTTACTATGTTATCCAAACATGAGCTGCTATTTAACACTATTCTAGTAGGTTCACAAATCGTATAATTCAACCCATATGAGGATAATATATTACGTATTTCTTTTATGTTTTCATCATTATTAGAAAAATCTAAATTAAAATCTCCTGTTATTATAATAAATTCATACTTAGTGTACAAGAACTCTAAGAGATTGGAAAAGCGATCTTTAAAAATATAAAAGTTATTTCTGCTAGACGATCTGTATAACGCAATTAATACAATTTTGCAATTTATTAACTCAATTCCACAAAATTCGGCATCATAAATAACCGAGAATTCAGTTAGGTCAATTGACTTATATTGAACTGTTGGTTTGGCGAATATTGCCACTCCACCATGCAAATCAGCAGATCGCGTATAGTGGGATAGCAAAACATAATCGTTAAGTTTAACCATTTCAATACACGATTTATCCAACCAATGTTCTGAAAAACAAATAACATCATAAGGATTTTCGTTAAAAAATATAGATAACTCCTGTAATTTACAAGCTAAACTACGCACATTTATATGAAAAATAGAAAGTGAAGAACTTTGAGATGTATCTTTAATCATTAATGGATTTCTACATTTGATTTCTTGTTGTTTGTCTCCTGGATGGAAAAAACTCATTTATGAGGACACCACTGGGCCATAATTCCGGCTTGATGATTTTTTCGAGCTCCAAAGTGGGTGCTGATATTTTAAACGACGCATACTCCTCTGGATATCGGGCATTTAATTTTTCTACATTTAAAGATGGAATCATTGTTCGCAAGTATTCAGTAAGATCTTCAGTTGATGTTTCTGGGTCCCAGTTCGTTGAGTGCAGATGTTTTATGTCGTTAGAAATCGGAGCTCTGACACGAGCTTTAAGATTAAAGTTGGCAGGCTCGTTCATATTACCAGTCAAAATATTTCTGGATTCTTTTTTTGATTTTTGGATATAATGATTAGAACCATTTCTTTGATTTTCGTTCATATTAATGATTTTGTGGCACAAAGCAGAAGTTTGGGCGTTGGCAATGGCACCGGCAACTGAAGGAGCAGCGAAAGATGATATTGGTTGATGTGGTTTTGCAGCTTCAAGTACACTAGGACATACATGTTTATTTCTAACGGCCGATACCTTGGTACGTACTGCAGCCTGTGTAGCTGTTCCTGGTATTTGACTTATGCCAGATGAAATAGAGCCCTGTTTGAGAAACTCGACTTGCTCTTGCAAAGATTTTATTGCGATTTCTTGGTATATAATGATCTGATTTTTGTTATATATTATTTCTTCGAGATGTTGGACTTTCATTTTAAGTTCAAGATCCGCAGTCACTGTTGTTAATAATAATAATAATAATAATAATAATAATAATAATAATAATAATAATAATAATAATAATAATAATAATAATAATAATAATAATAATAATAATAATAATAATAATAATGATAATAATAATAATAATAATAATAATAATAATAATAATAATAATAATAATAATAATAATAATAATAATAATAATAATAATAATAATAATAATAATAATAATAATAATAATAATAATAATAATAATAATAATAATAATAATAATAATAATAATAATAATAATAATAATAATAATAATAATAATAATAATAATAATAATAATAATAATAATAATAATAATAATAATAATAATAATAATAATAATAATAATAATAATAATAATAATAATAATAATAATAATAATAATAATAATAATAATAATAATAATAATAATAATAATAATAATAATAATAATAATAATAATTTTAGTAATAAGTACTGTAGGTAGCTGAAAATGTATTTTGATTGCATGATCCTGATAGCAGCGACTTGGTTCCTCAGAGTGAGTCTGTCATATATATTACTGTTTTAATCCTTACTATAAAATTGTTTATATGTATATTATTTAATGGATTAAATCGATCACAGTCCGTATGGTTTGAAAAACAAAATAGTGATTTAATTTTTGGAAATAGTCGAAAAATCTGAGGGTACTTTGTAGAAGGTTGTTTTTCTACTTTATGGAATATATCTGATATTTACGCTTGGAGAAGAAAATTCTTTAAATAAAAATTGCTTGTAATGTTATTCTCTATAATTTTTGTCATTTAAAATGGTCCGTATTCGAGAAATTTGACAAAAAATGCAAGATTCTAATTTTTGGAATTGGAAAATGTATTACTTATTTAGTTCATCCTTAGATTATTTTGATCAATAAGCAATAAGAAACATAGCAATAAAAAAATGTCTAGGCATCCTCAGACGTACCAAAAACCAGGATTGGCAGGTGGGTAATTTCACATTAAAGCGACATATACATGTCTTTCTAATTTTTTCAAATAAATAATTATTTTATATCTTTAAAATGATATCAGAAAGATACGAGAAATGAATTACTATCTTTAAAGAACAATAAGTTTTGTTTCCAAAGAAGCAAGATTATTTTGAAAAATTTCCCTGACACGTCCTCAAGCCATTCATATCTTAAAAACGGTCATAATATAAAATTTATTTAAAATTACATTATCAACATTATAATACAGTTTTATCCAAGTATTTTCCATGTGCCATGTGCCCTTAAAAGCTCAAAAAAATTATTTATTTCGAAAATATAATAAATATTTAAATGGTCCTCAATGTCTTATGTAATTCAATTTGAGCTGTGTCCAGGCCGTTGGAGTCTATGCCGGTCGGCGTAGCCAGGTATGGGTTAATGTTTTTTGGTGGCGGCGAAGCCACTTTACGACTTATCGTAGGGTGGCGGCTACGATAAGTCCTTGCTTTTTTTCTTGTTGCATATTTATGGACCGGTATGGGCAATCACAATTTTCCATTAACTACTAATTTTATCACAATCTGGCAACGTTGCAATTATATTTTCCAAATTTGACATTACGAGTGTGGAAAGTGACATTTTTCACACAAGTGGGAAATATTGTCGCACGAGGCACAAGCTGAGTGCGACTATCACACGAGTGTGGAAAATCACTTTTCACACAAATGATGTACAATATTTTTTCTACGACCACAAAATAATGACATCAAAAAATGTAAAACCAGGTTATTATTACTGTAATAATTAAAATGTATTTAAAAAAATAAATAACAATAATCGTATTTATTCAATTTTCACACTTTCTAAACAAAAAAAATACTAAAAATAAAAAAAAAACAAAAAAAAAATTCTGTCCCCGCCAAGATTTGAACGCGGTCGCTCGCCAAGTCTCAAATGCCAAAGTTAATAAGTTCGACGTTCTAACCATCTGAGCTAATAGCACTTACATCAATTGAATGATCTAATCGGTTATCCATTTAACCAGAATAAAAAGCAAACATATCTTAGTTATTTTAAAATTATTTTAATAATAATTGTTAAAGATAAATATCTAGGATCTAATTTACAACAATTTCAATAATTTAACAATTATATCGATTTTAGTATTAATATGGACATTACATAGATCAAAATAGAAATTATATGTTTAACATTTTCTGACAGCTACTGCGGAAAGTAGCATATTCGTACACGGGTGAAAAGTAAATTCTTATTCATACGCGTGTGATATAGGGCACTTTCCATAGTGTGATATGTGTCATTTTCCTAAGTGGTCGTAGGAAAATATCATAGCTTCGTTTGCATTTGGAGAATACTGTGGGTACAGCATTGTCAAATAATCGTCTTCTATAAGATGTACTGTTTGAAAAATATTTTTCTTCAAAATGTTGTTCACATATTCTATATGAAGATAAGCCACTAGGAACTGTGAAATTTAAATCTTCACGATTACAAGCTTTTAACCAGAGTTGAGCTCTACAAAATTATATTTATTAATACTTCTAAATAAATTTGAACAGTAACATTTCAGTACATACCTTATGGCATCTCCTGGGAATTTAAACATTGTTAGCCCTTGTTCTGAAGTTGTAACACAACCACGAACAACGCAATGTATTTTTTTCATTGTAGTAAAAACCTTTAAACTATCTAATATATAATTACTACTTTTAAATAAACCTACTGAAATTTTCTCAAAACGCTAAGAATAATATACCAAACGTCATACACTACATGAACTGACAACTATATTTGTTAAACTACCTCTAAAACACTGAGAAAACATGGCAATTTTTTGTCCACGAATCGCCCATTTAGTGTCGCTTCTTGGGTAGGTATTCTTTGCTTGTGTCAACAGTTGGCAATTCATTTCGATTTATAGCTGTCAACGAGCAAGTTAATTATTGAATTTTAGTTATCTTTTATCTTGGACATCCGATGTACTAATTGTCTTTAATATTTTTAATGACCGTCTGATTTTAAAAAGGTAAGTTTTCTACCGATATTTTGTTGAATATATATATTTAGTACAAGAATGTCTAATTAAAATGTCAAATTTGAAACATAACCTCAACATGAAAACACAAGAAATCACATGTTTTATATTTTATCTATTATTTTGTTAGGAAAGAGATAATATGCTTTACTATATTTAAATATGTTAAATAAGAATGTTCCTTTTCATATTAATTTTAGCCTCTGTGAAACTATTCAAATAATAGTTTAAATTGTTCATTTAATTGTAAAAAGCATTATCTGTTTCCTATATAATCTTCCTAGTCCTTCTCTTGATATTTTTACCTTTTTCTTTGTAGCCTGGCTGTATCTAGATGGTTCTATAGAAGTTATATCGATGGTTCAGTAGAAGTTCTATAGAAGTTATATCGATGGTTCTGTAGAAGTTTTATCGAAAAAGATTGTTTGGAAGAACGTTCAAACTGTATGTGTAGAATTATTGAAACTTAGAAGTTTAGTTCCAGCTACAGAAGTTGTTTCAAGTATTTCAAGAGGTTTAGTTCGAGCCATCCAAAGAAGTTTACGAGATTTAACTTTACTTATGAAGATTTAACAGTTGGTGATATCCTAGCGTATCATACGAATCCCCTGTACCTGCTACCTGTTATACCACAGATAAGTTAATAATAATTCATTTAAATTTGAATAAGTAAGTCTCTGTGAATTAGAATTTGTCGCTACCTTATCTAAAACCTTATTTAATTATAATATCTTAATGGTTAGTGATTTTCTATATTTTCATCACCAATCGATTGTCAAGTTTAGTAATTTTTAAATATAGTGGCCTCAACATTCTTTTTCAAAGTAATACGAGTTGTTTAATAACCTAATAACACTATAAAACACGCCCTCCTTACGCCTATGTCATGTGTCAGTCTGTCTATGTATCATTTGTCCACTGTCTAATAGGTACGATGTACCGTTAAAATTTAAAACTTTTTAACTGATAATTTATTTGTAAAATACGAAATATAAGGGTGTGTTTTGCTAATTTTCAAAACCCCTTTTTCAAAAATGTATTCAATGTTTAAACCCTTGTATTTTTATTCAATTTTAACTCTGGATAGATATCTATTGACGTAAGGTAATTCTTTCACCCTTATTTCTCGTATTAATTTTAAACTTTGTAGGACGGCCTGAAGATGACAATATACACACTTGAGTACTCAATTCCTTAATTCAAACCAATCATTTAACTATAAAAAAAATTAAAATAACAAGATCATATTACAAGTAATCGGAGGGAGTCAAATCAGGTGAATATGGCGGATAAGGCAATAAATCGAAACGCAGTTCGGCTAATTTTTATGCAACAATAGCGGACGATTAGCAGGCGCATTGTCGTGATGGAATAAAACAGTTTTTTTTATATGAGTAATAAAACTAATCTATCTGTCAGATTTATGTAAAATTTTGACAGATGACATCAAAAGCATGGTAGAAATTACCAATATAATCACCGTAGCGAAAGTGTTGCTAACCTCTGAAAAGTCACTCTTCCGTAAACCACCCTCGTATTTACATATTAGGAAAATGGCCCATTTTTATTTTTAAATTGTGAAGAAACCAGAACAGATGCACAGTCTTTTAATAAAATTCTGATTTATCAGTTCTATTTGTCTGTTTGGATTTTAGTTTTTAAAATAGAAGACTTTTTCCACAGGACAGGATTTTCTTTGTATCAGACCCTCCTGGTAGCAGTATAGTGGCTCCATATCACGGAGACTCTTACCCGAGGCTCTAGATCTCCATCGTGAAAGTATTTTTTGTATTTTGAATCGCGATTTTAACGTTTGTTCAAGAAGGGTTGTGACATTCGCTCCAGATATTGGTGTTGGCAAGTATATTTAACTTTGTATCTTGTTTGTTCTATTGATCCTATATAGTTGTCTATGTTGGGTTGCGACCCTAAAGAAAATATATTTGTTTTGAAAACACTTTGTTTCGTTTGCACCTTTTACCTTTTTTACAGAGACGTATTAGGTCCTGATATCAAGAGTATAACTCTTATACAGTTAAGGGCTACGAAGCCAAGTTTAAGGCAATTTAGTGCTTATATAATTAAGGCCCAGAGTTATATAAATATAAGTAACTCCCTAAATTCAGTGAGCCTATTATTTTGACACACGTAGGTATATCGTGAATCGTGACATGGTTGTGGGAATACTTCATGAGCGGCAATTAATTTCAGAGGCAGGTTTATTAAAATCTGGCGCTAAAGATTTTGTGAAACCTGATTGAAAATACATGGCATAAATTGATTTGTTTTGTTTCACATTATGATAATGTCATCTGCATAAGCTGTACTATTTTAAATTGGGTCGCTTTGTTTTACTCCCTTAATTATTTGTATTTTTTCTGTTGTTCATCCTGAAATCTTTCTTTTGTTTTAGTGTTTTGCAGTATGACATCTGTCTATCACCGTCCTTAATTTCTTTGGTGCCTGTAAAGTTTAAGGTAACTTAATACGAAATTTTAAAATGCATATGGAGAGTATGTAATAATGTAATGTTTTAATGTTTTAAACTTTTTTGAGTACTTTTAAAAGAGGAAAACATCATCAGATATGTAGATAAAATTTAAAATATTTTAATGGAGTTTTAGAGAGGAACAGGTGTTTTTGTATACCTATATAACCTTTCTGAGCCAAAACACTACAATAACAATTTACGGGTTTGTTGAAACATCTTATTAGGTCTATTGGTATGCTTTCCCCTTCCATCAATCGGAGGCTTGCCCGTTGTTCTTAAAGATGTTTTGATTGTATGTAATCGAAAAACTTTAATTCCAAAAAGTGAATGAAACGCCTTAAAACATACTGGCACCTCTTCTGCGCTGCCATCCCTAATAACTCTTGCTTTATAGTTTTCATTAAATCCAGCATCTTCTTCATTTTGCCTTGGCCTTTATCAAAAGGCTTCATCGCCATTCTCATGTCGAATATTAATAAATTGTCTTATTAACTCACTTTGTTCGGCGAAAGACATATTCTGAAAGCACATATACAGCTTACATTGGCAGCTTTTTCCGGTTTCAAACGTCGAGGCCCGTAGCTTCTTAGCAACATCTCTAATGGTACGTTTACATCTGACATTTATTGCATGAGATTTATGTCTGACAGTTGTTTAGTTCACTGTAAACATCTCCGAGAGAAATTTTAAACCTTTATTTAAAACACTTTGCGAATCACAAAAACCAAATTAAAATACACTTAATTCTATTTAATTCATTTCCTTTTATTTTAGTTCAGTAATGATAACACTCTTTATTTATTCAGTTAATTCTAACTTACAATGTCACTTAACATTGTCAAATTTATTTAACTTAATTTTTATAATGTAATTTAAATTAATCTTCAAACAATTTTTGATAGCTTTCTGGAATTTAATTTTAAAAATGTTTTTTTCTGCTTGTCTGTTGGTCACTGTAACCTCGTTAATGGGTTTGTAGCTCACCCCTCTGAAACATACATCATATTCACTGCGATTGCCAGTCGTAGAAAATGCAATTCAGCACACAGCTGTGTCGTAAAAGGCGAAATAAGTGTCTTTACATTAGTTTGTTGCTGTCTAGGTAGTAATTTGTCTTTATTATAACTCTTCCACTTTTCTAAAAACTCTTTTCCTCCTTTTTCCTTTTTACTAAGTGCCACGTACGGGTCATGATCTAGCCACGTCTATTTACCGTTAAGTTATCCTGCCTAGTTTGGATCTAGAGTCATTGCTCTTCATTCTACTCTTCAAATTCCGAAGCACAATAGTTTCCTAAAATCAAATGTACTTAGGTTTCTGGAGACCTCTGTATGGTTCATATCCTTAGAAACCTAGTATATCCCTAATCCTTTTCTTTCATTATTTATATATTTTTGTTTCTTGATGGTATAGTCTAACCTGGTTGACCCCAGAATTACTCTCAAATGCTTCAATCTACTTGTCGTTGTCCTGTGTCAGTTTGTTTATGTCTTATGTATACTGTCAAATGTCAACATAGGTATGCTTGCAACCTGTTGCGTCGTTATAGACAATGTTTAAATAATTTATAATATTATATAGAATTATTAAAGTTATACTTAATCAAAGGTTCTACGTAGGTTCGGTGCCTTTGCCAACCCCAATTAGTATTTCTTGTTTTAATCCCGACTTAATGTATCTTTTCATTGTTCTCATGTGAAGAGTATTGTAGACGTAAGTTTTTTTAACATTAATCAATATTTCAATTGTTAATTTGTAAGGCCTTTTAGGATGGCTTTGATTGATGGCATTGTAAGACTAATATTATAAATAATAATAATAATAATAATAATATAAATAATAAAATTAATAAATGTTTAAACACTGAACTATATTTACTCTACTTGCATTTCAATTTAATTATAGTTTGTTTATTCTTTTTTATTCAATTAAAAATGCCATTAATAGCGTAATACTGTTTTTATAATTTACTAATTGGTTTATATCTCCAGCGATACAAATTTATTCATTGATTTTTCTCTAGTTAGTTTTTTTTATAGCTAAAATTAATTAACTTAATTATTAAATTTTAAATTAATTTTCTGAAAGAACTCAGACAAAATAAAATAATTATTGTTTACTCTCTTGTTTGCCCACTAATCTTTCCATTTCTTATTTCATGTATCTTTGCTTGAAGAACATAAATAAAATAGCGAGGTTATCAGGAAACGGAAAGACAGTATTTTTTCTTCCAATTATCGGAAAGTTGATAGAAAAAGTATTTCTAATGCCTCTTCGGGAAATACAATCCTAATTTAATATGTTTCCCCTTGTGCTTTGTTTCGTACGCGAACGTTGATCCAATTTTCCTGCTTTCCTGGAAAAAATACGATTCGGAAATACTTTGTTTCTGGAAAGTAATATGTTCAAAATATTTGTTAGGCATGAGCCAATGATGTACGTTAATTAAATAAAGAAAATTAAATGTCAATTCTGTTATACTTTTTAGGATATTTTATAGGATGAATTTTTTCGTAGCAGCATCCGAGAGCGCAAACGCAAGAAAGTAGGCGTTGCTGTACGTTAAATATATTTTTTATTTTGTCCTTTAATTAATTAGATTTTAAACATTGTTCAGTTTATTTTTCAAGATATTTAATAAAACGTAATACCATGTTAACACATGTTTTGTGAAGTGGCTATACGTGGTGATAAATTATTTAAAAACAATTTTTTAGTTAATTCTTTTAACTTCTAACAATATTTTATTCTTCTACTCAATTAACGATTTTACACTTCGCGCTAGTGATTCTTGATCAGTACGATATTAATAACTGACTTATTTCCGCTTAAAGTCTATAAAAGCCATTTTTTAATCGATTATCAATCTGCTAAAAGTGTTATAATAGTTACATTCTTATGTTTTTTTATAATATATTTTTGATTATGTATACTTGTTACCCTCAGTTGAAACCTGTGGTAAAGGGACAGTAATTCTTGAAACATTAGGCAATAACAGAAAAGACAAGTTAACCCTTAGATGTGTGGTATGTTCCAGTCCTATTAGCTAAAGACAAACATCCAAATAGCCATTTTTTGACAAAGTCGATAAGATGCTGTTTGAAAGTAGAGGATAAGACTGTCCTAGAAGAGTATAGAAGTTAAGATTCTGGACTATCCAAACTGAAAGTTACTAGTAAACTCAATGTAATATTAAGTCACATGCAACTGTAATTATTTACTAGTCCATCAGAATAAAAGGCATATAAAAATGATCATGGAACAAGATGTTGAAATAAATGTACATCTAGAATCTAGATAGTGAAATATGTGAGGGTTGCTTCTATGGAAAAGCTCACATACTAATGTATGTGGCCGTTTTCTTTCCTCTATGTCAGTCTATCGATACTATGTTTTATTCTTACTTGGGGTAGCCATGTGTGAGTTAATTGATTAAAGGTGGGAAAAAGAAAGAAAACAGGTCCTTTATATCTTACAAAGAAATTTTTTATTTGAATGGCGACCGGTTTCGAAGTTTGTTCACTTCATCATCAGGCACACCATAATCTCTTATTCACTAGGGATACAACTACTAGGTTACAATCTTGGAGGAATAGAAACGAACTGAATATTTATTATTTTTTTTTAAAGCATTGGTATTTGTCAAGGGTTAAAAACATATAAAAATATAAAAATTAAAACGTCACATGTTAAAATAACGATACTAAAAATATTAATGAGCCTACATTACAAAAACAAAAAACTGCCAAAGTTTTTAATGTTTACAAAAGCATAATGGAGACTGGCAATGAACAAATGTTCATTATTCAAAGAGGACATTTCTTGTTTGAATGAAGTATTTTTTATGAAACAAAAATCATAATTTTTTTCTAAATTGGAAGTGATGTTACATCAAATGAACTGTTATGCGACAATGGAAGAGAATTTGATGACCAAATTTTACATCATTTCCAAGTTAAACAACACTGTAGAGAGATAAAATATAAAGCTTTTGAAAACAGCTAGAACTCTTATGCCTGCTTCTGATCAAATTACGAAAGGATTTGAGCTAAAAGGATAAATTCAGCAAAATATATTCTTAATATGAGTCGTTCTAACCAGAATTGAAGGAAAATCACCAATAAAGAATGAGCAAGAAGGAATCCTAGCTTAAAGCATCTAGTGGTTATAGAAACTACATGATATGCCCCAATACTCTCGAGCAACAATGAAAGAAAAAGGAAAAAAGCCATTAGTGGTATCCTAGTAGATATGATTGTGTAGATTGGTATTATATCTGGTGTAAAGAAAATGACGATCTTATAAGATTCTGCAATGTTACATTTCAAGAAAAACCTCTACCAAAATTTTCAGTAGAAATTAATGAAGAATATAAAGAAGAGAATAATAAATATAAAGAAACAAAAGAAACCGTTGAAACTGAGACTTAGACCGATCATATCTTCAATGATAATAACATGTTAGTAGAAGAATCAGAAGAAGACGCTATTAAAAGAAACGTAATAGAAAATTCAGAAATCAACGAAGATGAAGAACTAAATCTGCGGGACCGAACAAAAATTAAAATATCGATTTGACCACTTTGTAATGTCGGCAGTTGTTAGTATGGATGAGATATGTAAACCATCTTCTTATCTAGAAACTATTACCTATTCAGGAAAAGATGAGTGAAAGATGCCCATGGAAAAGGAAATTATGTCTTTAAAGAAAAATGAAACGTGGACATTAGAAGAATTTGCTGTAGGAGTAAAACAACTTTCAGGTAAATGAGTCTTCAAAGTAAAAACTGATCCAAATGGCTCTATTGTAAAGTACAAAGCCAACATAAAACAAGTTGAGCAATATGACAAAAACTGAAACATAGGAATCTTTAACGAACTCAACATTTTTGCACTCTACACCCGCGGATTTGCATCTCCTACGATTTACGACATATGCAAGGTATAATTTTTACAAGTTGCGATATAATAAATCTCAGTTGAACCTTATATGCTGAGTATGGATGAAACAAAATAAGCAAATGTTAAAGATGCAGGATAAAAAAGACACCTGGATAAGATGTAAAACAAACTAGATGGTGCTGTAGAAAAAGAGTTGGCACAAAAACATCAAAGTGGATACGATATATGGAGAAAACAAGATGCAAATGAGATAGGTAGCTAATTTAAAACGAATTACTAGTCCAAATTGGAAACGCGTTTACCAAAATAGAAATAGATGACGGACTAGGAAAGGTTCATAAAATCAAAGTGATGTTTCTATGTATAGGCGGCCAAGTGCGAGTCGGCGCATAAAGGTTTTCGCACCATATTACAAGATTTAATACAATGTAGGTACTTTTTAAATACCCTAATAAGATCGAGCGAAAAAGCAAAAAAACACGTTTCTAGTAGGGGATCCCACTTTAATTTTTAATTTATTTTTATTATTTGTTGTTATAGCGACAACAGAAATAAACATTCTTTGAAAATTTCAACTATCTACCTATTACGGATCATGAAATACAGACCAGACAGACATATGGACGAACAGACAATGGAGGCTTAGTAACAGCACTTGCCTAAAAGTTCGAAACAACATACTCCCTGTCCCGTCTACCCGCGCACACTGAAGGCATACTATACTAGTATCAGCATCAGCCCTCTGCCGTATCGGGTGGACCAGTTATTTGCGTGCATCATTTGAGAGGGCAGTGTATCTCAGATAATTTTCGATTTTCTTTGTTATTTATTTTGTATTAAAATGGGCGTTAAAAATGTTTGTTGTGTGGAAGGTAGCGAAAATCGGTTACAAAGCGGACTGTCATTCTTTAGATGTCCCAAAGATCAACAAAGATATGTATATAACCACTTATAAAAAATATTTTATTATTTAAATCGACAAGTGGTAAATTAATTACATAATTAAATACTAAGCCATTTGTTTCCCGTATTTACCTTTTCCCAAACAATATATAAGTTCATGTTGCTGGGCCTCGCTCTGCTCGTTCCGAAAATATTCACTCGTTACATAAAATAAGTCATTTCGTAACTGGTTTCATAAATATCTCTTTATTTCTATCTAAGCAACTTTAGAACATATATGAAATGAAAATATTTACTTTTTTAAAGTTACATCAGTAACAGAAACCAAAGCGAAGCCAGGCAAACGTTAACTGGAGTTTGCAACTTCGATTAGGATGGTTCATAAATAATTTAAATGTTCAGCATGGCCCAAATGAGCACGTTAGAAGATTAAAAGTGCTGAAAATGGATGTTACTGCTTACATAAAATTTAGTTTGAATATTTGCATTTGAAAACTGTTGGCGAGATTGGAACTCGTTTTATAATGTTCTATAAATGTGAATCATCATCTCTATTAACTTTAAACGAAGTGAACATGCGCTAGAACTGAAAAGGATCAATCAACGTAATGAGTTTTGAACTCTGTTTTTGCATTAAAAAAATATATTAATAAAAAATCGGTATAGCAGAGGTAAAAAATAAATTTCAACATTTTACCTTTGATTTTGCTTTCTAAGGAAAACGTCGTTCTTGGTTCTTATTTAGACTCATCAGCAAGATATAGAAAATCCCGACTACTGTATCTTATACAGTCTGCTAGATGTGTTACATTCACTGGCATATATTAACAGTGGTTGAAAGAGTGTAAGTAGGCAACGAGTAAAAATTGTTGCACCATCTGTACTTAGGAAGTAAAACCAAAGCTCGCTGTGGTGGTAGCAGGTAAATTGTTCGAAAGCAATTGTTCGAAATCAGTTATTACAAATTAAGTATTAGACTACTAGTACTTCATAACATACATAGAACATGAGACTAATGGCCTAGGTTGTCGAACACGCACTAATGGAAAAAAAATATTCGAAAAATGAATTACTCGAAAACCAGTTTTTTGAATATCAATTGTTCGAAATCAATTATTCGAGTAGATTTCTATTTTATCAGGAAGAAGTGTATCGGTAGCAGAATGGCGTTATTTTCTTTCAATCCGTGGATGGTGTATAATTGTGCAAACAGATGGGATACCTACTTTTTAAAAGTTTAGTGTTCTGTCCATATACCAGTGCTCTGATTTTTTCAGAATACTAAGAGACCTTTGTGTTCCAATAATTAAAATTCAGGAATTGGTGGTTTCAGAGTCAAATTAAAGAAAAACTTCTTGGTGGTTTGTTGGTAAGCGTCTGGAATAATAATATTTCGTCTGGATTGGGAAAAAGCATGTCGTCGCCCGAATTCAGAACTATTGTATGTCCAAATTTCGATTTGACGACTTTGTAATGTCTCCAGTTACTAGTATTGATGAGATATTTTCACCAGCTTCTTACCTAGATGCTATTAACTATTTATGAAAAGAAGAGTGAAACATGGCCATAGAAAAGGAAATTATGTATTTGAATAAAAATAAAACTTGGACCCTAGCAGAACTTCCTGTAGAGGTAAATCCACTTTCAAGTAAATGGATCTAAAACGAATCCAAATGGCTCTATTGATAAATACAAAGCCAACACAAGAAAAGTTGAACAATATGTATATATGACAAATACTAAGACATGAGAAGCAGACGTAGGGATTTTTTAACGAACTCGACATTTATGCACCCTGGACCCATGGATTTACGTCTCCTCCGAATAACAGCATATTTTAACTATGGCTCGAATTCATTAATACATCTAATTTCTACAAGTTGTGATATGACAATAAATCTCAGTGGAACCGTATCAGTATGGCTGGTATGAAGAGCCACAGAAAGAGTAACAGCAAGCGAGAATTAAAACCAGAACTAGGAAGAGAAGAAGAGATTTACAGAAATGGATACGTTCTAGATATAGTAGAAAATTATGTTAACTGGAAAGTTTCAGATGGAGAAAAAATTAAAACAATCCTACAAAAACTGCAGGAACAAACACACAGAAAAATCTCAGTGTTTCTGGGCGTGAGGCGACGTAAATTGTCAATGCGATTTTATTACAATGTGTGTTTGTTCAAGATAAAAAAATTAGTCGAAAACGTTCAAAACCAGGAGAAAATAACGAATAAAATACAAAACTGAGCAGAAGAAAAACTACTTTTACCTATTTCTTTATTGAGAAAGGACAAAGAACATCTTTTCGGAAATAATATGGTTTGTGCAACAAGAGTTGTACAGTATATTTTTTCTACGACCCACTAACGAAAAATTGCAAATAAAAAAAATATTTTATGTTATTAAGACAAAATAACTAATTCTAAAATAATTTATTACTTTTAATAATTTTTAAAATAAAATAAACTAAAAAGAAAAAGTTCATTTTACTTTTCTCCATCCGAGAATCGAACTCCAGTCTTCTGCGTGTAAGGCCACAACGCTGACTACAGGACCACCTACTCTTTTATTTTTGTTGCTTCAATATTCGTATTTAAATGACTTCATATATATAGTTTTATTTAAATTAACAAATTATTTATAATTATAGACGAAATAAAAACAGAAATGCTATTATTTGTCGATTCTACACAAGAATAACCCATTTTAAAATATGTTTAATCTCAATAACTAAAAAATATACTGACAATTAGTTTGACAGAATTGTCACTTATTTAAAATTTTAAAAATAATAGCAGTCGGTTGATCAAAATATGGACGGTGATTGGTGAATTTCATTTTTTTGCAGCGTTCTTACTACCTAGAATGGATATAAAATATATTCGTTCAGTTGAAGGCAATAGCATACTTTTTCGTTTTGTAATATGTGCGTAGATAAGCTAATATCCATGTGGGTGTAGAACAAAGTTTTTTTTCTCAATATTATTAGTATTAATATTTTCAAAATGGGTAGTGCTGGTGTGATGGTGGCAGATATAAGAGGTAAAGCAAGTAAAAATTCCTATAGTTTTCGAATAATTCATTTTAAACAATTGACTTTCCAATAAATGCTTTTCGAATAAATGCTTTCCGAATAATTGCTTTTTGAATAATTGATTTTTCGAATATAATTTTCGAATAATTATTTTGGAATAAGATGTCGGACTATTTACTTATATTCCGCTGTGGTATCTAGTTTCTCTAGAACAAGGCGGAATAATAACCATACTGGTAATTGATTAATTTCAAATTTATGGCTTTTCAATTAAAAATTAAAAATTTTAAAACAATTTTGGGAAAAAAGAAAATTTGGCAACACTGTCATATGTAATTTAAACCATAGATTTGAAAAAACATAAAGTATATAGCGTGATTCATTTAAAAAATCAAACCTAATGGCATTTCCGGTAGAACAGGAAGTCAGCCATTTTGTTAAATGTCAATTAGGCATTCCAACGCCCTGTCAAAATGCTGTCCGTGGGTAATGGCAGGTTATGATATGACAACTTCGTGGGCCTGTTGTCTATGGCCGGATTAATGAAAATATATAGTTACATAAATTGCTTAAAGCGACGTTTTTGCAAGTGCTCATTAATCAGAATCAGTTTAACAAAAATCTGTTTTAAAACAAATTGTCAATCTTTGAATACAGTACAAAAATAATTACCTACATTTTTACTTCAAGACAAACTTATGTTTATTTTGAAAAACATGAATGATCAGTCTATATAACTATCTATAGCATTGACCCTGTCAAATCACCAGGCCCACAGGGTTGCCATATCTTAACCTGTCATTACCCATTTCTCTCATATGTGATCCAAATTGCTTCATAAATGAAAGAAATATTAACGTGGCCCTCGTCTCATTGTCACCCGAAATAAAGGTCTAATGTAATGTAACTATCCCTTTAGTATCCCAAGATTATAAAATTTCAACAGTACTTAACTTTGTTAGGTTTTAATAATATTTTGTTTGGTATAAAGTCCTTTTATTATATAGAAAATTGAAAAGTTCAGAAAGTTATATAAATATTGAAACCAACCACGATTTTTTTAACAAATTCCCATTTGCAATGTCCTCTATTGTGTTTTCCCCCAACTCATCTAGAGTCCCGTAATTTCTCAGGACTTTATTTTCCTCTTTCTGTCGGGTAAACATGAAACGGTGAACCGCCTCGCATTTTTCTTTCACACCCGGGAAGTAACAACCACCATCAATTTTCCTACAGAACATCCTTTTGCTGAGCGCTTAGAGTGACTGTGCCAAATCCGTCGGGCCCTTCGTCTAATGGCCCACCAGCACGTCATCCTATCGATTCCGTAAATATCTGCATTTCACCTCTGCCAGAAGCGTTACTTTAGAAGTCACCTACAAAATAATAATAATAAATATATTAATGATCCACTGCTGACATTCTTTAAACATTTTTAACATGCGATAAAATAGGATTAAAATTAGGTTGGTATATGTGTAGATAATAATAAACAATGGTCACTAATTGGAGTAATAAAACCAGAAAAACTGACAAAATGTTTATGAAATCCAAAAAGATGGTGGGCTAAGGGCTGTTGCAAAACACAAACGTGTACATACAGGGTGTCCCAATAGTGTGTGGAAGTTCGATATATCCTATATTATAGAAAATATCAAACAATGTTATTTACAAAAGTTGTAGATAATATTAATCTGCACATTTCAAAATTATTTTCGATTGTACAGAGTGATCCATAACTTCAGAATTGATCAAACCTATGTTTTTTCAATCGACCACCCTGTATTTAATTGTAAATTTGAATTCCCCTGACTTTGCCCTTTAAGAAAATACCAACATGTATGAGGTTATACTGGGTATTTTGGAAGTTTAAACCAATTTTATATGAAAATCGTACTAGGTTCAACCCTCTGTATATTTCAAAAGAAACAATTGAACATCAAAATTTTTTAATGAATCATTTTTAATGATAGTCTACTTTTATAAGAATATACTAATTTTTTCCTAGCGCAGCAGACGTGTACAGGGTGAGTCAAAACTCAGATACATGATTTTCTCAATTTTTTTAAATGTAACACCCTGTATTTCATATCACTACTAAAAAGTACTCTAATTATACGTTCGTTTGAGTTAAATATTGCCTATCCCTAAACACAACAGTTTAGCGAGATTCTTAGATGAAATGTTAAAAAGGGTTAATTATAACTAAATTCACAAAGTAATTTGATTTAAACTCCTGTTAAATATTGCATACTAGTTACTAGTTAATCAGTTTATATTTTTAAGGTAACTGGTATAATTTTTTACCAACTGAATATATTTTTTGGGACCTTTACAACTTTTTATATAAAATGCAATGAAAACGCTAACAGAACTTCAATTTTTTTGTGCATTAGGTCAAGTGGGCTTTGAAATTCATGTCAAAAGAATAATTTGACAGTTCCAAATTGTTTAAATAAAAAAATAAAATTACGTTTAGTGTTCACAAGTATTTAAATTTATTGATTTGACTAATTTAAAAATGAATTTTGAAACGAATGAATTGACTGATATGATTTAAGTGCAAGGGGCTAGTGATGAAAATTGCTTGTTGGCAACTAGAATTTATAAACAAAAATATCCTGATCGCCGACAACCTCGTAAAGAATTTTTTGAAAATCTATTGGAAAGATTCAATCGTACAGGTAATGTAGCATATGAAAAAAATGATAAAGAAAAACGAACTTTAAATGAAAAAAATGAACTCAGTATTCTACTTAGTGTTACCGAAAATCCAAACAACAGTACAACGCATCATGGAAAATGAAACGGGAAAAGTAAATCATCTGTCAATAGGATACTATTAAAAAATAAAGTACATCCATACCATATCCAACGTCATCAGGAGCTTCTTGAAAACGATTTTCAAAAAAAAAATAGCTTTTTGTGAATGGGCAATAGAGAGCATTAATAATGGAATGGAATGAAATAATGAAATAAGGATTTTGTCCAACTCCAAAAATAATGAAATATCAACCCCTCTCTAAAATCCTTATTTCATATATAGCATTCAAAATGGAATTCAGAAAAGTGTTTTGTATTTGTATTATCTATTTATTGGCGTAATAAAATTGAAGAAAAAACAAAATTTTTTCCAGTTCCAAAAATAATGAAATATCAACCTCTCCCTAAAATCCTTATTTCATATATAGCATTAAAAATGGAATAAAAAAAAATTGTTTGTATTTGTATTATCTATCGATTGGCGTGATAAAATTAAAAAAAAAACAAAATATTTTCCAGCTCCAAAAATAATGAAATATCAACCCCTCCTAAAATCCTTATTTCATAGATAGCATTCAAAATCGAATTAAAAAAAGTTGTTTGTATTTGTATTATCTATCGATTGGCTTGACAAAATTAAAGAAAAAAATTTTTCAGCACCAAAAATATTGAAATTTCATCCCTTTAATTCAATTCTATAAGGGTTAATGAAAATAATTAACATTATTCTGAAGGTGTAGTAATCTTTAAACTAAAATTTAGAACGAATAATTATTGTCGTAAAAGAATATTTTTCGACCGCTGGCGCTTTGAGCTTCGGCTGGTTTTGGAGCTGGCTGGCTGTCAACCAGTTCGCAACTTTCTGAACCATAATTTTGAAAACAGGTGGATTGGAAGAGATGGTCCAGTTATGTGGCCTCCCAGGTCCCCTGACCTCACTAAAGTAGATTTTTTTGTGTGGTTTCGTAAAAAACAAGGTTTATAAAACTAGTCCATTAACTAGCGAGGAAATGAAGGAAAGAATAAGACAAGTGTTCGCGAGCATAGATGTACAATCTTTGAAAAACGTTCAAAGATCATTTGAAGCTAGATTACAACATTGTAATAGCTTTTTTTTAATTTTTTAATATACTAATGTTGCATTCTAAAAAAATTAAAATAACTTATTTTTGGCTCATATTTTTTCATTCAAATATAAAATATCTTCTAAACTTTTGTGTTTAGGGATATGACAAACGAACGTATAATTAAATTACTTTTAGTAGATATATGAAATACAGGGTGAACCTAACCTTAAAAGTAAAGAAAGTAAATTCAGTTGATAATAAATTATAGCTAGGTACCTTAAAAATATAAACTGATTAAACAATATATTTTAACAGGAGTTTAAATCAAATTACATTGTGAATTTAGATATAATTAACCCTTTTCAACATTTTATCTAAGAATCTCTCTAAACTGTTGTGTTTAGGGATAGGCAATATTTAACTCAAACGAACGTATAATTAGAGTACTTTTTAGTAGTGATATGAAATACAGGGTGTTACATTTAAAAAAATTGAGAAAATCATGTATCTGAGTTTTGACTCACCCTGTACACGTCTGTTGCGCTAGGAAAAAATTAGTATATTCTTATAAAAGTAGACTATCATTAAAAATGATTCATCAAAAAATTTTGATGTTCAATTGTTTCTTTTGAAATATACAGAGGGTTGAACCTAGTACGATTTTCATATAAAATTGGTTTAAACTTCCAAAATACCCAGTATAACCTCATATATGTTGGTGTTTTCTTGAAGGGCAAAGTCAGGGGAACTCAAATTTACAATTAAATACAGGGTGGTCCATTTAAAAAACATAGGTTTGATCAATTCTGAAGTTATGGATCACTCTGAATAATCGAAAATAATTTTGAAATGTGTAGATTAATATTATTTACAACTTTTGTAAATAACATTGTTTGATATTTTCTATAATATAGGATATATCGAACTTCCACACACTATTGGGACACCCTGTATATGTGCTTTTATATGTGGCGATTATTTTCACGTAGGGAAATATTTTTAGAAATTGCATTTAAATCTAATTTGTAAATTATAAAACGTAGTTGTAGGTCAATATACCTTCTTTCTTAACACTAAGTCTATAGATACTAATAAATTGTACTAATTAGTTTTCATTACTTTTTGGTGAAAGAAGGTACAGAAAACTGGATACAGTTCACAATTATGGGTAAAAATTTGATAATAAAAGAAGATGTGCATCATAATAGCTATTTATGAGACCAGTTGCGAAATGCCTTATTTTATGTAACGAGTGAATATTTGCGGGACGAGTAGAGCGAGGTCCCATTCTTGATGAGACACCCTGTATAAATGTATTATAAAGTGTTTACCGTCGTATCTTTTCAATGGACATGTGTTTCATTTTTTGTATTTTTGTTTCAGGTAAATAAAGGATATTAATTATATCGCATAATCTTGATGATATTGGTAAGTAATAGTAAAACTATAATATTACCATAAAAATAGAAGATTAATAACATAATCCGCAAAATATCTTTAGATGGAGTTATGTTATAAAATCATTAACAAATTAAATATTCGTTAATATTTTACTGAAAGGCCTTTATGAAACTATACTCATCCCTTTGCGAAGGTCATATAAATTTATTTACAACTCTATTCTTAACCTATTATTTAATTTTTACATACAGGGTGTCCCAAAAGTCACTAGCTGATTTAAAATGCTTATAACTTTCCAAATACTTTTTATTCTCAAAAACTTTTTTAACATAAAAGTAGAGTAATTCATGGAGATATTTTTGACCTAGTTCTTAAAAGTTAGATTCTTCAAATGCCTTCCATTTTCCTCTTGACACATTCTTGTTCTTTTTAATGTATTTTTCAAAACCACTGCTAAAATTTGTTAAGTTTAAAATTCTTATTACATTCCGAGTGTTCTTCTTCAGTTGCTCAAGAGTTCTGGGCTTATTTGCATAAACTCTTTCTTTCAGATATTCCCAAAGAAAAAAGTCTGGGGCTGTTAAATGAGGCGAACGTGCTGGGTACGGAAATCTAAATTTCTGAAAATTATTCGGTGACCAAAAATGTCTCTTAGGAGCTCCATGGTTGCCTTGTCTGTGTGGACAACAGCGCCATCTTACTGAAATCACATCTCTGGCATGTTTTCTAGAGCGGGCCGTACATAATTTTGGAGCATGTCTCTGTATCGTTCTCCAGTAACGGTCAAAGCATTGCCGTCTTCATCTTCGAAGAAGAAAGGTCCAATGATGCCTTGACTCTACACCAAACTGTTACACTTTATTAAATATAGTTCTCGCTCATGAATCACTCTTGGGTTTTCTGTTCCCCAAAACCGACAATTCTGTTTGTTAACAAGGCCATTCAGATGGAAGTGCGCTTCGTCGCTCATGATTAATCTGTTCAAAAAATAATTTTCTTCTTTGCACGATAGCGACTCTGCTCAACGCTGAATTTTTCCATAACAAATCTCCCAAGCTTCAATTTTCTAAATGTGAAACAAAATTAAAAAAAAAATCAATGTACCCGAAATTATTGAATTTTGAAATCAGCTAGTAACTTTTGGGGCACCCTGTATTAATGTAATGTTCTATACTCTATTATCAACTTTCAATATTATTTTTGTTCCTTTTTCTCGCATATATTTTAGGATTTCTCTAATACTGGAAATATATAAAATTATACAAACCATCTATTTAAATAAAGCTTTTTAAATTCAATTCGAAATGAACTTATCTGTTCGTCTTCTTAATATGCAAATGGTTGATGTACGGTTTCACATTTACTTTTATTACTTTTTTCGCGATCTCGGTTTATTTCTGAAGATTTAAATTCAACGAACTTATCCAAATAAATAGAAAATAAACTGGAATTGACCGTATGGAAATGACAGAACGAAGAGGAATGTAAGAAGTCTTTTACTTTTTGTAAAATTTTAACTTCTTGATATTTAAAACTAAATATTTTAATATTAGCTTACTGAAGTACATTTTAAGATACTTAAAATAGTTTTTAATACATTTAAATAAAACATTGGTAAATAAATGCATTATTATTTCGGTTAAAACTTGTACCAGACGCCTGGAAAGTAGATGAAATAATAATGATTGCAATATAACATGGATAACCTAAAATGAATCATCATCATAGACCAATCAGATAAATATATACTTCGATATATGTTTATTCATATATTCAGTTTTGTTTAAATTGAATTGAAAAATTCGTGCTTAACTTTTTTGAAATTGTTTGTTTATGGAAAACCGAGTCGTAAACCACTAAGGTCAAAACGCATCCGTATTTTGGGAATCACCTAAAATTCTTACGATTTTGGTGATTTCGCTGAAATCCACCTTAATATTAGACGATTTCACCAATATCCTCATTTTATACAACCTCTGTGATATCGGCGGAATCGTTTAATAATATTTCTAAAAACGTTACCACAGGAATGACTGACTAACTGCATCTAAAGCGAACTTGAGCTGAGTTGTTATTGAGACTAATCATAATAATGAGTACATGGATGAATGGAGAATCGAATGCACCCTCCTCCCCTCAACCTCTAACATTGAATAAAATTTGATAAAAAGTTACCACAGGGATAACATATGGTATAGGATTTGGAAAATCGCTAATCCTGAAGGTCCTCATCGGGCCAATGGGATAAACTATTTAAATTATTGCATTGTCATCAGTCCTTGATAAGTTTGCTAAGTTTCAAATCAATCCGACGTTTTGGAGGGGGTGAAAATCATGTACAAAGATTTCGTTACAGACATACCAAGCTAATAAAAATAGCCCCTTAAGTTTGGTGGTTGTGTTCTTTTTTATTCCATTAAAATTCATTGTAAAAAAATATACATTTCTACAAATAAATGTATTTAAATTTACTTGTGTCTAATTCAAAATTATATATAAATTATAGTATATGACTGATATACTGGCCAGGAAATCAAATTACACAAATAAGTGGCAGGCGATCCCCAGAGACCGTCGTGGCCTAGATGGAAAGATAACTAGCGGTCCCATGGGACCGACCTAGCCGTTAACGTGTAACGTCTGTCTATTTCTAACTAACTACGAGGTTTAAACAATGATGCTGATGAGCACGCAACCCCCAATTACGAGAAATTTAGCCAAATCCTCTGTTGTGCCAACTAGTGGTAGGTATCATTAACGAGTCTAACATCCATGGACTCGGGACCGACGGCTTTACATCTCCCCACACTATACCTCGTACTCATTGATATAGCGCCAGCCAGCAGTTTGTTTGGGCTTTTAGAGGTGCGCCGACTTTCCTTGGAGAGTCGCACATCCAAGTACTAACTGCGGGTCTCTCTGCTTGACTGCAGATATCGATACACAATAGTGAACTTGCTAAGCTGGGCAGGGCTGATTTAAATGTTTCTTTTTTAGAACTTTATTTCCCAAGATAAAATAAAAAAATTGTTTGTTTTGTGTTTCCTTAAAACATTTGGTTATTCAGAAAATTAATATTATGTTTATTAGGTAATACAATTATTTAATACTTTAAAATTATTTATGATAAAATTTTACGATTTTGTCAACAATTTTTTAACACACATGAGCTGGGTAAAAAAATTAATTCCAAAGTCTGCCAAAATAAAATAACATTCTCATTACAGACTGAGTAATAGTTGTATAAAACTATCATATATGTCGCTGAAAGCAAACTTGTTGCCAAATTTTTGTAAAGTATCGGTAACTCTTAATTATCTTTCCTTCATGATTGATACCACATGTCTGAAAATGATAACTAACTCCAAAATACTGTTGAGTTTGTAGGTATTTTTGTCTTTCAAAAATCCCCAGAAATTCAAATTTATTACCTCATACCGTTTCAGAGATCAAACTCTATGACTGTTTGTATAACAGTTTCCTGCGTATTTAATTTTTTGCATTTACTTGTCGAATATCGAGTTCACATGTATATTTAAGAATTAGAAATATTATCGCTTTAATTTTTAAATATTTCCACTATTTCTTTCTCTAAATCTTTATCCCTGCAAATTTCTTGAACTCTTTGACGATCGGAATCTTCAAATCTCTGTGAAGGTGATAATTTCTATAATACCATGACGCATCTACAATACCTAGAAGCATTTTATTTAAAAATATTTGAATTTTGTCTATACTGCATTTTATTGGATTCCATGGAGCCAGACTGGTTTTAAAATGTGTGTATACAACAATAACCTCTTATACATCGAATTTCATGCCAATATCCAATCTTTTTTCTTATATTTTAAGTCAAGTTCCTTCCTTTTTACTTCCTTCGATATGAGGGAAGTATTGTAATCGTGAGAAAGTCATCCTCCGAGATTCTTTCAAATTTTCACGTTTCAGGGTCCCTAGATTACGAAAAACATGTTTCCCCCATTCCGTCGGTCTGTCTGTCGTCGTATGTCATCTGTCTGTTGGCGCATTAGCTCAAAAACGGCTTTAGACAAAAACTTCAAATTTTGTATTTAGATAACAGGGCCTTCAGGATTAACGATTTTTCAAATCCGATACTTTATGTTATCCCTGTGTTTATCAAATTTTATTCAATGTTAGAGGTTGAGAGGAGGTGGGTGCATTTTTTACCAACTCTTTCGATCTTCTATTCGTCCATGTACTCATTATTATGATTAGTCCCAATAAAAACCCAGCTTGAGTTCGCTTTAGATAGAGTTAGTCAGTTATCCTTGTGGGAACTTTTTTAGAAATATTATTAAACGATTCCGACGAAATCACACAGGTTGTATAAAATGGGGATATTGGAATCGTCTAATATTAAGGTGGATTTCAGCGAAATCACCGAAATCGTAAGAATTTTAGGTGATTCCTGAACTA
Source organism: Psylliodes chrysocephalus (assembly GCA_927349885.1). Lineage (NCBI taxonomy): Eukaryota > Metazoa > Arthropoda > Insecta > Coleoptera > Chrysomelidae > Psylliodes > Psylliodes chrysocephalus. The sequence goes on from OV651818.1 coordinate 66,546,512, forward strand.
CGGATGCGTTTTGACCTTAGTGGTTTACGACTCGGTTTTCCATAAATAAACAATTTCAAAAAAGTTAAGCACGAATTTTTCAATTCAATTCAAACAAAACTAAATATGTTGATGAATGAATATATACGGACGAAGGTATATTTGGAAATTGAATAAAAAAGTAGAAAATAAATGATAGTTTAAAAAAACTAAAAAACACGCTTTAATAGAAAAGCAAGCAAACTAAAAAGTAGAAAATAATTTTCAATAAATTTAAATTAGGGATAGTGTGTGTTGAATCCTAATCATTTCAAATTTTTATTTGTCATTTTGATGGATAATTTGTTAAACAATTCATTAAATCACATGTAGTTTGAGTTGCCTAGATTCAAATCAAAGACATTTTGTAATGTCTTTGATTCAAATATATTTACGCGTATTTTTGAGACCGAGTCACGATTGTAGATTAGTACCATGAAAAGACCTTTGAAAAGGTCACTGCGAAATACACAGTTTCGAGAACCGGTAAACTTTAAATGTGTGCTGCAAAACGTTCTTATCTGTAAAATTAGAATAATAACCTGTGGCAGGAAAAAAGCCTGGATCATCCCTTGGATACCGGAATTAAGGAGAGCTCTCACGTCACCCCTAGATGTAGTTTGGGTAAGTGATTTGGTCTCAATCGTTTTTTCTTAACCGTTTTATTCTTTTTTATTAATTGTTTAACTATTATTTAATAGAACAATTTTGAAAGACATACGGTCTATTTTTTCTCTGCCTACTGGTTAGGCTATCAACTGTTCCTACTTGCGGGAACGTGTAGTGTGATTAACAAAAATTTGTTTTATTGTAGAAAAACGTGGGGTGCTTGATGTTAATTGTTCATCTATAAATTGACACATTTTAACAACTTATAACTCGAAAACGGAAAAAGATATCGAGATGCAGTTTTCACTAGACCTTTTACATTTACTTCAAGTTTTTCTTGACATTGTTGTCACATGTAATTTTTTTTCTGGAAAGTGCCGAAAAAAAAAACGAACTTTTTGAATCAAAATTGTGATCTTATTTTAAATAGAACACCCTATAATTTTTAACATCCTCGGAAAGACCATTTCTTTCCCTTTCCAAAAATGTATTCATTGTAAGCATTTATTCAATTTTTTTGGGAAAAATTTACTCTTTTATGAAATCATGTCGATAACTTCTAAACGTAAAGTATCACAATTTAAAAGCCTTTAACTCGATAATGTGACAATTTATTGATAAGAGGTTTTGACTGAAATTATGGGAAATTTTCGTAAAAGATTACTTTTACCAATTCAGATTAAGGGCTTATGATGAATAAAATTCTTCGTATTTGTAACGTTTATTTGCAAGCCTTTATCCATAAATCATCATTTAAAAGAATGTCTTAAGCGTTTTCAATATGTACCTATATCTGTTTTTTTTTGTCTATTTAATATTCCTCTTTTTGTAAATTAACTTACTCAGCTTTGGATAGAATATGAATGAGTCAATAAATGATACTACTAATTTATCAAGGGTGCTATGTAAAACAAATCGAGTTGACAGAAGTCTATATTTGTATTAATTAGTGCAAGAGAAAGCAGGTATTAAAAAATGTTTACCAAAAGTGAAAAAGCCCGGTGCGTTTTACTTTATATTGAAAGTAGATCAATTACACATACACAAAGAAGATTTAGAAATATGTTTGAAAAAAATTCGCCAACCAGAAATTCTATTTTAAACTGGGTAAGGGGTCTATTCTGTAATAATTTCTTTATATTTAACGGCCTTTAAAAATATTGGCGACCTTTAAAAATATGTTTGTATTCGTTAATTTACTTCTGTCATTATTTAAACAGATTTAAACAGATTTAAATAATGACAGAAGTAAAGAAGAAAATATTTTTAAAGGGCTTTAAATATAAAGGAATTGTTACAGAATAGACCCCTAAGTCAGCTTAAAGAAACGGGAACATTAGATAGAAAAAAAAGACAAATTGAAAACGCTTAAGATATTATTTTAAATGATGTTATACAAATAAGGGAAATTTTAGCAAGAAACAATAATAAAATATCTTGCTCAATCCATACATATGTCAAAGAGTAAGGTGCATAAAATTTTAAAAGTAATCAAGTTTAAAGCATATAAGGTTCAGACTTTTCATAAAATTGAAAATCATGCATTTGAAAAGAGAGTTTTTATGTTTGAGACGTTATTAGATTTATTTAGACATCAACCAAATGTAAATCTAATAATGTCAGATGAAGCAACGTTTCATTTAAGTGGACGCGTAAACAAACACAATTGTAGGATTTGGGGTAACGAAAATCCTAGAGCTTTCAACGAGTTTGAAAGAGATGCTCCCAAGTTAAATGTATGGTGTGGTGTGTCCAAAACCAAAATTTATGGACCATTTTTCTTTCAAGAGGAAACAGTATATGGAAACAATTACACGGATATGCTAGAACTATTCTTTTATCCTCAACTAGAACAAAAAGAAATACTAAATACTGTATATTTCCAGCAAGATGGTGCTCCACCGCATTACTCTCTTGTAGCCAGGAATTCTTTGAACTTAACCTTTGGAGATAAATGGATAGGTCGGGCTGGTCCCATCGAATGGGCTCCATATTCTCCGGATTTAACTATACCAGATTTTTTTATATGGGGGTATGTTAAGGAAAGATGCTACGATCCAACACCTACAAACTTAACTGAACTGAGGAATAATATAATTCATGTGTTTAATACAATTACCCTAGAAATGCTGCAAAATGCATTTACAAATGTTTTAATGCGTCTGCATACATGTATTGAACAAAATGGAGGCCATATTCAACAATTAATTTATTAATGTTTTAGTACATATTTTTTGTATTTAATAAAAATTCAGATAGGTACCAACATGGTGGGACACCACTTACGCCACAAAAATCCGTGTGGTATGAGGTGCTCCCCTTTGTCTTTATAAGTAAAATATTATTACTTGATATTATTCTGAAATTTATACCTAAGGGACAAGGCAATGAAAAACAGTATCTTATCAATGATCGTTCGATGTAAAACGTCAATTTATATTTCGATATGTGCCACCAAAATGTAATAGACACCGTTAACATTGATTTAATTACCTAAAATTAAAACCTATTAAAGCAATAAAAAAATTATAAAAAATTGACTTTTTTTAAAAGGCGAAGAAATAAACTATCTAATGACTATGAGAGATACGAAATGTTTCATTCGCCATAAGACCTTAATCTGAATTTAATTTTTTTTTACGAAAACTTTACAAGTTTAAGATTTGGCAACTATGTCAGAAAAAAATTTAAACATTTCCAAGAATTTTGGTGAAAACCTTTTATCAATACATTGCCTTACTCCCAAATTATAAGTTAATTAAACGTTTGGAAGTTATTGACATGGTTGCATAAAAAAGTGAATGTTTCCCTAAAAAATAAAGTAAATGCTTACAATGTATTGAAATGATAACACCCTATATATTAAAATAAAATAAAACTAAAATTAATAACATTACTAATAATAATAACTATAATATAATAATAATATTAATAAATAAAAATTATGTGGGAAGATGTACCCTGTATATTAAAATTTGGTATATAAGAGTCATAAGTGAAGACTTTGGGTAAGTAAGTAGAAAAGGGTGGTTTCTAGATTTGGGGAATGAGGGAAATGTCAATTTTGATTTTTGAAAAATGTCAGTAGTAATTTTGGAAAATAAATTGAATTGTAAATTAAAAGAATATACAGACAATTAAATAAGCAAAACTTAGAAGTTACGTTGTAAAATATAAAAGGAACTATAGATAGATACAGAAAAAAAAAGGAGAGTACATAAAAAAAAAGAGGTGGAGATGGATGTAGACCAGGAGTCCAAGGAAAAGTAAAGAATGATAGAACCAAGACTGTGAGTACGCCATAATATATAAACATTTTATTTTGTGCGTTTTGACTGATAAAGATTTAAAAAAAAAAAAATGGAATAAAAGGTATCTAACAATTTGTTCGTTAGGAAATTGGACAATTCTGAAATTAGATGTAAATTTAGTTAATTTTCATAAATGTTCTAAGTGATAGATTATAGTTATTGGATTTTGTAAATTTTGACAATTCCAATTTTTTTAGTAGGTGTAGTAGGGTCGTTTATAAGTTATTTTCTTCAAGATATGGAATATCTGATTTGTTCAATGTTCTCTATAATGTTGTGTGGAAATTAAACTATAAGTTGATTTTTATAAGAGTTTTGTTTATTTAAGCGTTTATTTTTCACAATATAACAAAAGACAGGTACTTATAAAATTTCTTCATCTACGAGAACTTTTGCATAATTCCAATAAATAGATTCTACAAAAGATTAAAATATAATTAAAATATAATTAAAATATAATTAAAATATAATTAAAATAATATTAAAATAAAATTTAAATAAAATTAAAACAAAATTGAAATAGAATTCATATAAGATTAAACAAAATAAAAGAGTATTAATATTATAATTTGGAAGCACCCCTGAGATAAAAAAAAAAAAAAAAAAAAAATTAGACTTTAATTAAAATAAAAATAAAATTGACTATAGTATATCATTACAGTATATATTGTTGGAAAGGGGAAGAAATGGTCTTTCCGAGGATGTTAAAAATTATAGGGTGTTCTATTTAAAATAAACGACAAATGACATTTGAGACAGAGGTGATTGTGTCGAAATAACGGTTCCAACCGTTACAAGATAGATAGTCTGACGTTAATAATCGCCTCTGACTCAAAGAATTTTTTGTTTATTGTTTTTACAGTTGATACATTTGGTATATTTTGATAAATTTCACCATTTTTGAAATAATATTTACCAATAAGAGATTAAGAATGCGTAGTTGTGTCAAATAACGATTCATTCATAATTATGGCGACTGTCTACACCATCGAACTGTCATAATAGAGAATTATTGCAAGTTTACTTAAGGTCAGCCACTATTAGTGCCTCTCTTATTTTGACATATGAGCATGCGCAGATCACTTACATTCTAGAACTGACTTTAATAAAGATTGTGCCTGTCCTTAATTGTGGATGTTTAAGGACCGCAGTTAGTGGCGACTTTATAGTTTTCGGGCGCGCTCGTCAACATTCGCATTGGTTCGAAATTTTTTAATATAAAATATTTAATATTATCGTCATCTAAATCTTCTAAAATGGCAATTTCTAATGCCTCTTTTATTTAATGTACTAATATAAACAACAAAAAAGATGAACTGCAATTTAAAAATTTTAAAATGAGGTTAGAAATACGTATAAGCACAAGGACTCTAATGTCAAAATTTCAAGTTTGCAATAAGTCTTATTTAAGCATGGAATTTATTTGCCTTTAATTACGTTGTCACTATTGGTGGCTGACGTTATAGAAATTTGCAATAACTCTCCAATAATTTGACTGTGAAAAGACACCATCAGAAATGGCGCTAAATTTAAAAACTGCAGCAGTAATAAAACCGCATTATATTACTTAATAATGTTTGGATCTAATAATAAATATCAAACATTCCTGGAAAAAAAAATATAAATTACAAAAGCATGCCACACTGAAACTAGAGAACAAATTAATGTTTATCTTTAACTCCCTAATGCATTAATTAGCGTTCCATTTGGTATCACTTATGCACTAGTTCTTTGACCATTTACGGAAGTGAACACCACACTCTGTCTTACATACACGGTCCCATTTGTGAACATACATGTCGCTTTTACTAAGATGTGCTGGTTATTTAATGACTAATCAAGTCGGTATTGATCTCTTTGTCTCTGAAATTAAAGCAACAAGCTGTCGACTGCACAAACGAAGGACAGAAATAGAAACAGAAATACCGGCAAATTTGAACTGGCTGATTACAGTTAGATTTTACAAGAAATAAGAGAACCTATCAAAAATAAAACAAAGCATCTGATAATATCAACATATATAAAAATCTGTAGATACAAATTTATTAACTTTTAGTGATAAAATATCAAAATGTGTCAATTCTCGTGAGCAAGTAGATTGTATTTATACTGATTTTAAGAAAGCCTTCGATAAGATAAATCACAATATTCTTCTAGCTAAACTGAAATATTATGGTCTTAGCGATCATCTAATAAATTTCTTTATGTCTTATCTAAAACTAAGGTATCAATACGTAATATTTGTTGGTGAAGTATCTCATACAATACTCGCAGGGGTCCCTCAGGGCTCCAATTTGGGCCCTCTACTTTTCCTAATATTTGTTAATGACCTTCCTCTACGTATTACATCAGACTGCCTAATGTATGCAGATGATCTGAAAGTTTTTAAGAAAATATCCACCCTAGATGACTATCTAGGCCTTCAAAATGACTTAGACTCAATTTCGGATTGGTCATTTGAAAATAAATTACATTTTAATCTTTCCAAATGCAAGGTTATTACATTCAGTAACATTCGTAATCCTCAAAATTTTATCTACACAATGCAAGGATCAACACTAGAAAGAGTGTCAAAAATGACCGACTTGGGAACAGTTTTTCAAAATAATTTCAAATTTGACGAGCATATCCATAACATTACCAAAGAAGCTAACAAATTGTTAGGTTTTTTGAAACGCACGACTAGGGACTTTACAGACACACACTCAAATAAAAATGTATTTTTTGCTCTCGTTCGTAGTAAATTAGAATATGCATCCACTGTATGGGACCCTACACAACAAAATTTAAAACAAATTTTGGAAACTATTCAAAATAAATTTGTCAAATATTTATACTTTAAAAAGTATCATACAAGTCCAAGATTTGTTTCATTTGGACCTATTAGAAAAGAGTTTGAAATTGAAAAATTGGAACATAGACGCTCTATAATCAACCTTGTCTTTTTACATAAATTATTAAATGGATATTTGGACAGTCAATATTTATTGAGTCAAATAAAAATCAATGTTCCAATAGCAGGTATTCGTGCGGATAATCATGGTCCAGTAGAAAAAATTTGTCTTTTGTTTAATGTACACTCCGATGGCATTTCTTGCGGTATTTTTGATGTAGCTATAAGCACATATAGAAAGGAACTTAACAAAATTGTTGGGCTCGATTAAAGAGACATAACCTTGTAGGATTTCCGTGGCCTTGGTGTGGGGTTTTGCAGACGCTCTGGTTATTCCTGAATATTTCTGATTATTTAAGTAGTTTTGTTCTTTAATGAACTTTGTTAAAATTTTGTAGTAGCGAGGTTTGTTTATTATAATTTCACTTATATATATTTAATTAGCTATTATGTGTTTTTGTTGATTTCTATTTTCGCTGTATTTATAGGAACATGTAATTAGGCTCATGCCTGTTTGTTTCTGGAATAAATAAATAATCTGTAGAAGAGCTTATTTAAGTACAGTTAAGTACGAGTAGATATTTAATTTTTAGTAATAGTAGTAACAGGGGTGAGTTGCCCAAAATGGGAATCCTATCACATTTTGTCATACAAAATATCGACTGAAAACGTTAAATCTTTTAATTAAATTAACAGAAAACACTAAGTATATGAAACAATTACCCTAAGATGTGTTAACCCAGAAACTATTTAAATAAGCAAAATATAAAAATACATTCTTCAAATACTACCCTGTCGATTTATTTTTATGAATTGCATTCCTGCTATTGCAGTTACGAAGAGCACATGAAACCATTATTATATTTTACTATATTATTTAATTACCACACAAAAAGTAAATAAAAATACGAAAACTTGATCATACAAATCACATTAATGAAATCACAATACGACAGCTGTTTGACGTAAGTATCGCATTAATATGGCGGACTGGTGCCGTTTTTGATCACGTGATCACGTCTTCCTATCTCAATGCTTTTACGTCAAATCAGACACTTTGGTTGCGCTTTTGATCACGTAGGAGTCCGGTATTGTTGAAGACCCGGTATAACCTACGTTTCTAATCTAATTAATCATTATTGCAAAGATGCCAGCGTAGCATTTTTACTAATCTGCGATGATCACCAGTGGCGTAGTACCCAGATATGGATCTGGGGGGGGGGGGGGCAAAATTGAACATGGAACAAATTTTTATTGTAAATTTGAGCACCTATTCTATTTTATATAACAAAATCTAGTCACCTAGTGCAGGAGCTGATATCATATTACATAACTGATCGATGAATTATATCATCGACGATGATACAAGCAGCAAACTCGTTCTTAAAGTGCCGCGAAAATTCCTCACAGCAATTTTGAGACAAATTAAATTTGTATTTATTAAGTTACTTGTAACACCTGTATGATGTGTTTGAGTTTGCGGACGTTCTGGGACTTCCTGGGGGGATATATCCCTATTATCCCCCCGTGAATACGCCACTGATAATCACCGTATTTACGATTCAGAATAATCTATAAGCTTTTAGCGTGTTCCCGCAATTCATTTCCATTACAGTCTCGTAATATGCGATTTTCTGGCACAAAAATCGGCCGGAAAGTGTTTTCTTTTTTCTTGCCGGTTTTTCGCCAATCCCTTTTGTGCAGCCACTGAATGCATTTAACGCTCGGAAGCGGTTAACCGTCTACTTTCGATTTGGGAAAAGCCATCGAAAACTGCTAGAAATGTCTGAACTGCGGCGTTTCACACAACTTGTTACACCGTTTCGGATTCATAAGTTGAAAGGTGGCAATTTAACGGGAACTAGTTTCAAAAGTTTGGTTGTTATATCGGTTGAAGTTGCTACATTTGAGTTGAAAGTTTTGTTACTATTTTCTTCTAGCAATCTCGCGAATAACAACTTCCCGAAATTGTCTCGGGATTTCGTGGCAACAAAAAAACCATAAAGAGAATATTAGCCTTAAAACACCTGAGTGCCTCTAGGGAAAATGATGGTTCCAATTATGTCATAAAAGTTGTTTCTTTATAATGATGCTTCTGGCGAATATAATATTTTTTGAAAATAAATGTTTAAGATGGCGGGGGTGCCTCAATGGATGGCTCCTGAAAAAAAGGCAACTTAGATGTACAGAGTGATCTAAATTAGACAAATACACATTCGGCTTAAATTTTTCTTGCGTATGGTGTATAACTATAAAGAAGACTATTCATATGAATCGAGAATGAGTAGAAGACGCGTTTTAATTCCACTATTTTTCGTGATGCCGACCAATCTCATCCGTTGACTCTGACACGCCAACGAAACAAATTCAACCTAGAACAATGTTGCCATTACACTTGTAATACATTTATTACTTTTTTATTCATGGTAGTACGGTATTACCCCTTTTACATAAATGTTACGTTTTAGCTATCGATATTGTAGTATATGGAATATTATAACACGAATACACATCATTGATGAACTTCGAATTTTTGAAATTTGAATTTCGCATGTCACATGACCGCTCCCACTACCGAGATATAGTACAGGGTTTTTCATTATATTTTGACCACTACTTATTTTCATTATTCTTGTGAACACAAAAAAGTTTCAAGTAAAAGCTTTGTTGTTTTACCTCAACTTTTTCGGCCACAGTATAACCCATTACAAGCAATCATCTAACAATTTTTAATAAAAAAACAACTGTTTTACTTGGAAACATCATTTTCATAGCCATCTATGTGTTACGCTTTCATAGTCCAATAAGTCACTAAATAATTAAAATATTATATATTTGTAACAAGGAAATAAAGGTCTACTTAAAATTACAAAAATATACAGAGTATCCCATAAAAAAATTTAAATAATATTTTGTTGGGGGCGCCCTGTATATAGAATTCTGCCTGTTATTATATTTTTACTCGGTACAGATAAAATAATAAAGCTTTTACTTGAAACTTTTTTTGTGTTTGCAATAATAATGAAAATAAGTAGTGGTCAAAATATAATGAAAAACCCTGTACATGTTGTATACCCTACTCCCCTGTACCCAACTACAAAAGCTATTGTGACGGCCCACCCCCTTCCCCCTCTTTATTTGTTTTTATTCATTGTTTTACTCTCTAAAATGTCTTTATTTACCTCACAAGTTTTTACTTTAAATTCTATACTTACTGTAATTGGCCTTTTTTCCTCTAGTTAATTAATTGATAATTTATATACCCACGTTGTGATAATTTTAATTAAGGTAAACCAGGATTCGATGCAAATTTATATTTAAACTCTTTATTTTTTTATACTTTAAATGCTTAAACTCACTTGAGTCCCGTTCAAACGCAGACCATATTCATTTGCTATCAATATATATATTTTATTTAGGTTGATGCTCAACGGAGTTAACAAACAGCGTCAATTCGCCAGTTGATTAACTACTGTGTCGATGTTTATATTCTTATTTAGGTTGACAACCAACGGATGTAACGAACAGCGCCAATTCGCCAATTAATTACCTTACTATGTTGATTTCACATATACTTTGTTTCAAAGCTAGTAGAACCCCTTGAGCTAACGAACAGTGTATTCACCAGTTGGTTAACTTACTATTAAATTTTACCATCTTGGTTTGTACAATTTATCCAAGATAGCACATCCCTATATATTTCTAAAATATTGATTTTTATAATTTCTATTGAATTAACTTAATACAACCAACCCTGTATATTTTTTTATATTGATTATTAGAATTTCTATTGAAATAATTTAATACAACCCTGTATATTTCTTAATATTGATTTTTATAATTTCTATTAAAATACTCAAAATTTCACCCATCGAAAACAGATGTCTATCCTGTCTTTCGGGGTGTATGACCTGAAGGCCATGTGGGTTATTGATAATATTTTACAGCAAATGTCAAGCCGCCCTTAAACGAAACCCCGGTGGTATCTCAAAGAAAGTTAAATAAATCACTTTTGACTCAACACTGAAAATACAGACATTAGATTATGTACTAATTTCATCTAGCGTTGTGACAGCGTCGATTTAGGGTTGAGCGTCGAGGCGCCTAGCGTCGTGGTGGAAGGGAAAGTATTTAATACGGTACTGTATTGGGACAGATATACGGTAACATTATGTAGGTGGTGCGGGACGTGATATTATGAAGAAAATATTGAGGGGCGGCAAGCGTCGGAAATAAGGCGTGGGACGTTGACAGCGTTCGGGAATAAGTGTACGGTAGGAAATACTTAGATGGTGAGGAATGTGACAGCGTTCGAGACGTAGGGAGAAGGACGGCAGAACGTTGGGCGTCGAGACGTTGACACCTTCGGGGATGGGAGGTATTGTAGGATAGACGTCGTTTAGGAAGAGCGTTTTAGGAAAGGTACTAACTACTGAACTTGAAATATAACTGGATACAAATAATAATTGAATGCTTGCACCTCAAATAATTAAAAATGAATGCATGCACATCAAATAATTAATATGAATTCATGCACATCAAATAAATAAAAATGAATGAAACCGAGCTCATTTAAGTCTGACTTCTTATACTAAAATTTTAATGGCTTTTGTGACGTCTCTATGTCTTTAGTTCTCATGGAAATACTGTGGGTGCAGGGGGTGGCTTATTTATGTTGTGCCTTGAAAGCTTTGTGTATCGAAATATTGTCGAAATCGGTCTTAACATCGAAACTAGCAAGATAAGCGAGTTAAGTGTTTTAATAATAATTACTTCGTGATAAAAGAAATATATTTTCGTTGGGCTGGTTCTCAGAGACACGTGGATATATTACGGACGTGGTTATAGCTATTATTTATTAGGTGTCGTAAATAAGATTTAATTATCTGGGAAATTTTTCGTTAAATGAATGATTTTGAATTTAATAAGAATGTATTATTATGTTTAATAAATGAAATTAATAAATTATTAAGGTACCTGGGTGCGGTATGTTACACTATCAATAAATGCGACGTACCACTTTTTGCAGGGATTATTGGGGAATATTATTAGATTTCATTAAAAAAGTCTGTCAGGTATCTGAGCTAGTGCAGATTTGCTTCCTTTAATATTTGCCTCGATTGTTAATATTTACAAACATGCAAACGTTTTAGAGCTAATATTGTAGAAATTACATTAAAGGATTACCTAACCCTATACAAATCCCCTCTATGTCGGTTTCAATAAAATGCCCTACCTTAATCTAAGCTTAAACATATGGTATAAAATCCCTTTTGTATTATCCCGGACACATCGTGACAGTTCATTTACACAATTTAAGCCTCACCGAACATACTTTTAAATAGAAACATAATTCATGATCATGACCTGCTCAAGTTTGCGTTGAAGTGGATATTTTTATACTTTAAACACTGTTTTAAATCAACTCTGCTATTTTTTCAGTACAAGTTCAATGACTCGAATGAATTGTGGATTTGTTTATTAATGAGAGATTAGATCTTTTAATGATGAATGGTAAATATCTTGATTTTTTTATTTAATGATGATGACGGAATACGAATGGTATAGTAGCTTTTTTCTGCTCTGTAATAAGTCAATCATCATTGCCATCGCAAATTATTTGAAATGTGTATAATATGTGTAAGTTTATTATTGCAAAAAATATATCGAAACTATAATGAATGTATGAAAATCAGTAAATAGTTATTGCTAACAATTATCTAATCCATTAGTTAATGTTATGCATGAACGGAATTTTTACTAGTGAATCTTGGAAACAGCTAATAAAAACAGCTTTTTACTGACAGTAGCTAGTAAAAGTAATTTCAGTCAGATTACTTCCATTTTTTTTTATTATTTGGATTGGTATTCAAGAGTGATATACTTTATTTTTTATTAACTAAATAAATCCTATTAATTTTGCTCAGTGTGATCTTTGGTTATGTTGCATCCATGTGGTGATCATATTTTCCCAATCTTGGTTGGCACGTTCTATGCTTCCTTGGCATCGGCTGTACCTATAACTTAGTACAGTACACTATTCGTAAATCTGGCCATACAAGTTTTAAATTCTCAGTTATATCATTGTATTTAGATAACCTAATAGAACAATGTCAATGCAAATTATCTTGGAGGACAATGGACAGTATCATTAGATGGCAGGAAGTTCCGTCGCGTCCAAATCATGTCTACCGAACCTAGTTTTCATAACTGAACCATCGAACGCTTGTCAAAACTGAATAACGAACGTAATTTCTTTATTTACTAATAGATGGACCCATAGTTGATTAAGTAAGAACCGAATATATGTGTTAAAAATAAGATTTACGAGTGTTAGCTTCCAGTATTTATTACATAAATATTTGCTAGACACTCCTTGTAGTATTTTTGGATGCGGTACGTCTTTCGCTGACACAAGATTTTCTAATATTTCGATGAGTGGACAGACGCAGTTTTAACAATGAAGAAAGGGAAATATAGAGCGGCATTTTGGGACATTCATTATTAGCTGTTCAACCATTATTGATTAATAAAGTTTATTTTTGTAAAGTGAATTTCTATTACCCCTTAGCTAATACGAGTTTTATTATTTTTTGTGTACATTTATTTAAAATTTGTCATCATTTTAGAGAATATAACAATATTAATTTAAATTTGGCAATGTACCCAAATGTATTTAAAAATAAGGAAAACTTTACTACGAGCTATTTTGATGAAGTTCTGTATAGTTCTAATATATGTCGCTACAGAATTACCTTCAATGAAACATCCGTAAGGTTGTTCTACTAGGATATCTAAATACGATTGTTATATGGTTAACAAATTTTTTCTCATTGCAGTACGGTTGGAGTAACCAGAAGGGTAAAAATATATATTAAATGATCGGCAACCTCTTTAGCTTTTAAATTTTAGAGCGTTCAATACAACAAATTTCGTTAAGTGATCTTGGAACACCAAAATAAATTTATATTCTCCATCTGGATGGGATTGATAATCAATTATTTGACAATTACATTAAGTTCTTTAAATAATAAAGGTTTAACGACAATTCTTTTTTATCCATTTTTGCTTTTGCAACCATTACTCACAAACTGATAAAAATACATTACCATCATTATATGTTATGCCATATATAGTTATTACAGAACAAATAGAAGAGCCGCAAGTGGCATGTATGATTCATATCTACACCGACTCTTCTAAAACAAAACAAGGCTCAGGATGTGGAATATACTCCAGATTCTTAAACCTAAACATAAAATGGACTGTGCGCAATAGTGCCAGTGTAGTTCAAACAGAGCTAACGGGGATTCCCATAGCAGCAAAAGAAATCGCCAAAAACAATATCACTGCACCAAAAACAATATCACTGGAAGGAACATGCTCATCTATACAGATAGCAGACAAGCACTACTCACCCCGAAAAGACCACGAATTTACTCAGGGTTAGTACTAGAATATCACAAAGTTTTGGCCGAAGTATCCATCAACAATGTGGTCACCTCAAGATGGATCAAAGGTCACGCCACATCGAAAGGTAACCGTCTTGCTGATTCACTAGTCAAGAAAGCAGCCAACCAAATACTTTTTTGACCTGGCTCTTTTTCTATTGGTCTGACAAAATCGGTAGTGACAGACCTAATTAAAGAACATTCCCTTGTGAAATTCAAGAAAAGATGGTATGAAACAAGAAACTGCCAGGAGTTGCCAGGAAGCTCTTAAGTAATCCTGATAACACTGCAGCAAACAAATACTTGACTATGACTAGACAGAATCTGCGCTTAGTCACAGGCATTCTGACTGGTTATTGTCAAGTACGGAAGCATCTCCATTTCATGGGGCTGTCAGAATCCGCACGCTGCAGAGGGTGCGAACAAGAAGATGAGACCATCGAGCATATCCATTACGATTGCTCGACGCTCTCATTTATTAGAAGATATGTGTCCGGCGAGTATCTGCTAACGGCTAACACCGCTCGATATAAGAGAATCACCTCTTGGCGACGTTGTCAACTACATTAAATCTGTAGGCTGGCTCACGAGCTAGGACATGCCTATCATCTTAGGAGGATACACAATGGGCCTAGTGAGGCCTATGTGCCGTGGGGGTAACCCACCCTCCACACGTTATAGATACAGATGCGTAAAATTAAGAAGTCAGAATATAACCAACCGGTCCTTAGTAACCAAAATCAAAGTTAGAGTGTTAAAAATAATTTTCTCTTTGCTGTTTTTATTTGAGTATAAGTCAATGCCTGTTGTGCTATTTATTGTTTTCCTTTATTTTTGTTAAATTGTTTGACATTTCACACTTTCGTCAGGAGCAGGATGACGTACAAATTAAATATTCGAAAGATTATCTTTAAGCTTGTTGGACAGTTGCCAACTAGTTATTTATGTATCAAGGGAATTATAAAGGCCTTAATTACCGATGGCAAAGTTTGCATCCCGAGGGCCTCTGGCCCGAGAGACAGCAATTGCCTGAGGCTATTAAGACCCATTAATTCCCGTGGTACATAGATAATTTTATTTCTGACAGATTTCAATAAAATTTTGTTCATTTTTAAAACGGAAAAAATGTACCAATTTATTACTTTCCCGGTATATTTGAATCAGGTACCGTTGATTTTAAGAGTTTTGTTGTTGCTATGTTACTTGTTTATTGTTGTCTACTTTGCCATTAGTAGAGACAGGTACCTCGACTGTAGTGAACAGAAGATCCAGCCATACAAAAGAAGAAATTGTTTGCAGTGGCGGTAGTAATTTTCAGGGACATTTCAAAATTGTACATTTATTATTTGTAATGACGCTAATAAATAAAATATGGTTCAGTTTTCATTTCATAAATACATACATATATATGTATATTATCATTTTTTATTTTATTTTTACTTGTGAAAGGTAGAGGGAATTATAAAATCTATAATGTCCCAAGGGAGTTATGACCCTCTTTATTGATTGCGTAACTATGACGATATAAGCTGTCAGAAATAATAACTTTAATATATCGAGAATGCGAAAAGGGAATACATGCGTTAATCTAAACGATTAGGTACTCAAACTAGCCCCTGTTCATACTAACAGGATAGCCAAACGTCCCAAAAATACCAGACAATTCACTCGTCGGCTATTCAGGAATTTTCATGTCTCCAAACTCCAACGCCGTTTTGCGATATGTCACAAGAAACGACCTATTTGTCAATCAGCATCATTCCGTTGACTATACAGAGTATATGTGGTTAAGATTTTACAATTTTTATTGGGCAGTAGCTTCTAAAAGTATAGAAAAGTTTTAGAGAAGAACTCGGAATATTATCCAGTCTTTTTACTTTCCTGTCTCTAATACAGGTAAGAAAAGTAAAGAAATCATGATTTTTTTTCGAAATAGAGTTTTCGACAGATTTTTACGTTTTGGGGTCCCCTGAATCCATTTTGACTATTTCGCTATGGTTTCTAGCTGTGTATTTGATTAGATTTTGGGCATCTGGCGGGTACTTTATAGGGGGTCGTTTTTCTACTTTATGGAATATATCTGTTATTTACGCTTGGAAATGAAAATTATACAAATATAAGTTGTGATGTCATCTATATTTTTGTGATATACATAATTTTCCTACAATGGACCGTATTTTACACATTTGAGGAAAAGTACAAATATCGAATTTTGAAGATTTTAAACTTAAGCTTTAATCCATCTTGCGATTATCCTATTAAATTTTGAGCATAGTCGAAACATCTGGAAGTTCTTTATAGGGTGTCGTTATTTTACTTTAAGGAATACTTCTGTTATTTATGATTGGAGAAGAAAACTCTTTAAATACAAGTTGTTTCCGATATAATTCTCTATAATTTTTGTTCTATACATGATTTCTCTAAAATGGACCGTAATACAAAAATTAAAATATATATAAAAAAGTTTCCAGTAAGATGTGTGTGGAAATGTATGTATTGGGTTTATCCTCTAAACATTTACAGGGGTAGGTTGTACAAAATAACCGGAAAAATACCTATAATAACTAGACAAGAAAGTAGTCATTTGTTGGACAGACCAGATATAATATAACCAGCAATTTCGCAAATAGTTTAGCCACGATCTTAACAAATCAAGAAGAGATTTTTTTGTAATTATTTTGACAGCCATTCTTTAAAATTAAATTATTAATTTGTTATTAATTCTAATAAAATAAAACCATCTATCAAAAGACATTAAAAATACCTAATCATGTTTTGTCCGTCTGTCGGTCCGTTATGAATTTCGCTTGCGGTATACAAAGCTTTAATGTTGTTCGAGTCATTTTCAATTGGTCCGGTCCTGTTCTTATCAATCAAGTCCCTCTATGTCATATTTGGGCCTCTACGGCCTACATGTTTTTCGATTACCAAGACTATTCGATGTAACTTCGCGGATTTCACTGTGTCTGAACGAGCTTGTAATCAATATTATTATTTAAGTTATGTTAGATTGTAATACTCATATTAAATAAACAAATGTGGCAGAATAAATTGTGGAAACAAATCTCCTTGAGGACGCTTCTGAACAGGATCAAGTAGTTTTCCAATATTTTGTAACCATATAAATTTTTGATGGTTGTTGATTTTTAAGAAATTTTAATGTGGAGCTCGAAGAGAGACAAGTTAAAGAACATTCAGTGAAACGTCTTCGAGCAGAAAGATAACATAACATGTGTTCCCTTAATAAATATATCAATATAATACATAATACAAAGGTTAAATAACCTTTGAGAAGTATCTTGTGGAAAGCAAAAGAACTGCTGAGATGTTCGGAGGAATCCAGGAGATTGCTACATTGAAGATAACTAGTAAGGCAAAGAAGAAGATATTTTTGTATTATCTTATCTAAATTTGTAGGTGCCAGTCGTTGGTCAGTCTTGAAGAGGAGCATCTGTTGGACAGCGTTCCCATACCAGTATGTATTCTATAAATACTGTAACCCCATTTTATATTTTGTTTGTTTAATGCTCTTTTGTTTAACGCATTAAGAGCATAAAACAGGGAATTATGACGATAATGGCCCTTTTTCAATCATTCGCCAATATCGACTTTCTTTAAAAAAATTGTACGTTTCAACATGCCTTATTTTTTCCATGGTTTAATTTTGAAAAAAAATTTGTATATCACTCTATAGGTACTTTTTTTATTTTCATATCAAATCGATTATCTAAAAAATCGTTTATCTCTAACTACCCTTAAACACAATTGTTTCGTATAAACGACACTCTACTGTATTTTATACTCACTGTTGTGCTGTCATTTGGCATAGCCTACTATTTCATTGGATATTTTTAAAAACAATTCTACGTGAATAATGTGTAGTCATTGTGTAATTAATTTGGGATTAAATACGCTTAATGTGTACCTCATTTTATTTTATGAATTTTTGATAACATACTAAAAAACTTTGGTAGACGCTTGCTGCTGTAATTAAGTTCTCTTCTTGTCTCAACTGAATATAATTTTTCCATACATACCTTTGATGTGCTTTAGTGAGGTCGGTTTAATAATTTCGCTTCATGTATCTAAGCAGATATAATTCCGTTCATGATCAAGTTGAGATAAATAATTATAGGTCTCTAAGGGTTCTGTCTGACTAAACATCCAAAGCATTATCGGGCTGTGTATATAATGTCGTATTCTCGCAATAGTCGACGGTCCCTAGCGATGTTCTTGTTCTATTTATAAACGAACGGAAACGACACTATTTTACGCCGTCTTAGAGAACTTGAGTTGAAATCACATAGAATAATTTTAGATTTATTAAAGGTTCAACGAGAGAACAGTGAATGTGGCTTTCTGTTGCTTGATTAAATTATTGATTTTGTTTTCTCGTTTTGTATACAATTTGAATATTACATAACTAAAATACTGCTTAACATAAACCCCGCCAGTAAAGCAAAAGGGGAGTATAATTTAAGTGTTATAGATAGATACTGAATATTTATCAAAAAAAAGGAACATATTTCATTCTTTATATCTGTCATTCAATCTAATATAGCTGGAAGCATGATAAGTCTAGAAAATGCAGATACTTTGATTTTCTTTTACTATTCGCTCCGTGCGAAGTCATGGAAAGGGAAGCAAAAGCGATACTAGCGCTAGCTGCGGATAATTCGTGCATTTTAGGGGGATATTTTGTAATTTTGGCATATCAAATACACGTATACATTTTACTTTTTTTCAAAAAAGTAGGTAAAAACAACACAATAAGCAACCGGAGTTGCTGTGTTGAAAATTGTACAAATACTAGCAAAAAAAAACAGTGAAACTTATATAACAAATTTCACTAACAAAGTGGAAATTAAATCAAAGAAATAAATGGATAGGTGTACAATAAGAAGAAAAATTACCTTTATTTTTGTGATAATAACAGTAATGCTGGAAATAGTAGACATCAGAAACCAGAAAGTTTTTAAATAAACAATAAATTATCATTTTACGATGTTCTTTAATATCCCTTTATTCTTAAATGTTCATTCAGCAAGGACTAGATTTCAAGATTTATGCCGTTGATTATAATATTTGGCTGGTATGTAATTTTGTGACTTACTGATCGGAAACCAGTTTTAATCATTCATTCTATGTTTTCTTTAGAACAAAAATGAAAATATAAGTAGCGATCCTTTTTATACATTTTAACTTCACGCTATTATAAATGGTTTCTTCAATGACAACTTATTAGACTTAGGCAACTTCTCATACATTTTCCAGCCTATATTTTATTATTGATTTTTAATGATTATACATAATTTTCTTCAATTTAAGCGTGAAAAATATATAATAATAATAAATTAATGTTTTAATTGTTTTATAAATCCATATACTTTTATTAAAACTAACATATATACTTTTTATTTACGAATTCTATTTAAAATTGTATTTGTCAGTATAGGCAGAAATACTCCCTTAATACCAAACCAAATTTGCGCTGCTGTCGCGCACGGAGCGAATACGGAAAATGGTCGCACTGCGCAGCTTTCTGAGTGCCTTTTAAAAGGAGATAGCAGAGATTAGGGACATAAAGATTGGCAACGCAACGACCGCAGTAACGATGGCGTCATCTAGCGTCTCAGATGTTAACTACAGATCTACGTCGTTTGTAGAGAGGCCAGTGTTGCCAAATGTTTTTTTTTAGAGATCGTACAAGTAGAGTAGAAAAATGGTATTTCGACAAAAAAATTGTACAATAGATACATGCATAGCATAATATAACTTGTGTGGAATGAAAAAAATTTTAAAAAAACTTTGGCATGATAATTTATTTATCTATTTATAAAAATGTTTACAACGAAAAAAAAAACTAAAGAAAATACATGAAACTTTAAATTTACATATTTATAGTAATGAATGACTGTCACTTGAAAGTGATTGAAATTTTGCATGCAAGCTTTTCTTATGCCGTGTTCAAAATCACCATGATCAAAATCACGATAAGTCAGAACGAAAATGACTGCCTTTAGAAATTACGAACGGCCTATGAATCTTTGCCAGTAGTTTTTGATTTTTATTGTTTTATGTTCTGAAGTTGTTGCAGATATTTAAATAAACCTACTAAAAAAGTGAATATCGTATTTTTACGTACGATCTCACTGATGGAATCGTACATCGTACAGAGAGTTAAAATCACATACTTTAATTTTCTTTTACTACATGGAGAATGGTCGCACTGCGCAGCTTTCTGAGTGCCTTTTAAAAGGAGATAGAAAACTCCGCCATTTTGAACGCTTATTACGTGTTGCCTACATCTTGGCGCAATATTTTTAATAGGTGCGTTTTAGTCATCCGCTTCTGCTTCGGAATTGTCGGTTTTCTTGTTTTAATCTGACAGGTTAAAACGACTAAACCGACAATTCCGGAAGCAGAAGCGGATGATTAAAACGCACCTGATATTTTGCTTGCTGCTGTCAGTGTCAGTGAATATTATTTTTAAAGTCACAGTTTATTGCTAAAGAATCAGTTAGCTCACTCGGACCAGTTGAAAGTTCCAAAATAACATCCACTCCAGGGATACAAATTCAGGATACGCAGAAGACTGCTGTTTTATTATAGGCGGTTGTCATATATTGTATTATCCGAGTTGCACAGTGTATAAACTATAACATTGAGATCAAAAGTGCCGACGCAGAGTGAGCGATCTGATTCTTTAGCTGTAAACTGTGTCACAGGGTTCAAAATGGCCGCGCCCTGTGTTGGGCGTGTCGGACCTCTCTCTTGCCTCGTATAGTAATAAAAGTATGTGCCGCGCCCTATGTTGGGCGTGTCCGACCTTTCTCTTGCCTCGTATAGTAATCAAAGTATGTGGTTAAAATCATATAAATACGATTTAAATCGTACGGTTGGCAACACTGAGACAGACATTAGACGTGGACTGCAATGGATAGTTTGTTAATATAAATGTCAGTTTTATGTATACCGAAGAATCCTGAATTTAAATTTTAAATTTTGGGTTCATGATTGTGTTATCCTCTAGATGAACTAAGCGAAATAGATGTGGCTGTTTTTGTGTGAAATTTAAGGACAATAATTATATTTTGTAATATTACAATAAGTCGGAGAACGTATTGCATTAGTAACACATGCCACATGAACAAATTTAACAACCTCAATGTGGCGTTCTTTAATTAACCAAAGTAGGTAAGATCTATTCATGTAAGTAACACAAATGGTAATCAACTTTTGTCACAAAGTAGGTGTTTATGTAATATTTATTGTTTTAGAACAAGAAAATGGCTTCAAAACGTCGTTAGAAAGAAGATTTGATATAGGAAGAAAAATATCTGAATTCCCATTATTGAATTTGCACCCAACATTTTTAAATAAGATACCAAAATAAAACAAAAATGCAGTGTTACAAATAAAAATCAATAATTAAAAAATATTTGTCATGAATAATTAATCGATAATAGTGTAGTATTTTTTTAATAAATAATTTAGCGTAATTACATTGTTTATTTACAAGAACATAAGAGTGCAGTCGATATTTATGCAACCTTTAGGTTTGTTCCAACAACAATCTTGGAACCATACACAAACCAGTCCACAACTTATTATCGACGACTGATAGTCGACGACTAATCCACGACCTGCCGAGGATTGGGACTGAATTCGTAACTTGGTTGTGTTGGAACACATGTTTCTATTGTCAAACATACTCTGTCAGTAATGTAAAAAGAATGTTAAATTTTGAATTTTGTAAATAAAAAATTATAAAACTCATTAAAAGATTTATAAATTTTGATTATTCGATTGGTTAGTATATCAAACTTGACTTATTTTAATTTTTTTAAGTCAGAATAATAGTCCTTTTTACTTTCTACACTCGATCATTACTCATATCATTATTAATAAGTCAACAGATATACGTATAAAATTATATACCATAAATAATGATAATTAATAAAAATTAAATCACGATCGAGAGTATAAAAACGAATATAATCACGACATTTCGTGATTTATTTACGAGCAAACTTTCGTTTTGCGCATGTCTTGACAATTCGTTCCTATTCAAACCCAGGAACTGATTTGACAGTACAGAAACTGGTTTGTGATTAAATTTGGGTGTGTTGGAACACTAGGTTTTTGTACAGTTTTGAGTCCGAGATTTGTTGGAACACCAAATCTAGACTGCGCAGAATCCCGACAGTACGTAAACGGATTTGCTATTGTGTTGGAACAAACCTTTTATTATCAGATTTTTAAATTTCCCGCTGCGTTATTTGTATGGAGGGTAGAGAAAAGGAGGACAATCTTATATGGATCTTTATATTAAAAAGTGGCCACCAAAATGTATACAATTAAGATGGCGCTCGTGTAGCCAGGGGACAAAATCCAATGTTATATAGTCATATAGATTGCTCATTCATAATTAAATTTGACAGGAAGCAGTAAATTGAGACCTCCGTGCCATTTTAATATAAGAATTATTTATTGTTTATATTATTATTTTTCAATAAAATTTGACTATTGTCGTGTATTGTCAAAATTTATCTACGATCACAGAACACTTACTCTTCTACGATCAGTCACTTTTCACGGTGTAGTTTTTAGTTTTTTATGGTTGAGCAATATTTATTACTATATACATCATTGGTGTCATTGTGTGATCTGAATTATCGACTGTCGACGTCCCCTGGGCACAGAAGCGCCATCTTAATTGTATACATTTTGAGGGACACTTTTTGTATACAGAGATTGTTCTCCTTTTCTCTACCCTCCATAGTTGTTTCATATCGATGTAAGCGCCACATAGTGGGTCAGATGTTAACTGCGATAAAGCTGGTCGTTGTTAAGCATTTGCTTCTTATGGGCGTTTCCTATCTTTATCTCCCTTATCTCTGGGAGATGGAAAACTCCGCCATTTTGATCCCTTATTACGTGTTGCCTACATCTTGGCGCAATATTTTTAATTGGTGCATTTTAATCATCCGCTTCTGCTTCGTAATTGTATTCGACAACTACAATTTCATCATCCTGGTGAATAGTTTCTTCAGCAACAAATTCAGTTCGGTTCAATGGTGGTTTTCGTCTTTTCCTAATACTGGACAAGTATGAAGAGAGATTCGGGAATATACATGGTATTGCTTCGATCTTTAATCTCGGCTTTTCCCTTTTTATTTTGTTAACAGTACCATTAGTTAAAATAGTCTCATCAAATTTTAAAATATTATCTTCTAAAAAGTGTAGCTCGCAAACAGAATCATAACTAGACAGTACTTTATCGGCCCTAGGAATCACATGCTGCCATTGTTCTAAAAGTTTAGGATCCTATTAAAAATATTTGCAATAACTAAATTGGAGTTCAATAAAGAAAAATAACAGTAGTAACTTTTCATCTAACATAAAAAAACATAAAAAAAGCAAATTTTCTTTTCTAGTAAGTTAAATTTAACGTGTAATTATTGTTGTTTATGTCAGGATTTATGACTTTATTATTTTTTATTATAGAATTTTGTAATTAAATAAACTATACTCCGTAAGATACGAGTTGTGACTATTTTACAATAAATATATATTATTTAGAAATAAATACATTATTTTACTTACACTAGGAGCTTTAAAAAGACTTGGATTTTTATCTCCTTGTGTTTTCTTTAATTTTATATCGGATTCATGTCCCGTTTTTCAACCCGGAACGAAGCAAATTCTGCTTTGCCATTTTTTGTTACTCATTGTTACTTGTAGTCAGGTTCTTTATTTCAGTTTATTTTTATTCTTTCCACTAAATTTTACAAAAATCACTTTAATTCCCATTGACTTGCATGTAAAGTAAAAATAGAAAATAGACTACAGTAGTTTTTTCAAATTCCATAAAAATAGGAACGGAAATTTGAAATTTGACCAAGGCCGATTCGCCTCCTTATCTCTAGTCTTCATATATAGATCTTATGCAGTCAGTCTTATAACGTTTGTAAGTAGACTAGAAACACCGCTAGTGAAATAGTTGCTGAGATTTTGATTTTAGTTATTGATAAACTGACGGTGTGAATGTTGGTGCACGCTTATTTAAAAACTTAAAATAGCTATTGACATTAGTTTTCGGTCAAATTCGCAATAAAAAAAAAATTTGAACGATTCTTAAAAAAATTCGAATTTGAGAGATAAACTAATGAAGCCAACCAGAGCCAACTTTAATATGAGCTATTTTAAGTTTTTAAACAAGCAGACTTTTTTCCCATCGTAATATTAAAAAAAAAAACTTCATATGAATCCAACTTTATGGAACACACTGTATACACGTAAATTTAAGAGGAAAACTTTAAGTTGTACATGCTGGATTTAGAAAATGGGTCTGTTGAAGAAGTGGCGTTACTATTTTACACAAAATCAAAGAGTGTAGACTTTCATGATTCTGTTATGAATTTTAATTATGTATCTTTGAAATGATTCAAATATACACTACTATGGTTTTTTATAGAAAAAAATTTTTTATAACATAAAATAACCTCAATCTATTTCTTCTTATTAATATTTTTATAATCTACCTTTAATAATAATAATCATCTTTATGTTATCCTTTTAGAGTTTAATGGCTCAGAAAATTAAAAATTACACTTTTGTTTGAAATCCCTCGAGAAATAATCACATCTTTTAAAACGTTGTCCTCAATTGTTTGTGATGTTCCAATCTACTATAAAAGATATACGTTTTTTCTTTTTCCACTCTTCCAACATTTAAGTGACTTTAGTTTGCTGCTGTGCTCCAGTGCACAAATCATTCTAGTTCCCTACAATATACTGGTAATAATAAGTGAGGAATATATATACGTTCTCAACAATAGGAAAAGTAATATTTACGGTCAGTTGTTCGCGTAAAAACTTCAGTAAATTGTATTCTCTAAAGCAATAAGTAAATTATCCTTTTATACCAGCGGCATCGATGAGACTCCTCAGAGTGAAACTGCTAAAAATCCATTATACAATAGACTAACGGTAATTGTAATTTGTCATCTGAATGTTTAAGAATTTATTTTGCGAAAGTAACATGAAAATAATTTAGGCGACTGAAAAAAAAAAGAACAGAATTAGAGGTATGTTCATCGATGCGTAAATATGACAAGTAGGCTAAAGTTCCCTATTTTAATGATTAATTTTAAATCAACCTAAATATACAGAGTGTTTCATTGGTAAAGGGATATACGTTAACGGTGGATGCAGGCCACCGAGGTACTTCCAAATAGCCCATATTTAATGGGTCTTTTATTCGATGTATTTTGCACATTTATTCTCCGTAATATGCCGAATCTACTAAACTAAAAACTAAATCCAGATCCGTCTTTACAAAAAATGAATAAACATATCTGTCCTTAAAAAAACACCCTGTATATCTAAATTTAAAACTAAATCCAATAATGTGTTTTTTATTTTTCCGTAAATGATTTTACTACTAAAATTTGAAGTCCAAATTGTTATTTTTTTACATTTTGAGGATACAACTTGCGACTCCATCTCTTGTTTATGCCGATTACTTTTTCGTCCAGACTTGTATTTTAATGTTATGAAAAATTGGCCTTCTATGACAATATATTATACCGTTCGTGTATTTTAACTTTTATGGAATTACTAAATATTTTCAGATTCTTATGGCATACAATAAAAAAAAAATACGTAAAATATAATTATTCTTAGTAATACGTTAAATATATTCATTATGTACTAAGCATTTTAGTGACATGTGTATCTTAACACAAGAATGTTATGGCATATTTTAATTTAAAAAACTGTTATCACAAACTTTTATTAATAGTAGGGTCAGAGATTATAATGGTTCAAAAAGAGATGACCCGAATGTGCAGTTAATTTTTTTTCTTTTTATCTTATGAATCAAGAAGTTTTGAAAACAGTGTAATTTGAATTCTTTATTAATGTCACTAAATACTAATATTCGGCATTCATATTATTAGTAACGGAAATAAGTGATTTGCTGCAATATTGAAATAGCTTCATAGAAAATTCAGGAGCACTATTCTGCTCATAGCCGTTGCAACCCGCTGAAGCTAGCAGACAAACCGCGCGGCGATCCCTTAATGTTTTAATATTGTTATTCGGCAAAATCTTTGGTTTAGGTGGACTTTAGTATCATGAAAATTTAGAAATAAATAAAAATTAGTGTATTTATTGAAAAAAATGGGTTAATTCAATTTGAATTATTAGTTAAAACAACATAATCTTACAGAAATATGGGGATGAAACAAACACATTTACAATGCGATTATAAATATAATTTTTATACCAAATATTCATTAGGTTTTTGTTAATTGATTAAACAAAAAATTATGGCCGAGCAATGATAATAAAATATATTTTTTTGGTCTTTTTAGAGTCAGGTGTTTTGTCGTCAAACGACTATGAAAACAAAGAGATTAAAAAACCCCATTTAGCTCGAGATTACAAATACAATTTTTGTACCAATTGTTTAGCTATAGACCAAATAAACTAAATAAATAGACTAAATAAAAAATCATTAAATAGCTAGACATCTAAATATAGTTTTTAGGTCTTTAAAGTCAAGCGTTTCCGCGGATAAATATTACTCAATAAAACCAACAAAAATAAACATTTAACACGAGATTTTAAATACAATTTTTATACCAAAGATTCAATAAATAGGTATCAACAAGATACAAACAAGATTCAATAACAAGTATCAACAGGTATAAGTTTTAGTAAGAATGATACAATGAATTATTATAATTCAAATAAATAATAAATTAGTAAATAGCAAGACCATCAAATACTTTTTTTAGTTCTTTAAAAAGGTGCGATTCCGCGATTAAACCTTAGTTTATCAAAATGGAAAAAACCACTATTTAGCACGAAAATCCAGGTATAATTTTTAGTATGAATGTTTCAATACATTATTATAATTCAAATAAATAATAAATTATTAAATAGCAAGACCTCCAAATACGTTTTTAGGTCTTTAAAAATGCGCAATTCCACTGTTAAACCTTACTTTATCAAAGTGACAAAAACAACTATTTAGCATGAAAATCTAGGTATAATTATTAGTGTGAATGATTCAATAAATTATTATAATTCAAATAAATAATACATTATTAACTATCAAGACCTCCAAATACGTTTTTTAGGTTTTTAAAAATGCGCGATTCCGCGGTTAAACGGTTTTGTAGGTCTTGCTATGTAATGATTTTTTGTGTTTTTCATGTTGTCTTTCTGTAAGAATATGTTGTTTTAACTAATAATTCAAATTGAATTAATCCATTTTGTTCAATAAATATACTAATTTTTATTTATTTAAAAACTTTCATGATAATAAAGTCCACCTAAACCAAAGATTTTGCCGAAAAACAATATCAAAACATGAAGAGACCGCCGCGTGGTTTGTCTGCTAGTTTGTCTGCTAGCTTCAGCCTCATGATATTAAAAGTTGCAGATGACGTTTTTTTTACGTATAAGGATTTTTGTACTCTCTGGATTCAAATTGAATCGGTACTTGACTCACGCCCTTTAATCCCATTATCCACTGATCCCAATGACGTTTCTGCCCTGACTCAGGCTCATTTTCTACTTGGAAGATCATTACACGTTTCCGAAATTAATTTGGAAGATGTCCTTTAAATCAACTTTCTACCTATCAACATTTGACACAATTACGCCAGCACTTTTGAGAACGTTGGAGCAAGGAATTCATTGGTTAATTGCAAATTCGCACAAAGTGGAAGAAAACCCAAGGCTCTGCTTAAATTGGACAACTAGTTTTAGTCAAAGAAGACAACTTACCTCCTACAAAATGGCGTCTAGGTCGAATTATCGACTTTAAACCCGGTCGAGATGACGTCAACAGTGGTTAATTTAAAGATAGCTAATAGCATCATCTCCAGAGCTATCACTCGTGTTTGTCCCTTACCCGTTCAGGAATCCATTGATAATCAAGACTTTCAAGGTGGGGGACATGTTCAAAAACCCCTTTTCGACGCTCCTGCTGAGTTAAGTGAATTTGTTAGAGACCATACAGAATCCCATGCACTGAATAGACATTTTTTAATTCAACTTTTCAATATATCGGAAACCACCATGGCAACTACAACACGTAACTTAAAATAAACAATTTAATTTCTTATGTATTCTACGGCATCGTAGAAGGGTCACACTTTTTTTTTATTTATTTTTAAAATTTCTTGTTTGAACACAGAATTCCTTGTTCGTGCTAGGAATTTTATTTTCGAACTATAAATTAATGGGTCGATTTTGAGACAATCTATAAGATCTGTAAGCCAAAATCCGTAAAAAACACATTATATTACTATATCTTATAGAATCTATCTTATAGAATATTTCCCAGAATACTACCATTAAATGGTGTATATACAGATTACTCTTGGATGACTTGGAGACCTTGGAGAGGGATGGGTAAAGACAGATTCTTTGAATATCCTCAGATTTTTACTCTTGCTGACTTTTGAAAAGAGGAATGGCGTAAGTAGTACCAAAAGTCGTGCCTTCTTTGGCATCTGTATAATATTTTTCCTTTAATTTTATTTCCAGATCAGTCCTATTTCTTAGAGTCTAGTCCCTGATGCCCAAATTTCCTTTGAATCGGATCAAAATAACGCCCTGTATAGCGTTTTAAATTTACTCTTATTGCCTCTCTAGCCCAGATTATATGATAAAGTTAAAGTGAGGTGGTGTTTTCTAAATCCAATTATTAGTTATCTCTAGAAAAAAGTGAAGAAATGGAGGACCGGTTAAGAATTTTGTTGCTTTTGTTTCTATCAAATGGTACTATCAAAAAATGGTGATGCTATTTAAAAAACTGTGATGACGTCATATTTCGAAAAATGATGACACATCATAAAAATATACTTATACCAAAATATGCGCATTTAAAAAACAAAATCCACTTCTGAATGGAAATGGACAAATAAGTATGTCCGTCGTGCATGGAACCCAAAGGTCGAACGTTTCGGTGTCAATCGCTTTTTTACCTCCACTCCCCTCCAGCCTTCAAGAGCACCTTAAAAGTTAATTTAAGAAAAATTGTTCAAGTAGAGTATTTGGGACCAAATTATAAGGATTCCCAGAGCATTCGTATTTCGCCCCACACTCCCCGAATCTCCCAAGTCCCCCGAGAACGTCCTGTAAATATGTAAATAAAAAATATAGCTCGAATATATAATTCCGTGTTTGAACACGGTAATAATAATTTCCGTGTTTGAATACGGAATTCCGTGTACGAAGAGGGAAATCTGTCATTCCGCGTTCAAACACAAAAATTCTTTGTTCAAATAAGGAATTCCGTATTCAACCACGGAATTCCGTATTTAAACACGGAATTCCGTATTCAAACACGGAATTCCTTGTTTGTACATGGAATTCTTTATTTGAATACGGAAATTCCGTGTTCGAACGAGGAATTTTAGATTTCCGTGGTCGAACAAGGAATATCGTGTTTAAATACGGAATTCCGTGTACGAGCAAGGAATTCCGTGTTCGAACACGGAATTAAAAAATTTTTAAAATGTGGCAATTCTACTCTGCCATAGTATTCGAATTCATTTAAATAAATAAGTTCGAAATTAAGTTTTTAATCGCAACCAACTCAACAGCGTGACTAAGACAGAGAAAGAGGAATTGTGTCATGATTTCTTTTTATTGGCTGTCGCTTGTTGTGATAATGATTGTTATTGGCTTTTTAAGTATTGATTTTCTGGTTGTTATTCCGGCCTACAGGAGGCCAACCGTTGAGAGAAAACTGGAGGTCATTAAAATAAACAACCTTTTCAAAAAAAAATATAAGATAAGATACTTAAAATAATTTATTCCAAAATGTATTTAATATGGTTCTGTCTAATTTACATTTGTAGAACTTTCGTCGATAAAATTAAATATTGATCATATTCAAGCCTTTGTAAGAACCATTCACAAAACTGAATTTAATCTTCCATTTTGTGGTGCTTGAATATGTTGAACGTGAAAGGGATACAATTGATTTTCTCGCAATGTTGTCGACACTTTTTCTTTGACTTATCCCATTTAATCTTCAATTACCCAGTATAACATTTAAAATATATTCATCTAAGCGCAATATCCAATTTTCCCTAAATCCTGAACAATTATTCACTAAGTAATTCAAATAAACAAACTATTAAAATGGGACAGTTACAATAACCAGTTACAATAAGTTACAATGACCAGTACACAATAAATCATGATTCATGCGTAATAAATCCGAAAAAATGGTAAAAACATAAAACAGCTCAACTTGTAATACGGCTCGGATTTAGTCTAGGCTCGGATTTACGTTTTTAATTTTGTATCCTTTGGAAAGCAACAACTTTTTTTTTTAATAATGACCAAACTTGTTTTATCGGCATATATTTTGTCTTGTTGATAAGTTCGGGACTCGTAACTCGTGCGTATAAAGCACAGAGGCGTACACTTATTATTAATTGGGTCCTTAACATAATGAGTATAGCACATAATAGTGTGCAAACAAAACACTGGCAACGTTTCCATTTCAAAAAATTTACATCAGACATATTCTGACAAGCAGTTTTAAATTAAAACCATTCTCTTTTTATACGTCAGTTATACACAAAACTTTTTCAACAACTCTATTTTAAAGGATATCTAAAAAATTACAATTTCAACTTGCAGATTTATAATTCTCCATCTCCTTACAAGCAGGCAGACTGGAAACTGGAAATATTTACTCAAAAATTCGTAGTAAGATAGATTCTACAGCAGTTCCTTTGTTGGAATAAGCGAAGTTGAACTTCTGCCTACTTTAAACTTATATCCTTTTGTTGTTGGAGTTTTCTGAGATGGACTTCTTTAACATACATCGAGATAATACATTATTCCGTTGCTACGGAATCGTTTGGGTGTATTCCCATTTTAAAAACGGTTTTATAAACTGTCATTCTTTTATGGAAAATAAACACGATAATTTTATTACAAAAAAATAAGAGAGCCCAATTTTTTAAGATATTAAAAAGAAAAAAGTCAAAAATGTTTAAATTGGGCTAACTCGTTTATACCAGTTGAATACTGATAATTGTAATGTAATGGTTATATTTGTGTGGATTATGGAATATTAGTAAGATTATTTTTGTATGATTTATATTGTATTTTAAGTGTTATATGCAATATTAATAATTTCTCATTCACAACGTTTTAAATTCGGTTAATTGTGATATTTAGTATTAATAATAATTATTCTATTTGAATGAGGATTCAGTAATTTTTAAGAATGACTTTAAATTTAACAATACAATTAATATTGATAATTACGTAATATCTATTAAATTATTCAAATTGCAGATATTTTAATAAGAATAATACGCGAATTAAAAAAGTACTAACGCTCCCACCATAATTTGAAATAGGTAAACTTCGAATTTCAAAAAATGTTTAACCTACACTATTTCTAGTTAGTCATTATTATTTTTTTTATTTAAAAAGTGTTAATAGACTCTTTAGTTATTAGATAGATGAATTCGTCTTGAGTTATTGATTGTTTATTACAGTGATATCGCTTAAAGTATTTTAGGATTTCTCAACAAGAATTTATTTATGAATTTTTTCTAATTGTTTCTTGGGACCTTTCTATTGAAATGTAGTTTACTTTAAGTGTGTTATCTCTGCTGCTTTCATTTAGTAGATTCGGTTTTGGAAAGAAAGTAACTAAGGTTTAATTTCGTATGACCAAAGCGTAGTCGAAATATTTTTGCTTTGGCGGAACGATCACTTATTATGTAGGACCACGGTTTAACTTCCGGTTTGGTTTCGTATAACTTTGTCACCGGTTTTCTTTGCCGCTTAGTTTGGCTACAAACGATTTAGATTTTAGTTTATATTTTAAGTCGATACTATACAATTAATGTTTTGACAGTTGAGTTTGTGCGAAAACTTGAGTTGTACAGTAATTTTTTCTGCAACGCACTAAGAAAAGCTACAAAATTTTAAAAATACATTTGAAGGTTATTCAAATAAAATAAGTACCTATATATAAAAAAATAGATATTTGAGTTTATGAATTTTACAAGTATATAAAATAAAATATACTTGAAAAGCCGGGATTTAAACTCCGGTTCATTTCGCACTGAAATTTATCACTTGAAGTTTTATCCTAATTTATTTTGCATTCATAATGTAATTGATTTTAGTTGGTTTTGTTAAAATTTTTTAAAATTACTAAAATTTACTAAAATTTACTCAAATTTACTCAAATTTACTTAAATTTACTTAAATTTACTTAAATTTACTAAAATTTACTAAAATTTACTAAAATTTACTAAAATTTACTAAAATTTACTAAAATTTACTAAAATTTACTAAAATTTACTAAAATTTACTAAAATTTACTAAAATTTACTAAAATTTACTAAAATTTACTAAAATTTACTAAAATTTACTAAAATTTACTAAAATTTACTAAAATTTACTAAAATTTACTAAAATTTACTAAAATTTACTAAAATTTACTAAAATTTACTAAAATTTACTAAAATTTACTAAAATTTACTAAAATTTACTAAAATTTACTAAAATTTACTAAAATTTACTAAAATTTACTAAAATTTATTAAAAATTACTACAAGCAAACTACATCCATACAACTGTTTTAACAAATCATAAAGGCATTCTCCGCTTGTTGAAACTACGTGTTTTAAAGCAATAGCTCGTTGCATAACTTTATTGGATTTGTCATATCTCAGAAAAATTGCACACTGTTCAAGAGATGAAATATCCATTGTGGTGTCCATTTTATGGAGAATATTTCTGCTTGCCGAACTTTTTGAGATATAACTTTACCAGTTAACCAGTCACATACAATGTCTATATAGTAAGTACCTATTTTCTACGTAAAAAAAAGATGAGTACCTTTAAATGTTATTTTTAATAATGTACGGTAATACGGCGAAAAATACGATAATTTTTGATCGCCGATACGGTAAATTGCATAAGCAGGGTTGGAAACACTGGTCGGGGATAATGTTTTTAGTGTTAATTTCAATTTCGACCGGTACAGCGGTGCGACGTTGAAAGCCATGCATCGTCTAACGTCGTTTCAGTTCGGCAGACTTCGGCACGGTGTTTGTGTGCGTGCGACTAGACGTATGCGTATAGACTAGCTGCTAACTGCTCATAACTGATTCTATTTCTTTTAGACACAATTTCGAAAAAATTGAATTTGAAAATGAATAATGATCCACAAGAATCCACAACAAAATATGGGACCACCATTGACGCGGTATTTTCCAGATATTTAGAGGATATCAAGTCTCAAACTTATGTTTCTTATTTCAGTTACCATAAACCTATAGTTTCAATGATAAAAATTCCTGAATAACCTACATGTATTGTAAGATAATAAAAATATTTTAAACAATATTAACTTCTCATTAATTTATTAAAAGAAAAAAATTTGTTTTCTTATCGGTCACCACGCTCAAAAAGTGTAACTTGAATTAATATCAAAGAAAAAACTTGAATTAATATCGAAGAACAAAAATACTGCATAAATAAAATAAAGAAAAAATTATAATTGCATAAGTTGATAAAAAATGCTATGCAATAGCTTTACCGAGGCAGTTTTCGAGTACCACACGTATTTTTTTTATTCATTCAATCAAAAAAGTAATGAAAACAATGAGCCACCTTAATACTTAGGTAGGTACCGTGAGACTGTTTCCAAATTTAAAAAATGCAAAATTATTGATTCTGTAAACTACTACTTTCACTATGAATCTGTATAGTATTCTATTGATGTAATTAGCTTGCATGTCATTGTTGACCAACATATAATTAACAGGAAGTGATTTTACTGCCATTCTAAGAACTTTTTAGCCCATCCTTATACGTAAATTACTCCAAACCTAACCTAAAACATGTAAAACTTTGTAACACGAGAAAAAATATTGCGTGTCAGCTCAGTCCCATAACAAATCCTTACAAAGTCGCCTATCTCTGATCTAAGATCATTAGTTCCATCGATTTTTGTATTACTAGTATAAAGTTACCTCAAATCCATTACGAATAAGAAGAACGTCTATGATAAAGGGGAAGAGCATCATAAACTCGCACGTTACGCCACCAATCACTTCCTTTATTATGGTTTTAAAAGTCATTATATGCTTTGACCTCGTAACTTTTGCAATTCAGTTAATAGCAGGCGAAGTAAGAGGAATTTTAGGAACTAAATGAACGGATGATTTGCTAGAAATAGGTCGCAATTTCTAATTTGGATGAAAGACTCATGAACTTTAAAAATATTTCTAGCTTAATTTTTGTAAAATACTGCATTTTTTAGATAATGGGGCATGTTCAAAAATTTTGAAATTTTTTTTATGAATAATAGAGTTGAAAATAAAATTACATTTTTTTTATTTTTTTTTTATCTATTCATTTGCCGGAGTTATGAATTTTTTTAAAATTTATGACGTCACCGGGAATAGACCAATAGGAGCTAGCGCACAACGTTGCCGGCTAGAAGGTTTACGAGAAGTGATGTACGTTCGTTTGTGTACTCCATCTTACTTTTAGACTTCTAAAACATCGTTAAACAAATATCTTTTAAATATATAATATCAAATGTTTCTTGAAAGTATTATTTCTGTTTAAACTTTTACCATATTTAAAGTTTCATTGTTTTAAAAGTCACTTAATAATTCAGAAAATGGCAAAATGGCAGCACTGTGTACGGCATCTGTCATCATAGTGTCTCCATCAAGAATTTATTTGGAATTTGATTGTTTAGTTTTGTACTTTTTATAAATATTATGACTACGAAAAAGTGTTTTGTTCCAAAATGTGATAATGATTCACATTCATCTTCAAAAATATTTATTAGTGTTCCTAGAAATTTGGAAAGAAGAAAATCAACCTTCTACTAGCGATGTTTCTCGTGAACTTTTTAATAAAAATACACCGGAGATGTAGCAGCAATTTCTGCTAATTGTCCCCTTCAGGAAATTGAAAATGAGGCTACTATAAATTCTTAGGTGTATAACCTAAAAACCCTTCTGGAAGAAAATGCAAAATCTCCTGAAAGTTTTGAAGATACCGAATTTATTCATCATTTTGTGGAAGAACTAGTGATAAACAAATAATGGAAAAATGTGGGTATTTAAACAAACTGGTTCCTGGATCCCATATAATGGCAGATAGGGGTTTCGGAATAATCAGCTACTTGAAAACATGGGATACACTTTAGTAAAGCCACACCTAGTGTATCACAGAATGAAAAAACTTCTCCAGAAGATGTACAATTAAGTAAAAGAATAGCATCTCTAAGAATACATGTGGAAAGAGTTATAAGAAGGGTTAGTTAATTTAACATGTTAAAACCACATTCGTGTGTGAATTTTAAGCAAGTACATTTACTTAGTAATATCTGCATAATTGCTTGTTAACTTACAAGAACCTATTTTGTAAGAGTAAATATTAATTTAATAAACTTTTTTGTTTGTTTTTTAATTTAATTTACCTAATTATCACATTTCAGGGATTATAATGAGTTTTTAAACAGCCAATGTATTTTTTGATAAAAATTTAACTTTACGAGCAAATCGAAGAGGAATGAGTACCTGTCTATGCATAGATTTTTTTTGGGACTAAAACTACCAAAACAAAGGCACCTATTTACAGCAGTTTAAAATGAAACATTTTAACAAAAACGCCTATGTCACAGTGATAAATATTAAAAACCAAGTTCAGTTGAATGTGGTAGCAAAGTCTATATATTCCAATAAATCGGGTAACTACATGTGGTATCACTGGTGATAAATTTAAAAATATCACAATTCTTGCCACCTTTTTCAAAAAACCAGAAAGTGTGCCTTCTTATGAAAATGACAACAGTGATAAATGTGAAAAAAAAATTTCATGTTGCTATTCGTTATTACGATAGTAAAACATGTTTGCAGTTCCGTTTATTTTTTATGAAAATCTAAGTAAAAACAACCAATGTCAAAGGGTTTTAATTTTTTTTCTGTCAAACCAAATATATCACAAAATTAAAAATTGATCATAGGTCAAGCTAAAGTAATACCTTTATTAATAGTAGCTTTAAAAAAGGAGAAAGAATAATATTGACTTAAGTTATTATTATTAACATTGGTGATTTTTAATAAAAACTTCAATTATTGTTTACAAACAAAAATATAAAAATCTGTGAAAATTTTATTTATTAACCTTTTAATAAAAAATGAGAAAAATGAAGTAAAAAAACAATTTATTTACAAATAAAAAATATATACAAATCCTAAGAATATAAAAGTACTGATTTATTTTCCTGTAGTGGATGAAGAGGTTTCTTTAACAATCTAGGCAAGTGTACATCATTATCAATAACACTGAGTAGATGTTACAGATGGTTCCTCACTTCTTCTATGAAGCCACATGTTTACAACCTCCTGAAAAAAATAAAAGGGTTAGATATGCAGTTACAAAATAACTATATAACCAGCTACAAAATGCCTTATTTTATGTAACAAGACGAGCACTTTACTAGCTCTGAACGAATCCAGTAAAGAACCTCTGATTTTCAAAACTTAAAAAAAACAAGCTCACCACATTTTTGAAATATAGAGCTTTTCGAAAAAAACTGCTATTTTTAAAAGTGCCATTTTTGTTTAAACAGCTATGTCTCATTTTAGGCTATTGAGTATTATAAAATAAAAAGTTACGGGATGCTTTGTTAGCTTCAAACGAATCCATCAGAGCACCCCAGTTTTTTTTTAAACCACACCACATTTTTTGACTCCTACAATATTATAAAATATTCGAAATTTGACATTTTTAAAAAAATTCGCAATTCCTTGCTGACTTCAAAGTTTTTTTTCTGAAAACAAATATACTTACCACATTTTTAGGATTTTAAAACAGCCTAAACATGTGTCATAAGTAGTTGTTTTTATATATTAAAAAACTGAAGTGTCCTGCTGACTTTGTTCCAACAAAGCACCCTGTATTATTTAAAAATAACAATTTTTTTAGTAAAGTTTTACAATATTTCAAGAGTCTAAAAATGGGGTGTGGTTTTTAGAAAAAAGCTTTAAAAAACCGAATTGCTCTGCTGGCTTCTTTCGAAGGTTAGCAAGCACCATGTATTTTTTAAAAATATAATATTTCAAGTGCATAAATATATGGTGTTGCTGTTTTTACAGAAAAAACTTTATAAAACAGAGGTGCTTTGCAGACTTCGTTCGAAGCTATCAGAGCATTTTAAGTTTTGCATAAAACGAGGAGCATAAAATTTTTTGAAAAGGGTATAAAAATAGCCTAAAAATATGGCATGTTTTAACTCAAAATTTCATAGGTGCTCTGCAGCATTCTTTGGTATCATAATTATTACTAGGTTCACTAAGAAAATCTATTTCTAGATTATTTTAACACTTGCTGCGATTACAAAAAATGTCTCTTTATGTCAAAATTAGAAAAAAAATATTTATAAGAATAAAGGGCCTTATACACTGTTTATTATATGTGATATAAAAACAAAAAAGCATAATAAATATTACAAACCTTGAGATTCAACATATCCTAACCATTGTGCACTAAAAATTTCATTTTTGTTAAATACAACAGCCACATCATAAGGTTTTTGCTGTACTTTATGTTTAGGTGTAATTTGTCTCCTTCTCTCTTATGGAAAAAGTAAATATCTCCATATTCTTGCTTGGCAGATCTAAAAATAAAACCTGAGATAAATATGTTTTACTATAAAGTGTATTGCTTCATATAAACTGTAACTACCTATCATTAAAACAATTTATAAATAAAGTTTTACCTTTCTATCTTTTGTAAACTGAGTATTGTTAAAAAATGCAGTAATCATCTCGGTAATCATATTTTCGTTTACAATGGGAAAAATACTTGATTCAACTTTTATAAATACAGCTGATAAATTCATATTCTTCTTCCTTTATATATCCTATATCCCACAGGATAATTTACCCAAAGAAATTCAGATTAATAATAAAATTAAACCAAAACAAAAAACTAAGGTTAGTTGTTAGGTGCTGTCAATTTTTAATGTCACTTAGATGTGCGTTCACTTCGACATTCTGTATGTAGGTTTGTTCGTTGGCTTGGTTTTGTAGAACAAAAAAAACTTCGACACAAGCTGATTGGTCTATTCCCGATGACGTATAATTTCAAATTTTAAATTTCAATTGGGCTTAATTTAAAAACTTTT
This sequence comes from Psylliodes chrysocephalus, assembly GCA_927349885.1. NCBI lineage: Eukaryota > Metazoa > Arthropoda > Insecta > Coleoptera > Chrysomelidae > Psylliodes > Psylliodes chrysocephalus. Next base: position 66,585,022 of record OV651818.1, read on the forward strand.
AGCTTTTTTAACGAACTGATTATTTAGAATAACTTGTATAGCGACTAACTATTACAATATAGTTTATAAAACAGCATATCTCACATGTGAATATATAGTGCTCCCGAGATTTCTGTGATCCAGACCATAATTTTAATGCACTAAAAAGATAGAAAGTCAAAAAAAAACTAAAAATAGCCGATTTTATTTTTTAAACGGTAGCCTAATAGTTTGTTTAACTGTTCTAAAGTTTTACATTTAAGATACTTTTTAATGACAAAGAAAAGTGAAAAATATTCAAATATATAATCTCCAATTCTCCCTACGAAATTATGAAAAATACACCCCACATCCCCAAAGTGAAAACAGACCAAAAAAAAATTGAAAATGCTGAGAAATAAAGAAAATAAAAAATGAATGCATTGACCAGGAATCGAACCTTTCTACTAGAGCCGTTTGTTTCCTCTACCAATCAAGCCATCGAAGCACATGCTTGCGATAGTCGAATTTGTACATTTGAAGTGAATTAGATTTCGACTCTCGTCGGCATACACACGTCCTCCTCCTCCCCTCCTAATTCTTTCAAGTATCCTTGTAACATTGTATAGATCAGTATAATTAAAGAAGTGTTCTAAGAACATATCAAAATTATAAACTGATTCCAACAGTGTTTTTTGCAACAAATTTTGAACAAATTTTTGAAACTTTTAAAAAGGTATTGGTGGTACCTCTTTATTTAAGATTTAATCATATCGAAAATTGTAATATGAGCCATTTCCGACCAATCTAGTCATGCTCCAATCTTTTAAGGACCTCTGCCTTGATTAGGACTTTTTACGACACGACTTGTCCTTAAAAACAGGAATATTTGATAAAGGGAATAAACTATGTTTACCCAGCTATAGAAACGTCTATGATTACAGAGATCCGGTATGAATCATTCGTTTAAGAATGTATTAAGCCCGTCACAAAAGAGGAAGAACAGGAAAATTCGACCAATTGTTTAACATGATAAAAAGCCTTATTGAGAAGCAGTCAGGTGCTGAAATTGCGGTGAAATGGGAAATTTAAGAACACTGCGAATCGGTAGCTGTACAGGAAGAAACGATGGTACCTGATAGATGTGAAACAATAAGAGTAACGCAGTTGCAGGGAACTGTAGAGAAAGGAACACTTGTCATGATGGAACTTTCGAAGTGCAATGAAGGTGTTGGTCAACGAGCTCTGATGGGAAAGGGGTTGGAAAGAAGTTACAGTATGAAGAACAACGGTTTTCAACGATGAGTGGGCCCCTGTCAAACTTAGGGAAGAACCAAAAACGATCCTCTCTTAAAGCAGATGCGACATGGAAAGAAGAAACTCGTCGAGCAACTTGGCAAGAAGTATCGAAACTCTCGCCAGTAGTTAAGTCATATTGGGCTCACTGAAACTCTTTTATTTTGCAAGAAGGCTTATTAAAGCGAGTACTAGAGACTGATGATAGTTACACAAGCAGAAGACAGTTGGTCATTCCAAAGACTACAGTAGGCGAAGAACTTCGTCAGTTACACGACACTCCTTTAGGAGGTCATCTCGCTGTTAAGAAAACCCTTCAGAGAGTTCTTGAAAGGCTTTATTTGATAAACAAATCCGATGAAATAAAGGACTGGTATAAAAAATGTACTACCTGCACTAGGAGGAATACACCTCATCAGAAAAGGAAGATGCCAAACAGAAAACCTATGATAATGTATCAAAACCGGTTAGCATCATTAGAAGATAGCTATGTTCAAGAAGAAGGAGCAAACCAACGTTAAGAAACACCTGCCCTTATCTTTGAAGCATTTATGGGTGGGTATGACGGTACCGGAAAGGTAAGATATGGTGTTACAACCGAGCAAAACAAGATTTTGCAGGCTCCCAAAGGACTACTCTCTGATCCATAGCACTTCCGCCAGCATCAATGACGCACGCGGACTGGCATCTATTTTCCGGAAGAAGTTTGGTCGATTGCCACAATTTCAAGGTCAGTTACCGTGTAGTGAATTACATGCACTACATATCTTCTTAACACTTGCATTGCGTCATATGCGTCAAACAGCCTTCATCCTTTGATAATGTTCTATTACATGGCAAAGACAAAAGATTGAGCGCATCTCGTTGGCGATGTGGTTGTCAACGATTCCATTATTAATATATAAATATTTCAGATATAACATTTTTATTTTTATGTGCATCTGTTTCTTCTACTTTAATATATTTTACATATAAACCATAACATTTTATTATAATGGAAGAATATTAAATAGAAAGGATGGGACCTACACATTAAAAGATCACACAATGGAGGCATCGACGAGATGTGCATGATTCCACAATGGTGACTAAATCACTAGCAGTTTTTAGAAGAATTTAGTGGTCGAACGTAATGGACCACTACATACCGACTCCTAGAAAAGCCTTGAAACTTTAAGATGAATCACGTAACCTTTTTTATTTCTTAACAAAGAAAACCTTCCGCGATCGATCCACTTATCATGATGTATGGGAAGCATTGCTTAGTTTTAGGGAGCACGTACTATAGTCCAATATACAGAAACTATCCATTAGAAAGATTGAGTGCAACCAGCTAGTTTGGAGGATCATTGGAGATATGGCGAAAGTAATCTTCCAAGATACAGGAGTCCAAATATTGGTCTGCAGCCTTTCTCCAAGTGTCCAGGTTATAGCGAAAACCGTCCTTTGTTATTTCCATGCCACTGGAAATTGTAAGATACAACCATTTCGTAACTTTCTAAAGGTACGTTTACATCTGACATTTATTGCATGATATTAAGTCTGACAGTTGTATAAATAAGTGTAAACACATACAAATTTGTGTCAGAGATATATGTGTGAGTATTCGGCAATATGTATCGACACTTATTTCAAAACTAATGTAAACACTTCTTAGCTATATCTTTCGACCTGTCTGACAGAAATAGTCGTCTACTTTTGCTATCAGTTTCATGGAATATGTCTCGCATAATGGGTGAAAAAAATAAATGGTTAAAGAGTAAGATTAGATATCTATCATAACCACCCTGAATTACGGTATAGTTAAATTTGCTGCCAAAAGGGTCGTACATTCCCATACTTTAAAATCGAACAGAAATAAGTTTTATTAGTTCTTTGCAAAATGTCATTTGACGTGAAAAAGGAGCGCCATTGAAAAATCCTCATTTAACGTGAAAGAGAAGCGCCATTGAAAAATCCTATAGGATTTTCAACACTGACTTCACTAATCTGTTTATAAACACCATGTTCTTTACGTCTCAAAATCCACTCCCGGATCCATATAGAACCTTTTTTCCTCTTTCTCTTAACCTGGCAGTCTAAAATTCGAGCATATGGTTGCTATACCCATCTGTTTTTTAATCAAAATATATATTTTATAAATAATTAATACGCTTTTGCCCTTTGAATATAAGATTTTGCCGGGTAGATATTCGTACTATGATTTATTATATTTATTGCAATAACCAACCACACTAGCTGCAACTTTTATCATAAAATATGTAACAGTACTAGTGTAAACGATTTATATATTTCTTTATTTAAAGCAGTGTCTAGTTATCTCCCTACGTATGTCGGTGAAATTAATATCAAGTAATGTCTGTCATGATGTAAACAGTCAGTGCGATTTTGTGTCAGATACTAAATATTTATGTCGTGAAATAAGTTTTAGATGTAAACGGAGAGGGCAGTGTTATGTGAGCCATTTCAGACCAATCTGGTCATGCTCCAATCTTTTGTCCTTTTACCTTGTCCTTAAGACCAGGAATATTTGATAAGGGGATAAACCCCCTTTACCCAGCTATAGAAACGCCTATGGTCACAGATAGCCGGTACAAAGCATTCATTCGGGAATGTACTAAAACCCTTTATAGAAACAAATTCGAAAAATTGCCATAAGCGCCTTTCTAATAAATGGTGAGAAGGAGAATAATCCAGCGTACACCAATTTATACAGGGTGTCCCAATGAAAAGTACGGTGAATTTAAAAGAGATTTTCAAAAAACACCATGTATAGGTAATACATAATTTCTGTGTCACTGAAGCGAAACTTATAGCAAAATAACACATATCAGCAAAAACCGCACGTTTCTACGATTTGTTTAAAAGTTATAAGCTCTGGAAATGGGCTACTTTTCATTGGGATACCCTGTATATAAATAGGCTGTGTTACACAGGAAGTCAGTCAGGCAAAGTCGAAATATAATTTAAATTAGTTCAAGTAAATTTTTAAATAAATTATGTGTTAAATAAATTAGTGTTTAAGTATAAATAAGTTAATTAGTACGTAGTGTAAATAAATTATAAATAAACTGTTAAACAATCTTTACAGTATAAAATATTTTATTATAATTTCATATTGTAAAAATGACTACAAATCTTTGTTTTTTAATTATTGTTTAACGCACATATTGAAGTGTTTTGTGCACTAGTTGCGGTTATGGCATTAGCTGCGATTGTACCATAATTTTCGTAAATCCACACACTTGTAAATCATAAATCTTCATATTGTTAGATTTAGTATAGGTAGTTTATTTATTGAATTTGGCGAACTGATAGAAACTTAATTTTAATCGAAGCGAAGATAAGGTTCTTTTTCCCTTCTGCCTTCATAAATATTGATTTGAAATGAAAACACTTTTCAATCAAATCGGTTTACCTAAAATCAAAATCAAACAGTGTATTTTTCCATACGAGTTTCTTAAGTACTCGCACGTATTTCGATAAATTCATATATTGTATCGATTTTTGTCGGTGAAATGTTCGTTTCCTCCCCTCGACGTATGAAACATAGACAAATGGCATCGGTTTTCCATTAAGAATGTATAAAAAGGAGCCCACCATCTTTCTGTCATCAATAAAGTATCGGCAATGCGTTTGGTAGACACTTCAATTCCTCTTTATAATGCTCATACTGAAAGTTGTCAATTCGTGCGGAAATTCTCAAATCTAGAGTGAGTTTGAAAAATGATATGTTATTTTCTCAAACTAAAGTAACACCAAAATGTTTTTAAAAAATCTATTATTTATGAGAGTCATAATATTACAAAAGCATTTTATATGATACAGTTTGATTCTATAGGAATTTGAATAATTGAAGTGTTCAGTTCAAAGCCGATTAGATATTTAGAAAATGTGCATGTTATTTTTATTGCGCTATTCAATTACAAAAAAAATAAATTTATTATATTTAGCAAAACTATTTGATCATCGCAAATAATTTAGATTAAGTAATCAAGAATTAATCGAATTATTCATGAAATAATCAAAGTTAGTCATTTGTTTAATAGTTACACTATCTATATCAACAAAACTTTTTCTGTGAATAAAAAAAAAACAGATTGTGGTTTAATTAAAGAAAATATCAGTTTTTTGTAGGAATTTCCTTGTTTAATCATATAATTGAATAACTCGGATTTATTTTTAAACATTTTACATCAACCTAGTTAAAAATTTACGATCATTGTTGATTTGTTACAGTATCCGCCAAAAAGTTTGCACCATATAGAACTATTAATTTTGTAAAAAATGCATTTGTGTTAAGTTATTGGTACATAGTCTGTAACGTAAAATTTAATCATAATAGTATATTATGCAGCGATCATGTATTAATAGCCATTACATGAGAGTTGCATACACTATTTTTTCTACGACCAAGAAACTATTTCAATTCAACAACATTGCCTTATTTTTTTATTCTTTAATACTTTTTTATACAAACAATAAGAAATAAAATACGAAAAAAAAAAATAAGTTCTTTGACTTAATTTTTATTTTTACACAATTACCAATATAATAATTATGATGGATGATACATTTTTCGCCTTTTCAGCGATTTCAAGTGGTGTGCATGAAAACGCCTCATCGCTCGACATTTTTTTAAAAATAAGTTAGAGGTAC